>JAAWXA010000001.1:73118130-73249222 GCA_038090715.1 Florisuga fusca | reverse complement strand
ACCTAGGTGATACTTAAGGTTCCTCCCAATCAAAACCATTCTGTGATTGAAAATGTGAGTGTCTTCATTTAACTTCCTGTGAAACCAGATGCATGTTTATACATTGTGTTCTCACCCAATCATCCCTGCAAAAGTCAAAAGGGGAGAGTCAAACCCTTTGGCAAACTTTAACCTTCCTTTCTTCATGAAATATGCTTGGGGGAAGGTGGAAAAAAGGTTAAAAAAGCTAGCTGTCTCTACAGCTATTTATTTACAATATACACAAATTTTTTTCAAATGGCTCTTAGCTCTGAATGCATACCATTTTCTCTAGATTTTTCTAAATAGTTTATTCTCTCTGTTACCTTAGCATTTTTATCCAGGTAGTGACTCTGATCTATGTAAAAATAAAATTAAGACTAATGAATGTCAAGAAAAAAATCTGGATTACATACAAGGACAACATGATGGAAAAAAGCTTGAATTGATTTTTGGGATTTAATGCAATCTCCGAATATTTTGGTAAGTGCTGAAGTTCGTAATTATTCCCTGTATGTATCCAGGAAAGAGCTTAAATCTGGGTTAATGAACTACTGTGCTTGGGTTACAGTTACGAAATATGTTGCACTGTTTCTGAAAGTGGTTTACAGAATGGAAAAGTATATGAAGAATCGGGTGAGTCTGACAACTGAAATATGATGGTGCAGGATTATCCTGTTTTATAAAATACTACTGTGCTGGGTTTGGCTGAGACAATTTTCTTCATAGTAGCTAGTAGGGGTCTATGGTTTTCATTTGTGCTGAAAACAGTACTCATAACATAGAGATTTTGTTTACAGAGTCAAAGCTTTTTCTGCTTCTCCCACCACCTCAGCAAGGAGGCTGGGGGTGCACAAGAAGTAAGGAGGGGACACAGCTGGGACAGCTGACCCCAACTGACCAAAGGAATATTCCATACCATTCTGTATTGTGATGTCATGCTATGGGTATAAAGCTGGGTGAAGCAGAAGGAAGAGAAGGATGTACATGGTGATCATGGGGTTTGTCTTTCCAGCTAACATCTAGGCTTGATGGAGCCCTCATTTCCTGGGGATGGCTGAACACCTGCCTGCTGATGGGAAGTAGTGAACTGGTACTCCGTTTTATTTGCTGGTATGCACAGATTTTGCTTTACCTATTAAACTGTCTCTATCTTAGCCCATGAATTTTCACACTTTCCCTCTTTTGATTCTCTCCCCATCCCACTGGGGGGGACTGAGTGAGGAGCTGTGTGGCGTTGTGCTGCCAGCTGTGGTTAAACCATAACAGCTACAAGAAAGAACAATTCTTGGATATTCTTCTGCCTACAGACAGTATCAGTCTTCATGTTTTACTAGAAGATTTGTGTTCAAAATGTTAACTGCTTATAACTCAACAATTTTTGTTGTTAATAAGCATTTTTCTAAAATGCTAAATGTAACATCTCTGTCAGTAATGCCATACTGTTTTCTAACATATTTCTGTGTATTTTACAGTGATTTTTTTTCTTGGGTTTTCCAGATCCCTACCCTGAATAATGCTGAATAAAATAAATAAAATTAAAGCTGCAAATAGTTGCAGGACTAAAATTGTCACCAGGAAAAACAGAAAAAAAGAGTGGTCATTTGCGAGACAACTACAATGCATCTTGAACAAAAGCTGTTCATTTCTATTTCATTTATAGTATTCACTCCAATGTCCACCACTTTGCAGGTCTGTTGGGAATTTTACCTATTTTTTCATTGTCTTAATCTTTACAACTGGGAGGACATACAAAATAAACCTAAGTGCCCTAAGCATCTTCACCAACAACACACTATAAAATTCTGTAGTATAAACCCAAGTGCCCTAAGCATCCTCACCAATATAGTAAAAAATTCAGTAGTATAATGAAGACAAAGGAACAAAATTCCAAACAAAAGAACGATACATACAGCACAACTATAGTCACCACATAATTAATGTTTTTCAGTGTATATACATACACGTTTGCATCTATGTTCTTACATAGATACTGAACTCCGACTTCACTTATTCCTGATGTGTGAAGATGATGACATGGTACCTAAGTGATGAAACTTCACATCCCATTAGAAGCTTCCAAGGCTGATTGTAAACAGAAAAGAGATGTCAGAACCAGAGTTTCTGGAACTGAAGTTACCCTTTGGTAACCACAAGAAAATTTGCAGGGGAATGAGAGAGATGTCTCTAACGTAAAGAACAGTGCTGCACAGAGGAGCCCCTACAACTGGCAGTTTCTATATCTGTTTAAAACAACAATTCTGATGCTGAAGAACTTCTTTCTGTCTGGTACAGTTCACCTTGGGGGATTCCTGAGGTGAACCTTCCCACTGGACTGTTTTGGAACTTGATCTCATTTCCATTACAACCTATTAAAACACGAGTTTTAATAGAACTTCTGTATTCTTTTATGTACACAATGAAGTAAAGTACTTTATATGTTAATATATATTGAAGTGGTCCTGGAACAGAGTAAAACACGATGTTCAAAACCTCATATGGCTATTTCATGTGGCCCACTTTAAATGTCACATCAGAGAATTATAAGAACCAGCATGTTCACTCTTCTGTGTAGCTTCTCTTCAGTCCTAGCCATCTGTAAAACTCCTTACTGAGTGGATGTCAGCAAAAATCAAGTGCAGGTCCTGACCTTCAAGCCAGATGAATTTTCCTAAGCACAAAACAAGGCTGAATTGATGGGCATACTGAGATGGTGACTTGAATATAAGAAAGCACAGAACTCCTTACTGAAACTTCATGTCTGGTGTAGTAATTAATACAAATAATTAAAAACTTCCTTGACTGTTTAACTAGTAACTCCTAAGCATTGTCATATTTTGAAACAGGAAGAAATACCAGCTGTACTCTTACAAGGACACAAAGAACAAACTTTCATTATGCCTGGTAATACTACAAACACAAATATTAAAAAAAGAAATCTGTCCCTTATGGAAACATTATGACTTTTAAAGCTCTGAAAGACTTTTTACTTAATAATACAGTATTCTAGATAGATAGTTGTACAGTATTGATACTGAATGAGAGATAAACAAGATAGACAATAGATAACTATTACTGAAAATAATGACATTAGCTTTCAAGGTGCTGCTGTGAAATACTTTTTCTCATTCCAAAACTAGATAGCAATGCCAGATGGCTACACAGATTATGGAAGATGCCAAAGGACCCATATTAGCTCTGGTGCTGACCTCATCTAGTATGTGATTTCAGATAAATCAAGGAGGTCTTGAAGAAGGAAAAATGGATTTTTGTGGTCCTTTTATCTTCATGTCTCTTAAAATATTACAGATTAGAGAGAATGAATCTTCAAGAGCAATTGTTTTATACATATGTTTGTCCCATACAGTCTTTTTTTGAAGAGAGATGCACTAATTCTATAGCAAGACACCAGATCATGTTCTGAGTTCTTCATAAATAAAATCGATCTTGCCTTTCACTTAAGAGTAAGGTTCAACAGGTCTTCCTTGTGAAAAACACAAACAAACCACATTCCCTCCTTTACAAGATGTGGTACTGATATAGTCTGGGTACAGGTACAACATTTCTATTTCAGTCCTTTCTCCACCCCAAATGCTATCTTATAGTTAGGTTTTGCTAGCTAAAACAAGCTTAATCTAAATGTATTAAATACATGCATACAGGGCATGAATCTTCCATGACTATGTGGGTACCACTCTTCATATTAAGCTGTGCACCTGATCATATGGCTGATTTTACTAAATTGAAAAACAAATGTAGTTAGTGAAAAAAAAATAAAACAACAAAACCAAGTTTGGTGAGATGGTAACTTTCCATATTACTGTGATACCTTCTATTGAGACTTCACAAATTCCGTTTGAATATTAAGCATGTTCTCAAATTCAGCAAGATACCAAGGGTGAAGAAGGCCTTGCAAAACCATAATAAAAATCTGTTCTGTTCTGTGACCTCAAGATAGACTACTCTGTTCTTTTCAGTGACAAGCTCCCCAAAATAGGGATTCAGAACAATGATGTTGTCCCTCATCCAATCTCCAGTCAATCATGCCAGTTGGGACTGAAATTTTATATTTTTTTTTTCGCCGCATGTAATTTGAGTTGCTTGGAGACCAGAAATCCATCACTAGTATGCAGGTGTATATGTTAGGTTAGCAGCTAAGGAATAAACATTCTAACATATTTTACAGATAGTGCATTATTAATCTTCATAGTAGCCGTCTTGTAATTTTATTCTGATATCTTACAGTAAACAGCTAGAGCATATAATGGGTCCTTATGGAAAACTTATACATTTCACTGAAGAAATTACCTCTGTGGAACTTTGGAAACCCATTAGCAAAAGGAATATGGTACATTTATCATTTTTCATACACATGCTACATATGATACAACTTATAACAGAGCTGCAGCTACACTATTTGTCAGAATTTATAGCAGAGTGAAATTCTTACAAGAATCTCTGCTCTGCCTCTGCAGTTGGACAAATATGTATGAAGAGTTTTTGAGTATTTCTCCATACACTTAAACATCCCACTGGCCTTGAAAAAAGATAATATTCAATGCATTTTGCTGATGTTTTTTAAAGCTACTTCAAATTAGATACCCCTTTGGGAACCAAAGGTATCAGAAATGCTGATTTGGTTGCTCTACAATTCTTGAAAATGATGTTACACAGTATTCCTGGGAATGGAGTCAAAATATTCTAAGCTGACTGGTATAAAAATGGCACTCACTAGTATTTCAATAATGATAAAAAAAAATTGTTCCATGGCACACTCTCTGATTTATACACAATTGAATTGATGTATAAACACCATGTTTAATCAACTTTGTGCACAGCTTGCTTATTATCTAAATACTTGAGAATTTAAAGTCTTATTTATATTTATATCCGTGGTTTTCCTGCTTACCCTGTTTTCAGTTTTACTTTTCTCACTGATCAAATACTAAATCTGCAGATTTTTTAACATAAATATTTGATTTTCCACAGACATTTTTAATAGACCCTCCACTGCACTGTATAAATTAAAACCAGGGAAAGTTTTAGTCTTTGTTCATCATTTTTTATAACCTGTTTGCTTGGGTTATTTTGCAACTGACAGAATTTGTTATTTCAACATTGCTTCTGCAATAAAACGATGTTTTGAAGCAGAAAAATTCTGAAGAGTGCATCACACATTAATCATTAATAAATAATTTGCATATTCTAAAATAATTTAAGTATCAATTATGCTTAAGCAAAATGAACAGCAGTCAAGTACTTGTATATCAAATAATATTTATGAGAGTGTATTTTGCTATTTCTTCATGCACCATCAGTTCCCAGTTTTCTGTGTTTTTACAGATATTTTGTCCAAAATTTAACACTACCAGCTGTGGGGAACGTAGCTTTAATTTCTTTGTCAAATCTCTTATTCACAGCACTACAATCTGAGGAATATGACGACTAATACATACGATACAATAAAATGGGAATATGTTTCTGAAAAAGACTGAGACACACCTACTTCAAGTAACTTGGTCTTGAAACACCTATCCTAACACAACTGTGGATTAGAGCAGTTTACTAGCTAAACTCCAAGAGCAAGAAGCTGCAGTTAAAATTTCAGTTTCTACTTTAAGGAAAACTAAGGTAGGAGACATAGAGATTTAGTTCAGAAAAAAAAATGTGCAGAGGTTTTATATGGGGTTTAGGCCAAATGCAATTCCATTTTCCAGGAAGATCAATTTGAATAAATGATTTCTTTGTTAATACCTAGTGTCAGAAAAATTTGAGATGAAATTTTCTCTTTTGCTTAGTTGACTTTCCTGTGAGAATACAACGTAACAAATGCATATCCAACAGGATTTCAGTCATTCTGAGAAGCTCGGTGGCATTATCTGTCAAACTCCTCAAAAATGATGTGAAAGATTTTTCTTATTTTTTCCTATGAACATGAAAAAGTGAACAATCTCTCTGCCTGGAAAAGAAAACAATTTGGAAATAAATTTAAATTAATTCTTTTCTTCACCAGTTCCCAGTCTAGAGTAAGAACTTGAAAATGTTTTCCAAATGTTTTCTTAAGTACCAAACTGCAGCTATCCTAGATACTTAATCTCATTAAAAGTATTGGGTCCAGAACATCCAGACTCCCAAACTAGTCTTCCTAAACAACTGTGTGTGTAAGCATGAATTAAAATAATAATAATAAATTAGCAGCAGTTTCTGGAACTGCAAAACATGTAAGCATCTTTAGTATTGACACATCTTCCTAAACCCAGTCCCTTTAAAAGGAAGCAGGTTATCTTTTTCATACAAATCAGTATTACATATGTACTTATGGTGAAAATTCTGAAAAGGTATGAGAATACAAAACTCCTATCTGGAAAACATCCTCCTTTGCAGATGAACTTAACTGAATCCCTTTATTTGGTTTACCTTTCTGCAAGAGTTGAATACAGTGGAACTTAAAACATTAGTTCTGGATTAAATATGGATCTCAGTGATGTTAACTAGGATTCAGATTTCTAAAAAACCCCAACAGATATTCTAGGTAATACATTTACCTGAGTCTCTTAGCCCATAAAACATAACTACAAAAACTTGTTATATGTGCAGTTCTGCTTTTTTGACTAGCTGGTTCCTTTCTTAACCAGACACACCTACATCTAAAGCAGAGATGGGAAATCCATGACCAATTCTAAAAATTTGGTTTCCCTAGTTCAACAAACACAAAAATCAGATTTTACAAGCTGGAAGCAAACTGCAGCTCTGTGCTAGAAATGTGTGAAAAGCATTAATAAGGGCACAAAATCCTACCCTTAGATTAATACCTTCATCCAGAACCTGACATGCACCTAATGTGCATTTTTTGCTTATGGGCATAAGGAAGCACATGATGTGTTTCTGGGAAAGGTTCACCATGCCTACCCTTTGAAATGGAAAACAAGATGTAAAAAGAAGTTGAAAAGAACATTTTAGTGTCTCTAAAATTTACATTTTGAGCTCCTACTTAAAAAAAAAACCCAAACCAGTCATATTCATAGTGACTTTTCTTTTTCTTTCCTTTATATTTCCATTAAGATTGAGGACACATACTAAAAGAGACCACAAAATCTGTTAAGTCACTTCACCTGGTCTCCTCAGTATCTGCAACACATGGAATTCTATCACTTAACTGAGTTCAACACTAAAATTTCCTTTAACTTAAAAAAAAGCTAAACTAGAACTAATTTTGTGACATTAACAAAACCCCAATCTTAAAAATGTATTCAAAATCTTATCAGAACAGCTTTAGAAAACAGCTTGGAATGAATTTCTGATTTGTTGATCATCTCTTTAAGGTTTAAGAACTCTGTGATGCCCCAGCATGTAGAAAAAGGTTTCTGAAATCTGATTTTAAACATTTTTCTTATATATAGCTGAAAAGATTCCCTTCAAATGAGGCCTACGTATCTGGGAAAGTATTTCATAAAATATTTCATAAAATGAAAATTGAAAAATTATATTCCTTGTATATATTTGGTGATTAATCATTCATAGTGGTTGGAATCCGAATGTAAGTGTCTCTCTATTGAAATTTATTGCTAATTGAGTTTGATTTTTCCATCTTGGTTAATTGATTAACATTAATGGACCCATCTGCTGCACCAATATGTGGGGAACAACAGTAAGAATAATCACTATGAGAATAGTTTGAGACACATGAAACATAATTGTTTGTGGGAGCAATTAACTTTGAGATTGTATTCTGCACTATAAAAGCTTAGCTTGGCTATGTTTACAATGTCTTGAATCTTCATAAAATTTAAAACAAATGTATTAACTATTACTGGCACAGTGGCTGGCATTACTGTCAAATCATTGGTGAAGTAATTTTATGAGTTTATTTCCCACACACAGATGTGTCTTCTTAATTAACACCGAGCCTGGTCTGAAACATCTGGCTCATATGATCAGAGGGCCACAAAGAATATTAAGAGCTTCCTAGGTTAATCTTTCAATGCCCTTTTCAAATGCATACTTTCAAATCCAATAAGCTTTGAATCCACAAAATTAGTCATAGAACTATATGACACTCAAACTCTAAATTTACTGCTGTCATTTTTTCCTTTGAAATTAACCTGTTTCTGGAATTCTACATTACCATGGATGTAAAGTACACTAAAATAGTTAGCAAACTTGCAAAAGTGGATCTAAAAGCAAGAGAGCATTAATAGAGAATACTCTGTTTTTAAAAACTAATAATAACTAAGTAAAGAATTAGAAATACAGTTTTGTACTCAACCACTCATCTGATATAGCATATGTTTACTCCTGAAACAGAATGAAACAGCTTTAAATGAAATAGTATTCCATACTGGTAGGTGACAGGCCATTCAGGGGAATGACAGAGATATAGCAAGGAACAAAGGAACAAGAGAGGAAAAATAGACTCATTAGTCTTAAGTTCACACTTAGTTTCACCAGTTTGGTAGGCACATTAAGCATGTGTTCACAAAGTTGCCTTGCCCTCAGTTGAGCTCTAGTGAAACAAAGCTTAGAGGTCAAAATCCTGTTTGATTTTCTTTGTGTGCTCACATCAACCAAGACAGGCAGAGAAGCACCTCAAAACTTCAACTTAAAGTCTCCTCAATATAAAAGGCACACAGTGGTCCAGAGTTTTAGAAGAACTTTATAGACTATGCTCTCTTCAGCATTTGCCTTGAAGCTGAAGTACCATATTTAAAATAGACATGGCAGCTACTTCAGAAACTCTATCAATTTTTAAAAGAAATGTGGTTGCTAAATGCTGAGTGCCTTAGACAATGATGAAGTTACTGTGGCTTAAAAACGTATCATGCTCCAACTGATTCATCATTCAACTGAACCATAATCTTCTGTGCTTTTAGCTTCCATCTCTTTTGTAGCCTGCTTCATCGTTCAGCATGATGCACTTTAACTTTCTAAGGTTCTTTGACAATATTTCTTCACACATGCTGAATGTGCTGATTTATTTGCTAGTGTTTTCATAGCATGATTATTAAGGCCTATGCTGTGTACACAGGAGCCCATCATGAAGGTGTGAGGATACAAGGCCTATTAAAATCCAGAATTGTTACACAGATGAATAAGATCTTATATGGTTCTATTTAAATTATCTGTCACTGAGCCTTCTAGGGGAAATGACCTAGTTGATTGCAAAGGAATTCTGGTGGCAACCAAACACATATGCAGTGTGGGCAATGTAATCACATTTTATATCTCTTTTCATGTAAGCAAATAAGGTATAAAATATCTCTGGTTAGGCATGAAGATGTCACATTTTCCATTTAATACCATCATGGCAAAAGATTGGTGCTTACTTCATTACACAGAAGACAGTAATTTGTCATTAAAGACCAACCTACCAGCCACAGAGTGCAAACAGATAATGATAAAATGATTAAAGAGGTAATTCTTACCTAGTGCAGGTCCCACCATTGCGACATGGATGATAATCACATATCGGAACATTGCAGTTCTCAACATTCCTCCCTGCAAGAGCTTCATCAATAATGAACAACTCTTTATTGTTAACTTGAAAATCCCTAATGCATCCTTTATAGCCATATATCTGCCCAGCACATCGATGGACCTCTTCATGAACAGGAACTTTTCCAAGGAAGATTGATCCAAAGGTGATCTGCAGAAACAAGAAGAGAATCATCAGAAAAGAATGTATGGAGTGTAGTTAGAGATAAAGAAAATTGCCATTACTTGAAGCTGGTCAAAAACTATGATCCTTGCTGGAGAGATTATGTTTAAATGTCATTCTCTTTTTTGAAAAAAAAAAATCATATATAAAGAGTTATTTAATTTGTTTTCACGTATTCAAATATGTAAGACAACATATACCCCATGAAACACAAATTGGAATTCCCAGCCTTAACCACAGTGATCATGGTAAGGTTTTCTCATTGCTTCCCTCATGTCTGTACTATGAGTTCCATGTTTGTGGTTGAGGGTTGGTGCTGGAACACAGAAGAATCTGTAGGCTTGAAGATAAAGCTTTTCTTTGGGATCCGGGACCTACAGAACCCTCAAGATCAGGAGAATGCCGAAACAAGATTTTACTCTTTTTTGTATGACAGAAACCAGAATTCTATATTGAAACCTAGGGAAACGTTTTACATAGCAAATTCTAGAGCTTTCTTACAGAGGTGCAAAGAAACACCTACAACTATTTCATACTGGGACTGACCAAATCATATTAGTGCTCAGTATGGTATTTCCTGCACTTCCTGACTTATTAACCAAACCCTTGGCCATCACATACAAAGGATCTGTGACTCATTTAGCACTTTGAATTCCACCCCTCAAGGTGATGCCTGACTTTCTGAAGTTTTGACATGGGCTTTCACCATTCCTAAGCTCTTCTGCTAAATGTCTGTCATTAAGAATTGAAAAGATCATATTTTTTTCATTAGTCTATCACTTGTCATGCATTTATTTGTATGATACCATCAATCCAGAAAGTGGGTGAAACGTAGCCAAGGCAAGTCAAGTAGGAATAAACCAGTGGAATAAAAAAATATACTGCAGCATGTGTAAAACAGAGATAATTTATGTGAGGAGATAACTCACAGTGAAAGGGCCTTTCACTATCATATTCAGAGATCAACTTCAAATAACTAGGAAATGGGGGGAAACATAATATTGACTTATTGGGAATTTACACATCTTGATTTTGCTTTGCTGCTCCCTGTCTTGCTTTTATCAGTCATGGACCCACATTGCTGAAAATTTCTAGTGAAATTTGGAGTGTGAACATAATTACCTTCAGATATTATTCTATGTACAATGCCTTTCATTCAGAATGGAAAAAATCCAACTTCTTTTAGAGCATGGATAAAATTAATTCAGATTTTTCATGTGGAAGGAATTTAAAGACATTGGCTCAGCACTTGTCAAATTCATTTCATATCACTGGACTTTATCCCTTTCCAAACAAAGCTGTAAGCAAGAGTAGCTACAGACAAGATCTGTAAGTAGTGTTTGCAGACAGGCATTTTCTCTCTGCTTTTGAATTTATTACAAGAATTAAGCAAAGCTTTGAACTGGAATGTTAAGTGTGTGTGACTAAGGCAAGTGTTTCTAACACTTCTCTTTCAACACAATCTTTTTATTATTGGGCTTATTCTGCAAAAGCCCTGGCCTTGGGGCAGATCCAATGTACCTCAGATGAACTGCAGTAGGCTCTGCTCAGATTCTCAAAACAATAGATTTTATCACGATGTGTTAGATGTTAAAACTCATTAGTACACCGTAATACACATTTCTTTCTGTAAAGGTCCTGCTCTGAATTTAACAGACTTAACCAGAATATGCTTCAAGGAAACACGCAGGAAAAATTGCTGTAAGTCTTGTTAATAACATAACAGGCTTAACAGGCTTTATACTCATGCTTAACTTTTCAAATACTAATTTGAAAATGTCCTTCTTCACTTGAAATCTGAGTGGTAAGAATGATTAGCTTGGCCAGGAACATGAAGAAAGTCTTAGTCCTCCTAGACGTAGGAGATTCCTTATTTTCTTCCTTTGTTTGTGTACTTTGAAAAGAAAATAGGGGAGTTGGGAGACTAGGAGCAGATCTGTCAAGTGTAACAGCTACTCATGAGGCTACAACATTCATCCAATGTAACATGTAAAGGGTTATTCTATATTAAGTTTAATTTGATACCATGATATACCCATTAGTAGTTACGTCACATTAAATGCACTCATATTGAGGATTATGTACTGTTTTATTCTAAAAGGATTCAGCTGACATGCTCCAGGATTGCTCTCCAACATGAACCAAAGTGTGGTAGGTGGGGGTGACCAGAACATTCACTTAAAAACCCCACTTTTGCTAAGACCCATGAACACCCACCAAACCAAACCAAATCAAACCAAAAAAAAGAAGAGTTTGGAATTTCTTAGGAATCAAATATATTTCCTGATAGGGAGCAGAAAAATTCTGATGTATGGTCTTAGTACATGACCTCAAGGGTGGCTACTGATGGCATCTCTATATAATTAGGTATTGCTGAGTAAGAACAATACCAGTATCTAATACAAGTTAATTCTTTCTATCAGACTGAATAAACAGGTTAAAAATTCTGTTACTGACTGGCAGTGCATACAGTGAGATGCACATAGAATGAGCCTCTCTACTACTAACTGTCCTGCCTCCTAGTGAAAAAACTTATAAAATGAGACGCTGTAGCAGGATGCTCTGCCCCAGTAGGCCAACATCAGTATCCCTTTGTGATTCAGTTGCTCTTTGCCTCTCAGTCTCACACTCTTGGTCTCTCAGCTTCACTGCCCTTGGACCAGAGTTGAAGAGTTTCCATGGAAAGCAAAGATCATAGCAAACTCGGAACTGGTAACCATCTTGAAAGTACCAATAGAAGGTCAAGTTGATATATGTGGCATCAGCTGCTCACCTGTGTTGAAAAACATGGAGCCCAGCATGGCTCCAGATAGACCAAACAGAGGCCAAATAAGAATGGCTAGGTAAATAAAATATTTTTTCTTAAATGAGGGAAATTAAATGAGTTTTTTCTTTGTTTCCCTTTTGTTCTCCTATAGAGGATTTTTGAGTTAAATATAGTTAAATGACAGCAGCCAGACAGTTTATTCTATAAAAGTATAGTCCCATCTTTGATTAGAGAGAATACTGTACACTTTCTCCAGCAAGTGTCCTGGACTTTTGACTTTTAAGCTTTGGAATTTTAAGACTTTAGGATCTTTTTAACCATAATAGAGAAGAATACACTCATTGTCTTACTACATTGCCTATAGGTATTAATTATTGTTCTAGATCTAGTATGAAACCTATTAATAAGCAAGTTGCTAGCCCTCAATTAGCCGTTGTGTACCAGTTATCCAGCCACTTGATTATTTGCATATGTTATTGTTCAAGTACCTTTTTGGTTTTTCACCCTAACACCCTTTTTTGCTACTTTAATATCCTAACACTCATACAATCTGATTTTCGCCTTTAAGATCCTGTGCTATTTACAAATAAATCTTGTGTTTGTACAAATACATCTTGCCTGCTACCTTGCCTTCTATGGGACAGCTGTCAATCACAGTTCAAATTTCAATTCCAAAAACTTTAAAAATGTATCATGCAGAAATAAACATCTGGTGAGAGAATGCATAACAAAGGGGGCCATAACATGGAGGCAGAACAGAAAAACTGGCCTATCACCCTTTCAGAATGGGTCTTCTGATACCAATTTTAAAACAGAGATAGTAATTTTTACAATATTCAGACCCAGCAACAATACAATACTGACACCAAGTGAAGTCACTGATAATTCATAACTACCACCCACTAGTTTTTGTGGCTTGCAAATGGAAAGCAACTGGAATTAGTACTTAACAATGTCATGACCTAGTTAAATGACATTGCTCATGTATTATATTTCCTCTTGCAGTATCATTGTCCTGTTCAAGGATTTTAGAAAGTTGAAACAGAAGTTTCAGAGTTAGGTAAACTGAAGAAATTAATGAAAATATTATGGATGCTTGATGTGAAAAGACATGTTAAAGAGAAACTAAGTACATACAATGATATCTGAGGAACATTTACATTTCCTCCTTTAGAAAATGTTAGACTGCGTATTCTCTTTTTAGAATAACTAAAGTACATATGATGATGAAATGAACAAAGCAGACTTTTAAGTTTTGCAGACTTACCTGAGATGGTCGATATGGCAGAGAAAGTCTGTGTTGTACAGGAGAATTTCCATCTGCAGCCATTTCAATCATACAATAACCTTCAGGACTGCTCACAGGCAGCATATAGCTGTAAGGAAACAGAAGATCTCATTAGTGTTTATGATGTTGACAGGAAAGACTCACACAGCAAAGGCAAGGTGAAAGAGATGTTTCTCTCTCCATAAAGTATAACAATCTTTGTACAATAATTTCAGTTTCATGGCTACTTGGACCATCTGTGAGACAAAAGAGGTAAGTCTCTTTTATTTGCTTTCATACTGTTCTTGACTCTAGTGTCTGAAATGTATACAGAGACAAAATAGAAAGAGATCTTTAAGTGCGTAAGTGGATATTGATAAATTTTAAGTGCTAACTGTGGCTGACATATGGTCTCCCTAGTACAGAAGACTGCTGGACAAGTAACATCAGTGTTGAACGATGCTGAACGATCTGCGTGGAAATTTCCTTTTCCTGCCCTACAGGGCAAACAGAAATGGAATAATAAATGAAAGGCTGAATACCTCTGAGCAGCAAGATTACAGTGTGATATAGTTATTGCTACTTGGGAAGCATGCTGTTAATGTAAACTCTGGTACTGAGTGTCAGAGATAAAGGAGAATATAATGTAAATGGAATTCATAAAGTAAATACTAGCAAATATTCAGTAAAACACTGGGAATTCTTCAAGTTCTTTCTTAGCAAATATTCAGTAAAACACTGGGAATTCTTCAAGTTCTTTCTTAGCAAATATTCAGTAAAACACTGGGAATTCTCCAGGTTTTTTCTATGATGAGATCTGACAAAATACTATTAATAGTATTAGCAACAAAAATTCAGTCCAACAAAAAGATTCTCAGGTAAGATGCTTTTGTATTGAGAAAGGAAATTCTCATAAAGAGTATCACCGTAATGGCAGGATAGGAGAGTAGTAATCAATAGAGTCTCTAAAACAGCTCCACTATTTCTCTAGAAGTGCTTCCCTATTTCACTTTGCCTCCATTTCAAGTTTCACAGGCTTTAAAGAGAACATGATGAGCCTCGTTTTGGGAAGCTTAATACATGCATGCTGCATATGATACTCTGATCAGTCAAATGCATATAATCAGGTTTACAGAGTAAGGTCTTTAACAAGAACAATGCTACATTCTTGTGTAGTATTTCACAAATGTTGCACAACTGATTTTATGAAAGATTCCAGAAAAAATAACATGTATTTATAGGGACTGCCAATTTTTAATTTTTTTTTTTTAGCCAAAGAAATTAAAAAGGACAATGATAGGAATCTCATGAACTATTTGGTGTTAGGATATATGAATTTTTATGTTAGGTCATAGCTCAATGAAAGAGTTATCATATTTTAAAGGCAATTATGGCTTGAACACTAGTAGCATACATTATTAAACTTGACCTCAGCACTTTCAAGGGCAAATTTAATTCAGGATGAACCATGTCAAGACCTACTGTGCTCTGAAATGTCTACCCTTTCTTTTACCAACACCTGTCTGGAATGTGCAGCTGTCACGGTATGATTTATCCTGTATTATGCCTTGAGCTTTGCTTTTCTACTCCTGTACCTACAGTGTTACTATTTTATACAGTATGATTCATTGTGAAATTTAGAGTCACAGTTTTTATCTCTGAAGTTACTGGGAACATTGTATTGACATAACTGGATATGGCATTAGGCCCCTAAAGAATATTTATAACATTCACTGCAGTGCAGTGATTTCTGAGGGAGCAGCAAAAAATCAGTGCATCTCCTCACATAAGTCTCACAGGCAGCATATCTGTATCAGCAGGTGATGCACCTGAACTAATAAATTCTACCTTTCTAATGGTTATCTTGCTTCTGGTTCCAGAGCTAATCCAGTCACTACCAATCCACTGACTTTCCACTTCACTCTGCTGCATGGGGATGAAATGTGCTAAAGTATTTCACCTTTGTGAGTATGCAACACATTTCCTATTTTTGAACCAGGAACAGTATTTTAAATTTTTAAAAAAGACCAAGATATTTTAATGGCATCTTCTATTATCGCCTTATATAATATGATCTAGATCCCAAGACTATTCAAATGAGTTTGAAAAAACATTGATTTTTCTTTCTTATTTAAGGTTAAAAAAAATTTGTTGCTTTTAACTGTATTTTAAGTTAAGTTTCTTCTTATGTAGTCTAAAGTTAGCATAACATTTTGATTTGGAATGTAGGGAGCCAGAAGCAACATCTGCTTTTCTGAAAATCAGATTATTTTCACAATTTCAACATGAAATGTGAACTGAGTAAACAGAAGTTCCTCCATAATAAATAATGGGTATATTAAGAGCTAGTTTTGTGATCCCCTTTTTACATACTTGGGATAAGGACAATTTTGGAGAAAGTAGTTCCACCTACTGTGATTTCCGACCAACTCTTGATATATAAAATATACTTAGAATTTTATTTATAATTCCTACTCCTATTTCAGCTGCTGGGAGTTGTCCAGGTAAGTTGCAATGTATAAAGACATACTTCTAAGGTAAAGGAAAACTGGCTCATTTAGGATTCCATTTGGGAAAACCAACTCATAACCTTTCCTTGCTGCTTTCCACCCTGAGTGGATATTGTACTACAAACCTAGCATGCCCATGGCAAAACCTACCCTCTGACCCTGTGTTGCCCTTGCTTTTCAGGAAGGTTTATGAAGTCTGCATTTGCTGCAGTTTCTAAATCAATGGAAGTTTTAACCCTTTATATCACATATCATAATAGTTCAGTACAGAAAGAACAAAAGTTTAAGTGATGAGGTAAAGTTAATTGAGAAGAGTGCTCATCTAACGAAAAGAACAATAGGGGTTATGCTGGTTTGATCATCCTCAAGCAATTAGCCACCCAAGCCTAATAAACACTGCAAACTTTCACACAGTCACAGAATGGTTTGTGTTGGATGGGACCTTAAAGATCATCCGGTTCCAACAACCCTGCCACAAGGCAGGGTCACTTCCCACTAGACCAGGTTGCTCAAAGCCCCATCCAACCTGGCCTTTCATTGCAAAGCTCTGGTGTTCACACATTCTCACTGTTTTGTATACATCATTGATCTTGTTTTGACTCTTTGCTAAGATGTGGAAGTTTAAAAAAACATTCAATCAAAATAAGTCTTCAAGATTACTTGATGATGACATACTTATCCTGCAGTATATTCATGTAGGCAAGCCCAAGTATCCTGAATTCATATTGATAATAACACAGACATGTTATCCTTCTGTGTGCATCCCTGGTGATCCATTCTACTTTTAAGAAATGCGTCAGAAAAAAAGAAAAAAAAAATTCCAAAGAGGAGAAAAAAAAAAATTACTTATGAACAGCAGCTCTTATACAGTGATTTGGATTAATAGGTCTCAACTTTACAAAAGACAAAGTTAGTAATATTTTTTTTAAGATGCAGCAATGAAATCTCAAAGAAAAGAAGTGATCTTGTAGATTAGCGACTGAGTTGAGAGAAAAAAAACAGGCTAGCAGCAACCTATTGCTCTGTATTCTAGAGTACACGTTAGGAATGCTGCCACTACTTTCTTCAATATTTGGTCCTTTCTCTAGAAGGATTTCCAAACAAATAATACTTGAAATTTCTCTTTCTTATCTCACAGAAAGAAAAAAATGTAATTTGGAATGTGAACAAAATGAATATTTTTCATGCTTGCAATACCACAAAATTAGGACAGTTTGAATTTGCTAGATTACTTAAATATGCTTAGAATAGCTTTTATAAAGAAACAGGGCATGGAAAATTACAGCCCATATGACATTTTTCTGAGAAAATTATAAAAATAATGAAAAATGGTAATTAAAAGAGAAATTCTGTCTCTGACTTTACTATGCCAGTTAAAACCACAAAGTGCTACAACATGGACATATTCAAGACATAACTACACTAGTTTTTAAAAACAATGACAGAAAAAAGAATGCTCTTGAAATATTCTGTGGCAGAAATGACCTGAAGTAAAATGTCTCTTCGTGTAGCTCCGTAACTTGATAATATTTTTCTTATAATTTAAGATAAAATCTATCTTAATCTTGCAAGTGGATAAATGCAGGTGTATTATTGCACATATCTTGTATAAGATTGAAATACGTTCTGCACATTAGAAAAGATAAAATGGAACTGATGATTTATTCTCTTGACATTTTTCCTTTATTTTTCTAATTAACCTCATATTATGAGATACTGACCTC
This sequence comes from Florisuga fusca, assembly GCA_038090715.1. Lineage (NCBI taxonomy): Eukaryota > Metazoa > Chordata > Aves > Apodiformes > Trochilidae > Florisuga > Florisuga fusca. The sequence continues at coordinate 73,231,281 of JAAWXA010000001.1, read as the reverse complement.
ACATTAAGAACACCTGACAAGAAACTGGCTCATCACTGACATCTTTAAATTTTTAGTATTTTTAGTTCAGTTATGCTTTTTCACTCCTTTAGATGCTGAAGGCATTTCAGTCAATCTGCCTCATATCTCAGTGGCATATCTGAGTTGCATTCAAAGCCAGAGTATTTTTTCTCTCCAGAGACAGTGACAAGGGAGAATGCAATATGATTCCTATTGCAGGAATATTTTGTCAGGCACCAAACCCATGATTCATGCACATCACACTCATAATGATATAAAAAGGGTTCACAAAGCAGTAGAGAATTCTGTGTGTGTGGAGTAGGTATGGGAAATGGGTGTGTGGGAAGGACATATGGGAGTGTTATGCACAATAACCTAAATAGATCTGGAGCCATGTGGAGCCCAACCAGTTCTAAGGTACAGGCCTGATGTAGCCAGATATTTGTTTCCACAGAGTTGTTCAGCCTTCTTTTCTGTGCTTGGCTTAGAATAACATGATATTTTCATAGCTGCTGTGGATTTTATATAAGCTTGTTAAGAACAAGTATTAACACAGGATTTACTACAGGGGCTATTTCTTTACAGAAGACTCATGGGCCTCAACAGTTGCAAAACAGAAGTTATATACAGTGATTAATGACATTATTAGTTACATCTTGATTAATTATGTGCATAAAAGCTGCATTCCTAACATAGTGCAATATTTACCTAACATGCTCATCCCTATGACATAACTGTGGATATTGAAATAATTTAGGCTTGGAAATTAGACTGAAAGAAATTCTGTTAAGATAGCTAAGACTGAGGCACTTCTAAATAAGATAAAATCTTACCTGGTATAATCTCACTTAAGCACATGTTTTAGCTTAAATTACCACAGTTCTCCACTTCAGAAATGTGTAGTTATTTATTTATTTTTTCCAAGATAGTCACCAGATGGCACTAAAGGAGCACAGTAGAAAGAATGAATTCATACTAATGCTTCCAGTCATCATGGGAAAGACTGACTTAAGCCCTAATTGATAGAACGACTGTTTCAGCTTCCAGCTTATATCAAGGAAAACACAATAAAGTATCTTCAACTGATTAAGTATTTGACAATATGGATGAGAATAGGTCTTAAGACTGAACTTCTGGAAGACTTTTAACTGCATTCATCCATTGTAATTACCTAATGTAATCACATAAAAAAGGTGCATTCATGGTTGTGTAAACATACTTAAGAAAATTCAGCTTACAGCAGTTATGTTTTCTATACAGTACTGAAGGTGCAGCTGTATTTCTAACAGATTAAGGAGGGACATAACAAAATTAAAATGTCAGATCATCAGGTATAAAAAACCTCAAGCATTATAAGGAGAATCTGCTTCTCTTTTTACCCAAGCTAAGTTATCATGGTAACATCTTTTTTGATCAAATGTTTCTCACTGAGCTCACACAGACCAGGGTTTTTGGTCTTCTGAAAAATTACTAGAGACAAGTTATATTACTGGCATTTTTCTAATGCCACAACTGCAGGAATACATTTAGAACTATTTGCTATTTTTTTCAACACAAGCTGACAAACAATAGCCCAAGTTAACAGCACACTTTAGGAAAAAATCCTCTTTACTGCAAAAGTGTTGATATTAAAGACAAAATCCAAAATGATTCCTGCAAAGCAGTGAAACAGTGGCTTCATTTACACCCATGATTAACCAGAGTAGTTGTCAAGGGAACATCTAACCAGCTGTCAAGTAATACAGGAGATTTTTCAAGAGCAGTGATTTCACTTTTGACTGAGCACATTTAATTCACAAGTGTGAAAATCTGTACCATGTATTACTGTTTTAATAATCTGTTGGTACTTCTTCCCAAAAATCTTATACTTACTTTTTTTTTTCATTAAAAATATATTTTAAAAATGAACTTCAACATACTGCTTCCATGGAAATGTTCATGTCTCTACCCTCTTGCATTTCAACAAGGCCAAATTTTGGTATTTCTTATCACTTTCAATTACAACACTAAGTCATAATTATAAAAATGAACGCTTCATTTGATGTCTGTTATTTTATTTTAAACCAACAAAACATCTTTCATAACCTCCAGCCATTCAATACCAAATTTCAGGTTCTCTAGTTATTAAGCTTACCAGTATGGGGGGAGGGGGAGAGAGAAAGAGAGATAAAGACAGGGAGCAGACAAAATCTCAAATGACTTTGACTCCTAAAGAGGCCTGCAATAATCCCTTGATGCCCTACTCTTTAAGAAAATGATAAAAAGAGGTGTGTGCAAATTTTGGCAATATGTTAGGAGTTTATTAAGTCCTACCTGGCCCTGAACTTTTTTTTTGAGACCTGCAGCACAATATGGATGTGCCAAAGTCTGTAGAGTCTGATGGGATTCATCCCAGCATACTGATAGAGCTGGCTGATGTCACTGCAGGACCTCTCTGTTATTTTTCAAGTTATATATAACAATATATTGTTCAATTTAAATTAATATATGGTTATATTAATATATACAGTTTTTCAACTGTCCTGGGTGTCTGGACAGGTCCCAGTTGACTGGAAGTTGGCAAGTCTTCAAGAATGATATTCCAGATTTTCAAGAAGGCTAAGAAGGAAGACACTGGCAATTACAGGCCTCTTAATTCCACTTCTGGGCTTTGTGAAATTATGAAGATTATTGTGGGAGCTATTGAAAAACATTTGAGAGACAAAGCAGTCACTGGCCAGCAAGGATTCGTGAGGTGCTAGTCCTGCTTAACCTACTTAATTTCATTTTGTGACAAGGTCACCCACCTAGTTAACAAAAGGAAGCCAGCAGATGAGGTGGTTTTGGATTTTAGCGAAGCTTTTAATACTGTCTCTCACAATATCCTTCCAGATAGAAAGTCCAGCACACAGCTAGACAAGCCCATAATACACTGGGTGTTGGCTAATGGTTAGGCTCAAAGAGTTAGAATAAATCAGGTTACAGCCACCAGTGGGGTTCCCCAGGACTCTTTTTTAGGGCCAGTTCTCTTCAGTGTTTTTATAAATTATCTGCATGCAGGAATTCAATGCACAGTAAGCAAGTCTGCTGATGATAGTAAATTAGTAAATTAGTAATTAGTAAATTAGGAGGAGCTGTGGATTCCCACTAAGGTTTTAGAGGTCTTAGAGAGAGATCTGGACAGGACAGAGAGCTGGGCAGTCACCAACTGTATGAAATTTAACATGAGAAGTGCTGGATTCTCTGTCTGGGATGTGGCAATCCTGGTTATACATGCAAATTGGAGGATGAGAGTAGAGAGAGAAGCTCTACAGGAAAAGATCAAGAGTTTTGGGTTGATGGCAAGTTAAGCATGTGTCATCAGTGTCCCTTGACAGGCAAAAGGGCCAACTTTTGCCAGGGGTACATCAAACACAGCACACCTAGCCAACCTTAGAGTGTCTGATATTTGTGTAAGATTCACATTTTTCCCCACTATGTGAAGAAAAATAGTTAACAGTCCTTGACTGAGTTACATTGTTACATTTTATCATTGCTGGCACTTTCCTCACATCCACACATCAAAGGTTGTTCCTTCTAACAATGCTAAAAAAATTTTGCTATTTCTACTTAAATTCCTCCCTTATTCCTTGATCAGTTTTATCAGAACTTGTAAATAAAAAGGGACTTAGAAAAATACATAATAGTAGAACAAATCTCACAGAAGGAGCCATTAAAGACAGCCACTAAGTGCATGTAAGAGTGGACATAGTAGAGCACATGAATATTTTGGGGAGTCTAGCCTGCCTTATGGATATAAGCAATTGCTCTGATATATTTGTACCAAATAATGAGGTTACTACAGCTAGGTGAAAATGATACTGCTTGTCTATCTCTATGCCTTTTATAGTTTGACATGTTTATATGGCACAGTGGGTCCTGCATTACAGCACTGATTCTTCTTGATTCAAAAGAACATTACTGGCTACTGCAGAAAAGGAAAAATATTTCACATTGGAGTTTTTCCTGCTATTATACATAGCACTCTGTTTTCAGGTCAGTTTGTTCTTAAGTGCTCCATATTGTATTGTTGCAAAATACTATTTACTGTTTTCAATGAAAAGAGTCGCAAAAACCCTGAAAATCCACAAAAAACAAGTTTTTAGAGCATCAGCCCAGTTACATCCTACTTTGACTTTGAAAGTCTTGCAAACACTCCACTTACACTTTATCCATGGTGGCTGCAACCAAGAAAACATGAAAAGAACCGATCCAGCTGTTGTTTGATCACAGATACATAGTCTTATGGAAATACCATTCTTAGGCACCACTTTCAACATCAATTTTCTTTTAAGTTAAATGTTTCCTATTTGCATTTTACTACAGATCTATTGACGGGGTTATTTCATCTACAGAACATACTTGATTTCCTGCCAGACTTTTGGATTTATATGAGGGAAATAACAAATTATTTTTGTATTAAACCCCCCCTTTATCTCATTTTTCCACACAGGTCTTTTAGAAAAACCTTCACATTTACATGTCTGAATGAGCAAAGCAAAAAAACCCAGAAAAACCTCATAGCTCTTCTCCATGTGGTTTTGCATATATCAGGCGGTCGTCATAACAAAAATCTTACCACAGTAATAAAACTGGTGCTATGTTATAATTTCAAATCTTACAGATGTTTTATACACTTTCCTATAAAGATAATACAGAGTACTGTTTGTTTGGTTTTTTTTCTCAGTAGACTTTCAAGTAGCAAATTTTGCTGTACATTTAGAGAATGCCATTTTTCAAAATTCTGACTTTCTGGGACTTCTGAGAGCAAATTCTATGGAAGTGTAACATATCTCAGCAGACTGAGATTAACAAAAGAGAGAAAAATATGGCCAGTTTTTCATCAGTTTGGAATAATAATAACAACCTTACATGGCTCTCGTATTAAAGTCACAGAATCACAAAATCATTACATTTGGAACAAACCTCTGAGACCATCAAGTCCAACTGTCAACCCAGAAAAAAATCACCATCCCACTAGAGCATGTTTTTAAGTGCTACATCTACACTTTTCAAAATACCACCAGGGATGGTGACTCCACCACATCCTTGGGCAGCCTGTTCCAGTGCCTGACTACTCTCTCAGTGAAGAAATTCTTCCTAATATCTAGTCTAAATCTCCCCTGGTGCAACTTCAGGCCATTTCCTCTAGTCCTATCATTATTTACTTGGGAGAAGAGGCCAATACTCATCTCACTACAATCTCCTTTCACATAGTTGTAAAGTGTGATTAGGTCTCTCCTCAGCCTCCTCTTCTCCAGACTAAACAATCCCAGTTCCCTCAGCCTCTCTTCACAGGACTTGTTCTCAAGACCCTTCACCAGCTTTTTTTCCCTCCTCTGGACCCGCTCCAGCAACTCAAAGTGCTTCTTGTAGTGAGAGGCCCAGAACTGAACACAGTACTTGAGGTGTGGTACATACAGTCATACATATATCAAACTATAAGAAATGAAGTTTCTATAAGAGAACACCTCTTGGCTTTCCATTAGCAACATGCTGTGACATTTTAAGTACTATGAAAGTGAATCCACCAAATTTCAAACCTGCTCACCACACATGTGCTTCCATAGTACTGGGTTTAGTATAAAAATATTAGGGGTTGAACAGAACCTTTTTTTTTTAATTGAAGGGTACTTATATTTATTCTACTCTTTCATTTACAAGATTTTTTTTTAATTTAATGATAAATAAATATAATAAATATCCATCAGCAATTGGCTTGATGGCAACAGTTCTATATTAGAGATCTTCTAGAGCAGATGACAAGCTGAAAATAAGTCAACCATGGCATCCTGTTAGAGAAAAGGTAAGCACTATAAGGGGGTGTATATCGATAGCTAAAGAGACAGCAGACATGTAAAGCATTTTTTTACTTCCTTCCAAGGTAAGGACAATGAATAATGTATTTCTTAATGACCCTGTTTATTTATCAGCAGGAGTTTTGTTCAATCCAATTTCACTAGTCTCTGATCTTCTGTTCCCTTACTATTATCAATATATTTGGTATCTGCATTCCCCCATTTCTATTGTTGCAGCTACATAAATGCAGGCTAATAGCCTTCAAATGGTGCATCACAATGAAGAACACATGGGCCAACAGAGTGAAGTCTGAAAAGTGCTTTGAAGCCCATTGAAGATACAGAAATGTGACCAGCATGATAAATTTAAATCCAGGTTTCCTCAAATCTAATATATCCTTTAGTTGTTGGCATTCTTGCAATGGATATCAGAGGTTGATAATACCATATATCACTTAGGCAAAATCAGAAGAAATGAAGATGACAAACCAAATAAGATGCATCCTATAATCTCCAAGTATGTAGAAGGCTGCTGTAAATAGGAAATAAGCAGTCTTCTCTGTCCCCAAGTCAGATATTATAAAAAAAAATCTCTATTAGAGGAGGTATTGAGGTAGATCGCACAGGCTTGTATTGAGGGTTCTGCAGGTAGATTGAGGGTTTGTACAGGCTCCCTCACTGGAGGATTTGAAGGATACATTAGACAAACATCTGCCAGAAATGGCAGAAGCATTTCATTTACAGGTATGATGACTATGGCATGAGTGTGCCACTGAGGCAGTGGTTTATGACATTACCAGTCCTTCAGCTAACCGAGCCATTTACAAAGTCAAGACAGCATAGAACAGGCCTCATAATAGACAAACAAGGCTGTAACCCAAGTGGCTGCAAATATCAGTGTCTCTGAATTTATAAAAGAGTAGATTCCATTATACACAAATCTAACGTTACCTACCTAGGAAAAATGTCTTTCTAGAGGCTTCTGAACTAAAGTGAAGAAGGAAAATGCTTTTGTTCACCTCAAGACTGAAGGCTTTCTCTTTTGTTGTGGAGATACTAGTAGAACCGGGTAGCATAAAGAGAACAAATACACTTTACCCTACCTAATATTGTCTACTCTGCACAGAAGATGCAATTTCTTTACTTAGTGTTGGCATACAGTTTTTTCACACATTATACAGAATCTAACTCCCCAAAGAAATTCATGTCTGTGAATAAGTATATTACTGGTGGAAAATGGTAATATCTACTTTAGATGAAACAGGTAGTGTTTATGCTAGGTTCTATTTAGCTTGTTTTATGCCTCACTTAATCCAGTTCTGCCAGTCCAACAGTCAAGTATATGATCCTTTAGTAGGCTGGTTAATGGGATTTGCTATTGCATTTATCACTGAACAAACTACAGGCAGCTTGCACCCAAGGATCATTTACTTCAATGAAATGCTTTTCCTCAACATATTTATTTTATGAATCATGACTTTAAAGATATCTGTTCTCAGAGTGTCTCCTAACAGGAAAGTGTAAATTCTGCTCTTAATCATATCTCATTAATTCCATTGTCTTCATAGAGAGAGCACTGGTGTAAACACAATGCTCCAGTGCACTGTGACAACAGAACCATACTCTGTGACATCTCTACTTCATACACACAAAACTGGATGTATGCTCAAGGATACATCCAGCTCAAGGATACTGGAAGAATTAGTATTAACATTTATGCAGAGTTTTGAAATCTAAAAAAAAATTGAAATAATTGTTATCATTGAGGTAGCTATTGTTCTCATTATTCTGGACCATGACAGTACTGGAAGAATTTAGTGTTACAAAATTGATCCTGACAGCAGGCACAAACTCTTGCAAAAACCTTGTATTTTAATCTGAGTTTTGAGACAACCTTCTTCTTACTTAGAAGGATGGAGTATATGTGCTGCAATTCTGCTTATGTAGTGACTATTGTCTGTTGAATTATAATTGGCTTCTGTGGGCTTTTTTGTGTTACATAAATTCATGGAACCACCAGGTTTCACTGCTGATAAAAACCTGGCTTAAACCCAGTAATCCACCTTCAAGATTTAATACTGTTGCTTTGTCCTTTTTCTGACAGCATTGCCTCAGGTTCATGTACCAATTGGGCATTTCCTGCACCTGAACAAGGCTGTTTTAATTTTAGTTATGGCTACCTTTAACTTTTCTTTGAGTCTACATTATACCAAAGATAAAGACTTCTACTCTTCTACTTTTTGGAGCTCCAGAGAGAAATATTCCCAAGGAAAGTGCTTGCAGTTTTTTGCACATTTTGTTCTTGCCCTCTGACTTGCCCTGCTTCTCTAATTCACTGATTTTCAATATAGATTTAATTGCATTCAAGCAATTTGATTACATAACAACAGAAAGAAAAGTTTGTTTCCCCCTTCAGTTAAAAGCTTCCAGCTAAAGCCTATGCAACACTTAATTAAAAGTGTAAAAGATACATGGTAAAAAAAGAGGGAAATTTAACTATAAGTCACTGAAAAAATACTGTAATACGAAAAAAGTGAAACCTTTTATACTTAGAGTCATGACAGAATAGGTTTTCACCTATTCTCTCCATAAGACCAAGAGACATCCCGCTGGTACTTCACTTTTAAGTACTGCAGTGTTTATTTAAAAAAAAAAAAATAAATTTGGTTTCAGAGTCTTTAAAAGTCATGTCTTTTAATCCTCTGTGACATTAAGTCTTTGCATTTTGAAGCTACTCTCACATTGCCCTAAATGAGACTTAGGCAAACTTTGTTTCTCCTTCTCACAGTAGTTTTCAGGCAGTCTATTCTTGTGCTCTGATGGTGTCATTCAAATAATTCGCTTCACATTCTCAGAAACATCCTTGTAAGACAAAAAGAAAAGGCAGACACCTAATCTCTGTTATAATTCAGGAACAGCTGCTGAAGAACCTACAACCCCTACTCAGATCTTCTATGAGGGTCTAAGAATACCTAATTCAGTTGAATTATGTTAAGATCAACAGAAAATACGGCAAGAGAATGTGAGTCAGGGCACATGGAGCCCAGGACATACTCTTAAAATAAGTTCTCCCCTGTACAGGATAATTTAGAAATTATTATTTTAGTATCATTGAAGGTGCAAAGATGCTACTGCTAAAAAGTAGCTTTCTATGTATGACAAGAATTATCACAGAATTTTACCTGTGGTAAGTATTATTACTTATGTTGCTGTAAACAAAAGGATGAGCAGACCTGCAGAGCACACTGCAGAATGGTAATATGCCATTTGTAGCCCAGAAGAAACTAGGAATAAATAAGGGATCTTTCCTAGTAAGCTGTAATGCCAGTTGTGTGAGTCATCTCTGTGCCTTCAACCTTTACCAACATTTTGTCTCTTGTTTTGACAACATCAGTAAGAAAGAAGGTAAGTCCTTGTCACCATAATTCCTTCAGGCTCTCTTCAACACAGAGAAAGAATAATTCTGATTTTGGACAGATGAGAGATACCAGTGCTTCTAAAAGGGCTGGGCATATTACAGATCTACTTTCACAAAGCATAAGCAAATCACCTGATGCCAATAATACAAGGCTGAAATGTTTAAATGACATGACCACTTACCAGGCTTAAGATTTATTGATTTGTGAAGCCTAACTGCCAGGCAATGTAATCAGTAATTTTTTTGAAAACTGTGTTTGACTAATATTTATTTGAACACACAAAACAGCAGAATGAGTAGATCTGTGCTTTCAGAATACATATATAAATACAAAATTGCACAGAATTTACTGTTTACTGGTGTCATCTAAACTCATCAGAGAGGTCCACTCACTGTCATCTGGACCAGAATAATCAGCTATTGCATCTCAGTTTACTTATGGTAACACACATGCTGTGTTTTCCTCTGACATCAAAAAACTATTACCTTAAGAACTTCTATGTCAAAGAAATCAAGATTCTCATAATATTTTCAAATGTAATGGGTACTTGAAGCTGTCTAATAACAGCATCCAATATGACCAATATGAACATTTTGCTAACTTATAAACAGTCATGTTTTTTTAAAAAAAAGAAAAATGAGACTGCTTTAGGGTGATAGTTAATATACATATTAGCTGCAATCTTCTTCAAAGCTACTCTTAAATACATATTAAAGTACAACCTCATAATGCTTTTTCCCTATTTGAATAAAAAAAGGTAAAATATAGATTACAAAGTCATTTGAATGTACTTCAAGCAAGACTATTAAAATAGCCAGATGTACATTTTATAATGTACTACAAATGTCGCACCTACTTTTTTTCAGTCACTTTGGTTAGTGATTATATTTGAGCTGAAATGTAGTATTTGGAAAATAATACTGCACAAGATTCATGAATATTAACCGTAAAAAAGAAAAGACAAGGTAAATATAATACATTTAGCTTGTATGAGTAAATGTGTGTTCATAAATCACCTTTTATTAATTTTTCTGTTTTTTAAATGTGATAGATTTCTTTCATCAGATTTTAGAAAAACACAGTTTGAGGTGTTTGTGGAAAGGGTAATCCTGTATGATGGGAAATGTGCTACAGTTCTTCATGGGTAAACAAAGTATTATGTATGACAGTAGCCTTTTAACAAGATTCTATTTTATAAATGCAATTCGTTAAGGAAAAACACCACACTGACTGCTGCTGTGTATGTACAATCAATCTGGTTTTCCTTACAGATGTAGGGTTGGTTTTTTTTCATTTTGATGTCCAATTTTTCACCTAAATATCATGAATGCATTTACTCACATATTGAATTTGGAAATACAAGAAAATATTTCACCATAAGAAAAAAGAGATTAACTATTTCAAAGGGATGCTCAGTGCTGTTAACCGCATACATGCTTCAAGTAAAAATCCAAGCAATAAATAAAGTTTCAATTTATCAGAATAAACATTTTTAAGTGACAAAAATTCATTTCCAATTAAGCCATCTCTGTTCTGCAACAATGTAGATGGTATGCACAAATTAAATCAGAGTCAATTAAACTATCCTATTAAAGACTGTGAAATCACAAAGTTCCACCTGGAATTAAGAATTCATCCAGATTTGTTTCCACAGCAGGAATAAATCCTGTTTGTTTTGATCTTACCCTCAAAATGATCTATTTAGTAGCAAATCACATGTTTAGAGAAAAATAAGAACATTAAAACATTTGGACTGCTTGTCTTTTTGGTAAAAAACATATGAAATTTTGTGGAACTACAAAAGAAGCAACTGAGTTCCTAAATATACAAAATACTTTGTCATAACAAGGCATAGCACAAACTTTACCTTTGCCTACTGAAACATAAGAAAGATTTTAAAAGCCTAACTCTATACATCAGAATATATAGCATCTATATAGCAGAATAGCTCTTAATACAAAATATTACAGGGACAAAGACAAGCACCTAGAAGACAGCTTCAGTAACTGCTAAAACCATTGGTGTGAGATAGCTTAACAGTTAATTACTAAAGCTAATATTAAATCTTTTTATTCAGGTGACACCAAAACATCATCAGTCAGCATTCAGTTCATCAAAATAAACAGGACTATTTAACAGGAGCTGCACCTTTTAATGGATCTCGATGTGTGAGAGTGTCTGGATTGTCCTCTCTGATCACCAAAAAGCAACCAGTGCTGTTGAATTGTTCATGACTATTAGTTGTATGGAAGTGGGTCACTGACCAGGATCTGTGGTGAGAAGTCAACACTGTTCATCCTGATATTAGGTATAGCAGTGATGATAAAGGAAGCAACTTTGCCTGGTGAGTGGCACTGAAAGTAACATGAGGAGATCATGTTACCAGCAACAGGAGATGAAAAGAATGACTTGAGGGAATAACTGAAATGAATACTTGATTAAGCAATCACATAATGCTTAGACCAGGAGACCGCTCATGTAAACCCACCACAGTACTATGCAAAGTTTGGTGGGAGAAAAAATGCTCTGAAAAGCCAAAAGGAGCCACCATCAGAAGGGCCAACTTCTACTGCCTCTTGGAAGGAAATATTGGGGTCTTAGCCTTCTCACTAAGCCAGGCCACTACACAGAAAGAAAACTATCATTTGCCAGGTCACAGGAAGAAACACAAGAATGAACATGAGCTTGTATCACTGTGAAGGGGATTCACCTGTCCTAAGAACTGATTACATACTGTGAAGTAATGAAGGTCAATGAATAATATACACAAAGTGCAGTGGAAACATAATAGAAAAATTTTACCATACCAGCCTTAAGCCAAAATCTTTCTAGTTTCTCTCTGGTTTTACGAAACTCCTTTTCTGTGAGGAGAGTCAATGTTCGGTATTTTAAAAGGGAGGGAACCCTTTAATGTGTGGATGTGAGCCTGTCCTGTACACTGTCCCGGTCCATATCAACTGATACTAATGCTGCAGCTGATGATGAAGTGATACATTGTCACAAAAGTGTCTGTCTGCCTCTGCAGTTAACAGGAAAAATAAAAAACTCACTCAAATGATCTGAATGAGCCTGGAGGACAGGCTCAATTTTGTTGCTCTCTAATACCTGTTTCCTAACAAGGGGCTAAAAGTAGACACTCTTCTAATATGGCCCTCCATAGAGCCCAAGTATACTTATTTTTACATTTCAGTACTGTGTTCCATATGGTTGCATTAATGATTCTAAATGGTCCTGCTACAGAATTCCTTCTCCAAATATTATTTTGAGGGGTTTACTTTATTTTAAAAGAATACTGGGCACTATGGAAAGGTGGATGGGAAAAGGATAATGTTGTAAATGTCATTTTACACAGAGGATTTGATGATGATCAATTGTTGAGATTCATCAGACGGGTTGTAAAAAAAAGAAGTCTTGCTTCAGAAAGAAAAAAGTTTTCTTGCATTTCCAGTCATTCCAAACTCTAAACACCAAATAGCAAGAAATAAACAAGCTTATTAAAATGATCAAACTAAACAGAACAACATATTTCAGCCTATATCCAAAATACTTACAAGGTTTGGAGGAGAAAGCTGTCCTTCAGATTTAAATGGGAAAGGAAAAAAAGGGTAATTTCAAAGAACATGGTATATTATAAACATTTCTAACCTGGTCAGAAAAGCACTCATAGCAGTGTATTTCTGACATGGCAATGAAGCAGTCCGTAGGAAACTGTGCTGGTAGATTCTTTCCCTCTGAAGAAACCAACATGCTATTTCATTATTTCTTTTGGTCACAGTATTGAGCACTAAGGGATGCCACTAGTAACTGACTGCTGGCTAGTCTATACACTGCTGACCATCAAATTTTCCATTCACTTAGCTGATCTGGATATAAGGGTATTATGACCAAAGTGTTATTTGAAAGGACAGAAAGGACAGCAGTAGGTTAGAGCAAAGTTGATCTGTTTCTAAATGATTTAACTGAATAGCAGTACATGTTAGGATACATCTTTACCTGTCAGACATAAGCTATTTATTTAGATTATTTTAGTTTTCATCTGCACATCTCAGCACTTTGTGATTATTAATGAATTTTATAACAAAATTTCTGCTAGTCTTACATCACAGGAAAGGAGCTGGAATAAAGATGGGCTTAAGGACTTGCCGAAGATCACATCCCAGGAATGCCAAATATGTCAGATAAGGAGTGCAAATTCTGTGATTGTCATGGCGATGTTCACTAACTATCCCTCTATTAAGTTACTAGAAATTAAGCAGAAAAAACTCACATCACTTTTAAAGAACATACCTACTTAACTGATTAAATTTTAGCACTTACATTTTTATCTGCCTTCAGTCATTAAGTGCTTTCTTAATGATGAATTTCGAAAACTTCCTCTATTATGCATCTGCCTCTCCTTTGTGAGCCAGAGCAAGCAAGTGGCTAGGAAGATATAGTGAGCAGGATCAGATCAGCTAATCCTGCTGCTCCTTTGAGTAACCAGCTACTGGGTTTTTTACTTAAAAAAATAAAAACAAAAATAGGCTACTGTCTGGCCAGGATCATGCTGACAGTGATTCAACTGTAATATGTACTGCATATAATTAGATAAGCAGAATAAGTTGTGTCAGGAATCTGTTATGGAATATCTACTGCATGATTAATTAGCTTTCTTTTCACTGTCTTCCTCTTACCACCCTTTTCTCATTCAGGAGGCATTGGGGGAGCAAAGGCAAGTCTGTGTTTGTCTTCTATTGTCAGTGCTGCATGTTGATATAACAGTTTGGATAAGTAGGGAAAAAACAGTCTTTTTTTTGGTCTTGAATCAGAAACTATCTCCACTGACGTAAATAGTCAGCATGCTTATTTTCAGAGGGAAAACTGAAAAGGAGACAGTAAGAAGCTTATTAGGCAAAGATTTCAGTACTCACCTTCGATCAAATCAATGTCTTGTCCTCCATCCACAATAATGATTTAAAGCACATTAGTTTTATGGGAGATGTTCTTTGGAGCTCATAGAAAGCCATCCCTAATTATCTGGGATTAAAATGAGCAGGGATACTTAGAGTTGCTGCCATCTAAAAGATCTAAAATGTTTGAATATGCTGTTTGGAGGAATAGAATATCTGAATTTTTGTCCTTCTGTTGTTTAAAGGTATGCAATGATATTTGAAAAGTGTAGTCTACGTATCTACAATTTTCCCAATTATTAGGCAGTTTAATTTATTTCATTGAATGAACATGCAGCAGCACTAGGTCCTGAAAGTTGCAGGTGCTGAAATATTAGCTCACGTTTAGTTCAAGAACTTGTGTAAGGTGAGATGAGTTATACCAGCTTCTTGCAGCTCACCTTGAATTTAAATGGAATGATTCTGTGCTGCTTCATTTCCTACTTAATGTAGCTGTAAATGTTTCGGCCCTTTGGTCTCTTGTATCCAGTGAGCAACCTTTGGCATACTTAACAGTCTTCCTGCTCAGAACCGAGAAAAATGACGTCTTACCCTTCCTCTGTCTTTTAAAGCATTAAAGTAGATTTTGAGTAGTTTACAAAAAAAAAAAACCCACAAAAAACCAAAAACCAAACCAAACAAAAAACCAAAAAACCACCACAAAACCAACAAAAAAGCCAAAACAACAAACCAAACCAGAAAGCATCAAAGAAAGTATTCAAACTGAGAGCAAAAATGTGTTCTGCATTTAACCACTGATTTAGCAATTGAACAAGATAAAAGCTACCAAAAAACCCTATAACCTTTCTGAATACCTGTCAGAAAACATGATCAGCTGTAATTAGAACTATATGGATGAATCACTTTAAATCATAGAGCAGTAGGATGAAGTGAACTAATTCTGGCAGTGTTGGATCCACTGTTTTGGGATATGCTTTGTCTTCTAGACATCAACTTGCCAAAGCAAGAGTCAACAGAATGTGTTGTAAAGAATGAGAGAAGATTTTCCAAGATCTAGGCCTCTTTTTGGGTTTGACTGGCATACTTCCTTGAGTGGTAAAATACTTCATATTTAATCTACTATTAATAAGGGACAGTTTTAGCTATTCTGATATGGTGTTGCTGCCAAAAAGAATGGTGCCCACCTTGATGCAGCTGTTCAGGGAGTGTGATCAGAGATCTATTCATGTAAATCCCAAATAACCAAATGTCCTGAAGGAGTATTTTTCAGTCAGATCCTCAGAATTTCTTTCTGCTCAGTAAAATTGACAATACCCACATTAGCAAACAGGACTTTACTACATTAATTCCAAAAGCTGAAAGATGCTGATCACCTTAAAATTCACATGAAAATAAAATATTGCAGATGTCATATATGCTCAAAATACTTTATGATGAAATGCAGTATAGGCAATAATAGACAAGCATTTACCATTCAACATGAATGAATATTATATGTATTGGAATGTGTGAACACTTTAATGCTGCAGGATTTTTACAGTGATGCTTACCACTTTTCCCTATTATTAAATAGAGAATTTCCCTATTATTAAATATGTGCTCTGTGTTTCAGAAAAAAAACCCCACACTGAAAAAAAACTAAACACTTTCTGACTTAAATTTGAGACTTAAAGAGGATAAGAGGAAAGAAATTAAATAATATAGGCTTTAGAAAGCATTCTTAGTCCTCGGAGCAGGAACTGGGTATTCAGCAAGACAGAAAAACTGCATCACCTAGGAGAACCTCAGTTCATCACAATCTGTGTTTTAGAATTGAAAAATATGTATAGACATTGAGCATAGGGTTGTGCTGAGACTATTATCTGCACTAAGCAGCAAACCAGAAAACTCTACTTACATGTCACTGTGAGCCTGTGTTAGGTTACACCTCCCTACCTCATGTTTTCAGTAAAACTGCTGTGTACATGCTCTCGACACAGAAATTGAAGAAATACCACTCACAAAGTGGTACGATAGAATAGCCAGATTCATTACCTACATGAAATACTGTTAGAAATTCAGGGTATAGGAGAGTTGACAGAATTATAGGGTCATGCATGGTCCATAAGCTTACTAAAACAAAGCAGTACATGCTCCTCTTCTCTTAAAGGTAAAGGAAGAACTCACAGTAATAAACACCTTCCTCTTTGGCTGGCTGAGAAAGAGTACTTTTCATCTACTTCATCCAAGAAACAAAATGGTCAGATCATGGCTTGTCTTATGTCAGCCCCAGACTCATGTTTAGATTCGCATTTTTCACAATAGTTGCTGTTGAGCAAAACTTACACCTTCACCAAGAAGGCAGGCAAGTATGATCCTGTTATTTTCCAGATGGGTGAACAAAAGAGGTTGCAGAAGATTGTTTCTGACAGTGCTGGGAATAAAACCCAGGGGCCAAACCACCTCTCAGATTTACATAAAATGTATTAAAATGCAAGAGAAAATGTATTTTCTGAAGGTGTTTTGAACAGCTGCTGAGTAATTTGGTAGCAACACAGCATGCTATGCTATAGCTCCCACAGTCACATCTTTCATTACTACTAGTCCCCTACGTGCTGGCAGCTCTGACAAGACAATGGGAACTGTAGGGGGGATAAAACAATTTCTGTGACAACGTACAGACCCCTAGGTCCTGGTGTTCTCACTAAAACGCATCAGTTCAGTAGGAAGCCATATCCACCATCAATGCAAGAGGCTGACTGTGAACTGCACAGAAGCTGTAGAGGAAAAACCACAGGGGTACATATCCCAAGGGACAGATGTAGATTGGTGCTACATAAGCACTGTCTCCCCAGATGAGGAAATGCACGGCCTCCAGAAAAGGGAGTCCACGGCCTGGAGAAGAATTTTAAAGTACTTCAAATCTCCACATAATGTCTGTTTAATATGGTTGCAGATGCAGATTTGGCCTTCTATAAAGTTTTGCCATTTCCTAGCAAAGCACAGGGTTTCCACAGATACAGAGAATCCATTTACAAACCATGTTACAATAGTCAGTATACCCTGAAATGCCTCATAATGTAGCAGATGTTTTTCATGTCTCTGGAAAGACAATAACACCAGTAGACATTAATTAGTTTTCTGTGTTCAGTATATGCAAACACTTATACTGTGACTACAAGAATTCTGCAACATATTCATCTTTACCTTCTGCTGAAAAACAGAAAAATAAAACCTTATCTGGCAGCAGGTAGCAATAGCTAGAGCTTAAATAAACTACAGAGGCCATGTATTTATTACATAGTTTTTCCCACACAACTATGTATGCGAGGAATGTAGCAAAACCACTTTCTGAATCACTTCACAATGCCTTCTGTGGTGAGTTGACCTTGGCCAGCTGTTAGCTGCCCACACAGGCTCTCTTTCACTCCTCCTCCTCAACAGGACAGCAGAGGTGGGGGAATGACAAAACTCCTGGGAGAAAGGGACGTCACTTACCAATTAGCATCACACACTCAACACAGACTTGATGTGGGGAAAATTAATTTAATTTATTGCCGGTTCAATAGATTTGAGTGGTGAGAAGCAAGGAAAAAAAAAAATTTAAAACCCCTTCTTCCAAACCCACTTTCTCCCAGGCTCAACTTTACTCCATTACCAACTCCTGCATCTTTCTACCCCAAGCAGTGCACAATGGAGAATGTGGGGTTGTGTTCAGTCTATGACAGCTCCTGTGATGCTCCTTCCTCCTCACACTTTTTTCCCTTGCTTTCTGTGGGGGGTTTCCAAGGGCCGAAGTTTCTTCACGAAATACCCACCCACTGCAACCCACCAGCTTCAGTGTGGATATCTGCTCTGGCTTGGTCTCTTCACAGGCTGCAGAGGAATCTGCTCTGCTGCCTGAAGTACCCTGTCCCCTCCTTTGCCTCTGGCCTTGGTACTCACAGGATTATTTTCTTCCTTTCCCTCTCACTCTTCATTCTGCCTGTGTGGTGTTTTGCCCTTTCTTTCTTTTCACTGAGGCATCCCCACTTTGGCTAGGGCTGTACCCTCAGACATGTGATTGCAGCCAGCTGGAACTGTGTCCAGCACAAGGCTGCCCTGTCCTCTCCTCACAGATTCAGACCTGCAGCCTCTGCTGCCAGTTCTGGGGCACCTGCAAACAGTGCACCTTCTTCCTATAAACTTTGCATGCTTTTTGTTAAAAGATTAAGCTGCTGCCATGTGGAAATAAATTCATTAGCTGAAAAGTGTCTTACTGTACAACTTGATCAGTACCAGTATGAGAGCAATACCTTTTAAGACTAGTCCTAGATAATTTAAAATATCTTTGTTTTGAACTGCATGATGTAACACTAGCACAGATCTTTCCACCAAACCTGTTTCTGGTGAAGGAGTTTTCCCCCTAGTTTCTGCTACTCTCCTCCCCACAGCTTAATTTTTTATCTGCAACCAGCCTCCAGTGAAATGCATTTTTATTTCTTTATTTCCAACCATGCCAAGGACAAGATCAAGTAACAGTCACAGAATGACAAAGCATTTGATGAAGGTGATCAGAGATATAATAGCACCATCTGTAACTACATGGAAAATAGAACAACAAAGCTAAAGAGAGTAGAACAAAAGGAAAGCAACACACAAGGATGAGCAAGCAAATAAGGAAGTTTCATGGACAGTTTGACCTTTAAAGGTCTCTTTCAACCCAAACCATTTGACGACTCTATGAGTTCACAGTCTAATAAAATGCTGGGTCAGTGTTTGCTTCAAAGAACAGGTAAAGGTTAATAAGGACAGTCAAGATGGTGGAGAGATAAATAGAAAAGCTTTTCCCACCTGGATTAGCTACATTACAGAATATAAATTAGTCACGTAATTTATGTACTTCAATCAAAGGAGAGAAATAAATTTCTTCCTCGGTTGTGTTCCTTAAATGAGATTCTTTCAGACTTTCAGAAAGATGCAGCCCACAGCTCTCTCTCTCCCCCTCTCTCTCTCTGTAATCTGACCACTAGGCAGGACTACTAACAACCATACATGACAATTTTACTCAACATTCTCTTAATCCAGTGATTCAATTTACATTAGCAAATCTTCTTGCTGCCAGTATGTAAAACTAGACCTAAACTGGATAGTCTTGAAACAATCAGCTCTTTGTTTTCTTCTTCTCTGCAAACTATATATTAAATATCTGTCAGAAATTCATTTAGAAGGCAAAAAATTTTTTAAAAAATGATGCCAATTAAAATAAAATTATAATGAAATGGCTGTTTCTTCCTTCCCTCAACCCCATGAAAAAAGGATTTCCAAGTAGATGTACAAAACAGATATCTCAAATTAGTCTGAAATCACAGAGATGGACAAAATACAGTTAACGCACCAGGATCTCAATGTCACGTTTTTTAAAGTCTGTTTTAACACTTAACTTGGCCTCAGAACACTTGAACTTTTAAACATCCTTCTGAGACAGGTAAGTTCTACTCCCATTTTAGAGCTGTGCAAACTAATTAACAAACTAACATTAAGCAAACCCTTTAAAACCACACTGGAAATTTGCTGTTGAGATAGGAGCTAGCTGATCATCTAGATAAGAACTGCTCCCTTCTCAGTACAGAGTAGAAAATTCAGCTAACCCCACAGAGGTCTGGACTGTGTGACTTCTCTGCATTCTGTTGCTTCTGGAGACCTGCCCTCTGATTCCTTTACAATTGCTGGTGCTCATGAGGTATCAAAAGCAGACAAACTGGCTTGCTGGGAGGTACATTTGCTTCCCCTTCCATCACTCCTTTTTTGAACTCTCATGCAAAGACTAATTGCCTCCTGTTTTTTTAAATTTTTCTGATTTTCAATACCTACAGAGCAAAAAGAATGTCCTATTGCTTTCAGCTAAAGCAAATCTGTAGAGAATAGCCAACTGTTAAAAGCACACTGAACCAATTTTGATTCAGTATTGATCTCTCACTTAAGCAACAGGCTTCAGGAAGACAATTACAAAAAATTGCTTTGTCTTCACGGATTTTTTTGGGTTTAGTTCTTCAGAACTCACAGTGTAAAGATTTACTATCATCTCACTTCTGAGGAAGACAACATGGCACCTTCAGTAAGCTGTGTGGCAGTATAGTCTATTGCTATAGTTCCATGTGCTATGCCAGACTAGCAGAAACTATGCCCTCTCCTCATGGCTCTCATGCTGATGGCCCATGAGATGGAGACCCGAGAGACCAAGTCCCCCCCACTGTAAGTAAAGACAAGGTTTGTGACCACCTGAGGAACCTGAAGATATACAAGTCCATAGGACCTCATGAGATGCATACCAGAGTCTTGAGGAAATTGGTGGATATAGTTGCCAAGCCACTTTCTATGATATGTGAAAAGTCATGGAAGTCAGGAAGAAGTCACTGGCGATTGGAAGAAAGGAAGTATCACACCCATTTTTAAAAGGGAAGAAAGAAGGACTGGGAACTACCAACCTCTCAGTCTCATCTCTGTACCTGGAAAGATTATGGAACAGATCCTCCTAGAAGACATGCTAAGGCACATGGAGGACAGAGGTGATCCAAGACAATCAGCAGGGATTCACTAGGGGCAAATCCTGCCTGACCAACTTAGTGGCTTTCTACTGTACGTACAGTGACTACAATCAGTCGACAAGGAAAAAGCAGTGGATGTCATCTACCTACCAGTCATCTACCTGACTTCTGCAAGGCCTTTGACACAGTCCCCCCAGCAATATCCTAGTCACCAAACTGGAGAGAGATGGATTTGATGGGTGGACTGTTTAGTGGATAAGGAATTGGCTGGATGGTCACATCCAGAAGGTAGTGGTCAGTGGCTCGAAGTCCACATGGAGACCAGCAAGAAGTGGTGCTCCTCAGGGTTCCATACTGGGACCCATACTGTTTAATGTTTTTATCAACAATATAGATAGTGGGATCGAGTGCAACATCAGCAAGTTTATGGATGACATCAAGCTGGGTGGTGCTGTCAATAAGCCAGAAAGATGGGATGTCATCCAGAGGGACCTGGAAAAAATGGAGAGGTGAGCCCAGGTGAACCTTGTGAGGTTCAACAAGACAAATTGGAGGGTCCTACACCTTGGTCAGCACAATCCATGCT
Organism: Florisuga fusca; assembly: GCA_038090715.1. Lineage (NCBI taxonomy): Eukaryota > Metazoa > Chordata > Aves > Apodiformes > Trochilidae > Florisuga > Florisuga fusca. Next base: position 73,210,065 of record JAAWXA010000001.1, on the reverse strand, counting down.
GTCAGTACAAGCTTGGGGATGAGTTTTTAGAAAGCAGCTCTAGAGAAAATGACTTGGGGGTGCTGGTGGATAAGAAGGTGGACATGAGCCAAAAGCATGTGCTTGCAGCCCAATCACATCCTGGGCTGCATCAAAAGAATCATGGCCAGCAGATCAAGAGAGGTGATTCTGCCACTTTTTTCTGGTAAGACCTCACCTGGAGTATTGCATCCAGCTCTGGAGCCCTCAAGACAGCAAGGACATGGATCTGATGGAGCAGGTCCAGAGGAGGGCTATGAAAATTATCAGGGGGCTGAAACATCTCTCATGTGAAGACAGGCTGAGGGAGCTGGGGTTGTTCAGCCTGGAGAAAAGAAGGCTCCAGGGAGACCTAATAGTGACCTCTAAGTACCTGAAGTGGGCCTACAAGAAGGCTGGAGATGGACTGTTTGTGAGGGCCTGTAGTGATAGGATGAAGGGCAATGGTTTTAAATTAGAGAAGAGTAAATTTAGATTGGATTTTAGGAAAAATTCTTTACCATGAGGGCAGTGGAAAAATGGAAGAGGTTGCCCAGGGAGCTGGTTGAGGCCCCATCCCTAGAGATATTCAAGATGAGACTTGACAAGGCTCTGAGCAACCTGATCTAATGGAGGGTGTTCCTGCTTACTGCAGGGGGTTTGAACCATATGACCTTTAGAGGTCCCTTCCAACCCAAATTATTCTGATTCTATGAAACCAAACTGCTGTCTGAAAAGGCATCTAATGAATTTTAAAAAACTCTATATGCTTTAGAAACAAATTAATAACTATTGAAACTATAAAAATACTGAATTGGATTTTAATTTGTTTTCAATATACCAGATTATCTTGAATTTTAATAGCTTATTATTCACCCTGTAATCAAGTGACCCCTTTTTCTTTCAAGTCACTGTTATCTGCATTGTTTCATGTAGAATACCTACTTTCTCTTCTGTAGTACTGAAATCCCTTTGTATTAGCATGTGATAGAACAGTTCTTCCCTTCAAGCAGATCAGAAAGGCTCTGCATTCTGCTTCTTTGGAACAGGGGGAACAGCCAAGTATTTTGAAATCTTTACTATCTGTTTCATGCAGTCTCACCCAGCCACAATAAGATGAAAAACTGAAGCACATGAGATCGTAGAGCAGAAACTATTTATCTAGAGAAACTGCAATTGAGTAAGCAATCACATCAACCATACTTGGAATACAATGCTTCATGCAGCACACAGAAATAGAAAGGACTGCAGTATACTTGAAAGGATTGGTATGCACCATAAAATCAGTGTCTCCTTTAATGCATGAAGGAAGAGTTCTAAAGAGCTTAGCAAAATTCTGGAAATTTAGGTTAAATGCAGTTTAGAATTTCCATGGTATAATACAATAAAAAGAAATGCTTTAGCTGTAACATTGCTGAAAGGAAAATCATATAATTATTAAAGCTGAAATGTCCAGAAAATGGGAACTGTGCTATACAGACTGTTAGAATTTTCATCTTGTGTATTTTCCTTGCAGACATAGTCCAAGGAAACCTGGAATTTTAAAATTGCAACACAAAGCCAAATCTAAAAAAAAAAAGGTAATCAAATATATATTTCTTATGTTTTACAATTTACACCTTAATTATAGTGAATCCACAGCTCCTTGTTTTTAAAAAACCCAATACATTGTGACATAGAGCCTCAGTAATATGTCATCAATGCTATTAGCATCATCAAACTCTAGGAAAGTAATAAATAAATATTGCTATTACCAGGAATGCGTTGAAATAGATTCTTTAATGTAACTATTAATTCTAAAATTTCTTTGGCAAATGAGATTTTCTAGTTATTCTTTATTCTGCCAAATACACTAGCTATTATTTATGTCACTTTTGATAAGAGGGACTGCTAAACATGAAGGAGATAGTCTGTTCTGAAATATCCAGTACTTTAGTTATGCTTTGTGAAGGTTACAGCATGAAAACCTAACAATCTATTCACCTAATTATCAACATATTTTTAATATGTGTAACCAATAAATACTCAACATGTTAGAGATTACCATGGTCAATAATTAGTGGATCTTGTTTAAACATGTGAATATTGATATGTCAAATTTTATAAGTGTCCCTCATTAATCCTGTTCCTATTAATTCAATTGCAGTAGGAAAAGTACAAAGAAAATATGTTGTCTTGAACCATCTGGTATTTCCTCACAATCAATTGACAGCAATGAAATTTGGGCTATGAGGCGTATTACTGAAATGACTTATTTGGATTAGGAAAAAAGAATATAATTAAAATAGTTATCAAATTGAGAATATCAAACTTCATTATAATTTTCAAGTATGGTCCTATACTTTTAATATGGAGAACACTGGAAATGCAACAGTATTATTGGCCAGGGATACACCTTAACCACAGAAAAGTTAAAAAAAATTCATTTCATTCTATCCCTAGGCTATACAGGCACTCTTACTGGGATGGTCAGTATATAAAAAATGAAGCTTTATTCTTGTCAGAATGACCAATGACAGGACCAAAGTGGCTTTCGAAGCGCTTTTTTTTTTTTTTTTTCTCACCATCATAAAACACAGAATTATAGAATTGGTTTTGGCTGGAAAAGACCTTTAAGATCATCAGATCCAACTGTTAACAAGAACACTGCCAAGTCCACCACTAAACCGTGTCCCTAAGCACCACATATAAACATCTTTTAAATATCTCCAGGGATGGTGACTCAACTACTTCCCTGGGCAGCCTGTTCCAGTGCCTGAAAATTCTTTTAGTAAGGAAATCCATTTATTTGTATGTTTTGTACATTAGTGAAAACTTAAATCTTCAAGTCTTTGTAGTGAATAATTATTTCATATAGTTATGAGACAGGAGCCTGCAGGAAAGCAAAATAACACTGTAAAATGAGAAAAAAAAAGTCTCTATTTTCAGTATAAATGTTGTGTAGGAAGTGGGGCACTTTATTGAAGCAAATGCTCCCTAGTAGTCACAGGCTTGAAGAAAGGAGCTCACAGTCTTTCTTCACATTTAATATGTATATAATAATGGCTAGTGTTGGAAGGGACGTTATGCATACTATAAATAAATCTAATCCTAATTTATTTCTTTTTTTAATTCTCAAATGATATGTTATTACCCAAAAACTCAGTGAAACCAGGTTTATCATTTTTCTCTTCTTTCAGGATGTGTTGTTTCATCCTAAAAGATAAGCACAATCCAAAATTCGTGTTACCTGATTTTGCTTTATTATGCTAAGTTGAACATGCTTCTAAAATCTAAATACCTTCTAGCAGCATTGGCTATAAAAATGAAGTATATTACAATATTAAAACAGTTAATAATATAGAATCACAGATTCTATGATTCTTTAGACAATGTACAGAAGAAAAGAAGAGCTATCCTTTTTTTCTTATAGTGAATATAGTAATCTGTACTGTCTCTTACTCTATGAAGTAAAACCTTTAAATTCTGGTGGATGATACCATGAGGATTAGAGGTTAATTTATGCCCTCTTTTTTTCCAGGACACTGAAAGACAGACAAGAATTTACTATGTCATTTTCAAGCTTAAGTTCAGAGCACCTTTTGGAGTTAAAAGTCATCATTTGCCCCCAGTCAGAGTTTAATTTATCAGAATGGAAGATTTGACTTAAAATTTAATTACATAAAATTAACAACAAAATCTAATTTTTCAAATTCTGTGTTCACAGGAGAAGGGAAGCTGTAACACACTATCAGGAAGTTCAAAGAACATTGCCACTATTTGCACTATTATTTTTCATGGTACTGAAGTAGTTTTAAAAATGTATTTCTTTTATAATTAAGGCTCACATCAAATCTTGATTTTTCAAGCAGATTTGAAGTAGTAGTTGTTGCAACAGAAAGAAGAGGTTATCAGTGTGGAAAAAGATGGAGAAAAATAAAGAAAAAATTGCTTTGCAAGCCTATTCTTTTATCTTTTCAGAACATTCATCATTTAAACAGCACCCTCTCTATTTCACTGGAGGTAGGCAACCTAAAGACAAGCTGCCATCTTTTAGCTGAATAGCAAAAGGGCCAGATGAGTAATAATAGTCTGAGCACTGAAGGAATTTTAACTTTCGACATAAATCCACAGTTATGTATAAAACCCCATCTAGACGAGATACCTAACCTGAAAGCAGGTAAGGTTAGATGTAGTGAATGCAACACATTACGAAGACACCTCCAAGATCATCCAGTCCAACCTTTTATTAACACCACAGTCAACTACTAAACCATGTCCTTGAGGACCAGGTCCAAATGCCTTTTAAATGCCTCCAGGGATGGTGACTCTATCCCCATCCTGGGCAGGCCATAACAATGCCTGACAGCCCTCTCAGTGGAAAAATATTTCCTAACATCCAGCCTAAACCTCCCCTTGCACAGCTTCCATCCATTTCCTCTGGTCCTTTCACAGTTTACTAGGGAGAAGAGGCTTTTTCCCTCCTTGCTCCAACCTCCCTTGAGGTAGTTGAAGAGAGTGATGAGGTCTCAGCCTCCTCTTCTCCAGACTAAACAACCCCAGATCCCTCAGCCACTCCTCACAGGACTTGTGCTCCAGGCCCTTCATGAGCTTTGTTGCCCTTCTCTGGACACGCTCCAGCACTTCTGTGTCCCTCCTATAGAGAGGTGCCCAGAACTGAACACAGTACTCAAGATGCAGCCTCACCAGAGCAGAGTACAGAGGGATGATCACCTCCTTACCCCTGCTGGCCACCAAGTTCCTAATACAAGCCAGGATGCCACTGGCCTTCTTGGCCACCTGCGTACACTGCTGACTCACATTAAGTCGACTATCAACCAATAATGCAGCAATCAGTCTGTTCTGACCCAGTAAGACAGTGATGCAGAAGGTTTGAAAGAATTTTCAGATGAGAATTGGAGTTATTAACCACCCAGGTGTCTGCCTAGGCACAACACAGCAGGGCTCAAGCCACCTGGGTGATTTCTAGGGTGCATTGACAAGCTCAGGGAAGAGGTAATCAAGGAACCAGTAAGTGCAGGTGGACTTGATACTTACAAAAAAGGAAGAACTGGTTGGACGTGTGAAAGTCATAATCCAGGATGCCAAAAAGAGGAAGTAGCAAAAAAAGCAAGAGCACAACCCTGGACATTGTAAAACAGACTCTGGTCTTTTCAGGGATCTGCTTGGATGAAACCCATGAGTTATGGCCTGCAGAGAAGAGTGGCCCAGGGTACTTGATTGATATTAAAATATCATCTCCTACAAGCTAAAGAAACGTCCATCCCAACAAGTAAAAATGAAGGAAATACAGCAAGTGGCCTGCATGGGTGAACAAGAAGATTCTAATTCAACTCTGACATAAAAAGGACGTGTGTAAGGCATGGAAGCATGGGCAGGTGATCCAGGAGGAGGGACAGGATTAGGGAAGTACTTGACTATGGCAAGTGACATACAGGGTAACAAGCAGGAATTCTACAAGAACATTACCAGTATTAGAGAAACTTAGGAAAACATGGGCTCACTGCTGAATAGGACTGACAAAAGACCTGGAAAAGGGTGAGATACTCAGTGCCTTCCTTACCACAGTCTTTACTAGCATTACAGTCCTTCAGGTCAAGCAGGTAATTTTCCCCTTCTCTTCTGCACTGGTAAGATCACATCTGGAGCATCAAGCTATATCAAGTTCTCCCTTCCCCAGTACAAGAAAGACAGGGACTTAAAGTGAGTTCAGCAAAAGGTCACAAAGGTGACTCAGGTACTGGAGTCTCTTCGAGATATTTAAAAACTGACTGGACATGATCTTACATGTTGTATGTGACCCTGCTTGGACAGGATGATCTCAGGACATCCCTTCCAACCTAAACAATCACGTGAATCTGTGTTCTGTGTTCTTAGATATTCCTGTAGGGTCAGTTAATATTAATAATTTTAAATAATTAATAAAATGCAGTCTAAGCCAGAACATGAAGGGTACAGGAATTCAAACATCTGCTCTTCAAATCAGTGGCTAATGAGCTTGAATAGCCAAAGAAGTTGGTTTATTGGCTTCAAAAGATCACTGATGAATACTGGTGCTGAATGAAAAAAAAAAGTATGTTTCAGAAAATAATACGTTTCTAAATACACTGAATGTTCTGTTCAAACGCAAAATCTGAAAGAGAAATGAAAACAAAACACAATCTTTTCTATGCTCGTTACCAGAATGCATTCTCTTATTTGAGATATTTCAGCTAGCAGGCCACACAGAATTATTTAACTGGCTGGTTCTAATGTTCCACCAAATAGTCAACATTCAAGTTTATATACATTAGTTTGATGTAATGCATGTATTATGGAAGTAATTTTGAGGTTAAATAGCAGATGTAGTAATTTACCTACATAAAACTATAACAGATGGGTTGATGGAACTAGGATTAAGGTTTTCAGAGATCACACATTATGTAGGCATACATTTCACAAACCTTCCTACCTTAGAGTGGCAAATTCGATGATTATATGAAATAGAAATACATTATAAACTGAAAAGAATGCATTACTATTTTCACAAGGTTGGATAAACTCAACTGTTAGTTCTAGGATTTGTCCCACTAAGATTTATGCTGAATCATCATGATTTGCAGCATCTGTAGAGAATGCAGAAAGTATAAATATGTACATCTGTATATCCAGTCCTGCTAAAAGTAACTCCAAATTTGATTCAAACTGTATAAAATTCACCTAATGTCCAACAGTATTTCCCATTTTATGCAACACAACTTCCACATGGGTATGGTTCATGTATATGTGGATTTAAAAATACACAGCATACAAGATATTACGTTTCAAAACCACATAAAAATGGTTTTATCAAATTATAAATTCATATGATAGAATACAAATTCTTAAATCTCTCCCAGGCTGCTTTCACTGTTAACCTTCAAAGAATTTGGGAAAGGGGATGTGTGATAAGATGGTGGTGATATTGCATTAAGTTGGCTCAAATTATCCTCCAAAACACCTTTCCTTATATCATTCATCAGATAATTGATTATATTGGAACTCAACACTGCAACTATGAAGCTTAAGAGTATACTAAGAAGGTAAAATATTTTACACACACCACGAAAGTAGGCTACACTATATACCCGTTCAGATACAAGTCATTGAAGTTTAAGATCTCCTCAAGTGTTTCAAATTAATCAAACAAAAATTTCCCATATTCCTAGGTAACCGGTAACACTGGAAACAATAGCAAAACATCAGAGAATCAGTTTTACTGACTTAATATAATTTCCAGCAATACTTGCACACTATGCAGAATCCTCGGCACCTGTAAATATTAATAAAATGATTTTTTAGAAATAGACACTAGTACGAGAACCTACGTATCTCTGGAATGATAACATGAAACAGGTAAGCCTTGTGACTCAGAGTGAGTCAACAAATTGTATGGGTGATGGTTTACATATTCCTTTTAAAAAAAGTATTTTCAGAATGTATGTGCAATTAAACATTAATACATAACTCAATAACATCAAACAATTGTCTCTGTGGAAAAGAGTGAAGTGGAAGCGTAGGTAAAAACATGGGCACTGATAATATAACTGTGTAGTTTATATCACTACATTACAACTTGCCAGATATTCCATGTGGATATAAAAAAAAACTGTTTAGGACTTGCACAATTCAGAAGGTGCCATCTGTTTATGAAGCATGAAGACCAAATAATAAACTTTTAGCAGCTTCTGTACAACTGCATGGTCTAGGCTAGAGGTGGCCAAACAACATTAAGTGAATAATTTATTTAACAAACAGATGCTTTTGTGGACAGCTAAAGGTGCCCTTCTCAGCCATGACAAAATACATACTCCCAGATGACTAATTAAAGTGTGACAGAAAACTGGAAACAACTACATTCAAAATGTTCACTTGACAAACACATGAAATACTATGCACATAATACAATCCTAAAATGTGGTGGGGGTAAGCATTATTTTCATTAAATTCCAGAGAAAAACTCTGATAATTCTGCAGATAAATAAGATGGAAAAGAGTGACACTATCCTATACAGGAGAGATTGTAATTAATGCTTGCCTAGAATCTTTCATACCAGAAACGAATCTGGTGTCCCCCACAACTGTCTAGAACAGACTATCTAAACTTTTTAATGTAAGAGAATTTAAAAAAAATTAATTTAGAGAAAAAAGTGTAAGATATCTAAAACCAAATCTGTATTAAAACTCTAAAAGCCAAAATCAATCCCAAAGTGTGAAAAAATATAAATTCTAGTGACTTAATTAATTCAGTCTTTTGCTTGTTAAAGTTACTTTCTTCCAACCACTGAACTGAAGAAACACCATCCATGTGACATTCGCGTCACAAACAGCAGATTTTGAACCACACAAACACATTTTAGAACCCACACCTGAATGAAATGTGTTTGAACTAATACTCCATGATTAATTTTAAGGAACATATCCATAAACTAATCCAAACTACATCTCAAGTGCGCACTCACAGATTTAAGTGAAAAGATCAATACAGTCTTAGTTATGAAGTAACAAAGATATAAATGCAATCAAAAAAATGTGTATTTTCCAAACCAGCACTCAGATAGTTCTAAATAAACAGAACCGGAAACAATGAATAAAGCTGTATTAAAACAGGTCTCTAAATTGTTTAGGCATGGTGAAAAAGTAAGAAATCAGAGGTTTTTATCTATAAAGCTGTCATTTCACAAGGACCATAATGACAATAATTGAACATTTAAAATTCATTTAATCTTCCTCAGGTTTAAAATAAATGGCCTTATCTAAGGAAACTAATCATAGAGCTAAGAGAAAGTCATAGCTGTAAGCTTGGGGGATATCCTAGCTTCTTGTACATGAAAATAAGATTCATAGAAATAAAATTTTGAGAAGATGATAATCTGCTTCTACACACATTACTGATTGTGTAAATTATGCTGTTTACCAACTGTAGTCTTAGTTGCATCCAGGAATGGAGTATCTGTCAAATATGATCTTACAGCCATATTCAGTCAATTTTAACAGAAATAACTGTCTCCCAATCAGACTGTTTTGAAATAAGAGCAAAACCAGTTATTTATTCAAGTCTTTGTCACTTTTCCTGCATAAAAAACCTCCTGCAGGTAAAACATAGAGTTATCTTCAACAGCCACTATGAGAACACAAATCAACAGTTTTTGCATGGATTCATATTTTACAGTCTATGATGCGAGATCTTGGGGGAGGACAAATGCCTTGTCAAGTTGGCTTTTTTCTTTGGCAGAGGTTAAAGATGATCGCTGAAAGATTACAATTTTATTGCTGTTTGGTGAAGGATATACTGCTCTTTCTACATTTTAGGACTCACAAGAATAATTACTAGTCATTTTGAAGGCCAAGCCCATAAACTCAGATGCATGTAAATCCCCACTAGTCAGAGTCACACCTGGCATGTTATTTAGTAGCCCACTATTTTAAAGATAGCAGCATAAAATCCAGTAATCAAAGGTAATGTGTAAATTGAATTGACATTACTTTTTAGAGTTATCACATGGAAAGTGAAGCCATAAATATATAGATGCTAATTACATGGCAAAAAAGAGAGAAATATTTTTTTTTCATTGTGAAATTGAACTCTGTGACTAGAATCATTCTTTTCAGTGCCACTTAACTGCATTGGTTGCTAAGATATCATTAGACTTGGAAATCAGTACAGTGTTTTAATGCCTTAAACTTATGAAGCAGAGACAATACTACCACAGCTAATAGAATGCAGATGATTAGCTGACCAATGTCTCACAGAAGAGCAGTCTCTGAGATTAAAAACCAAACAAAACTAACTTGATCAGTATTAAACTGTATATTCTCCCAGGTATCTTCTATGAGAAAAAATTCTTGGCTCATGGGAAGAGAAAGGGATCAAATTGTCTTTGTAAATTTTATATATACATATAGAGTTTTTCCAAAAATCCTGAAATAGATTAATACACTGTTAGATATCGAGTAATGAGATTTCTAGTAATAGTATGCAGCTTTGTTTCATTATTAGTAAAATAGAATAAAAGGAAAAAAGCCCTGTTTTATGTGGAGCATAAAAGTAAAGTATAGAACTGTGCCTGAGAAGAAATGTAAGATAGAACTCAAACTGTTTATTTAGTTGTAGATATTTAATCCTTCCTATACTTAGGTTTTATACTTACAATCTAACAAGTTTGTTTCTAGAAGTATATGGTAAAGTTTACGGGGGGAGCATAAAATCTAACCAAGCAAGTCTAAACACATTTTTTGCATCATGCCCATATACTCTATATACTGCAATCATTAAACTTGCTGGCATGAGTAACACTATGGAATTTTTCAACTTTTACTTTATAAAGAAACAGCCCAGAAGACAAAGGCAAGATACCAATATATTTTCCAAATGTTTAATTTAATCATTCTGTGATCTAGTGTGTGTACTAGATGAAAAACGACAGTACTGGTCATACATAGATATAAGGGCTTACTGCATTGCAAGATGTTAGCATGCCCATTTTCAATTTTTCACCTTAAACAATGAATTAGTCCTACATTTAGCAGTAGAATTCTAATGGCAAATGTAATTTATTCAAGATGTAAATGATAAGCGTAAATGATGAGTTGAGTTACCTATTTGTAAACTCCAGTGCTACAATTAAATTGTTTCAGTTCTCAAAATTACTTCATCTGTATCTGTAAAAGTGTCTGGAGTTTGAAAGATTCCCAACTTCTCCAACTGAGTGGATTAATCTATGGGAACTAAAACGTTTTTTCAGTAATGAAAAAACATTTCCAAATTGCATACAATTGGAACTGGAGCAACCTGGTCTAGTGGGAGCTGTCCCTATCCATGCAGGGAGGTTGTACCTAGATGATCTTTAAGGTCCCTGCCAACCCAAATCATTCTATAATTCTATGACTTGTCTTATTGTCAAAAAACATGTGAGGTAAGACTTAATTACTTAATATGTATGACTATATCTCTTTAGGGTAACAAAGTGGAAAGTTCTTACCTTATTCTGATAGGTATGAGTATACCCTTACTAATTGTCTGATTGAGAGATACAGTGAGAATGTTCTGAGAGTTTCCACAGCTGAATCGAACTGTTGGTCTTCCTTCCACAAGATACAGGTGAAGAAACTGTTCTCCAAAATTCCTTTCACTAGCTTTGAAAAAACAAAAATGCAGACAGTCACACTTCTGAAAGGGTAGGAATCTTTTGAAAATATTCCACACTACTGGAACACCATCACCAGTCATAATGAGAATTTTCATCAACAGCTCATAAAAGATAAAAAACCCCAACCAAAATACAAAGTTTACTTTTGTACCAGTAGTTGCATAAACCCTTTATCTTTACATGTTCACATGTTTACAAGTTCACTGAAGGTGAACTTTTCTCTACATCCATCAGGATCATTAAGGTAACAGAGGTGACAATAAAAAAAATTAAATGATGACAATAATGTAGTATGCTTCAGTATTTCAACCAGCTTTGCAACCATAATATGGCAAACAAAAGCGATCTTTTTTATAATCTCTGAAAGGATTATGAACAGTTCACCTTTCCCAATTAATGACGTTTCAGACTTGATCACAGGAATTGTTGTTATCTACAAACCATCAGACATACCATGTTACTTGCAGAGTTTAAAATAAGAATGAGAAAATATTTAAAAAAAAACAACTTTCAATTTTTGTTCACTTCCACTAAGTAGCATATGGTAGCTGTGACAGCCAAGTATTTCTATTTAAATGACAGTTGGAACATGCTTCAAATAGTAAAAAAAAAACACCAAAAAACCTAACGCCCACAATTGCAAATTATTTTGGATGGTTATTTTTTTATGATTTTGCAATTTAACTGTATTCTAACAGAAGACACTGTTCCTGTTAAGGATTTTTATTCCCCTTTAAGACGAACTGTTAACATGTTAATGTGTTTTTTGCACTATATATATGCACTCTGTATAACTGAAGTAAAGACTCAATAGCTAGCTTAAGAAATTGAATTTTGTGCTTATGTTTGTTCTGCAGCATTTGAACATAAGATTACTATGTTCTTCTTAACTTCCACATACATAATGTTTGAAAAACTGCAGTCTTGATTTCCAGAATCATATCTGTATCCAACTGTCCATCTTGTCTGGAGAACTGTCCACTGTCTGTAGCTGAGTTGAGTAAAAGCACACAACACATACACTGTACAAATAAACTTTTTATGAGGGCATGTGGTAGGAGAGAGCATTTGCTCCCTTACGGTTACTGGATCAAGAAAAATCTTGTCCCATGGGATTATGAGGAAAAGGGAGAAACCAAAAAATGAAGAGGCACAAACCTGACCAACAAATGCAGGTAGAAACAAGAACCAAACCTGGTGGGTTACAGGTACTGGTATGGGCATGCAGAGTGTTGAAATGCTTATTCTACTAATACTATCTGATCAAGGACCCTGTAAAAATAGGATGATGAGGAAAAGGGGACGGCAATAAGCAAAAAAACAGATGTGACAAACTAATAGAAACAATGACAAGAAACCAATCTTGTCAGTCACCTTAATGGGTGGGCTATCAAGAAGCTTCAGGCATCACTTCAGCAATTCTATCCCTGTCAGCCAGAGAGGAGAGGACTTGGCTTTCTACAGCCATGATTTCAGTGAGCCCTCTAAGCAGATGGTGTTCAAGGCACTGACTTGCCTGTGGCAGCCTATGTAGCCAGGCACAGCTGCCTCATGTTCTCTGTGTGTCTGCATGTGTCTGTGTGTCTCTGGGAAAGCTGCTCAACTGTGCATGGTTCAGCTGCAAATGGGAAAGCAGCAGCCATGTCCATCGGCCTGAGATGGAGACCCTGGAGTGTATGGGCTGGGTTACAGCAGCTGGGCAGGATGGAGTCCCAGCTCCTGGAGGTAGCCTCAGCTCAGAATATCCCTTAACATTTTTACTGAATTGTATAAAGAATGTCAGCACACTTGGGACAGCTCCTTGCTGGAAAATCTACTAACTTGTAAGAGAAAATGATCAAGTGGACTTAAAAAAGAACTAAAAAAAGATAACATATTTTAGCAGATAGAAAGGAAACAGATACTTTCAACTTCGTTTGCTTTTGTATTGTTCGTAGCATGAACAACTCACAATGAAAATTCCCTCCTTGACAGCAGCTTTCTAGACAACGCAAGGTTTCTTCAGTCTGCTACAAACCCTGATGACCTACTTAAAGTCTTTTATGCTTACACATATATTGTATTCAGAATACCTAATTAACTCCAAGGCTACTTTAATTTGACTGGATTTCATGCCTTCGGCTTTTATGATTTCCTTCTAGAATAATTTCATAATTCTCTTTCAAAATATATTGTACTATCACTGTTTAAAAAGTCCCTGATTTTAACCCTAGCATAACTGATATACATGCACATCTTGAATTTTTGATTCCTTACCTTCTCCTGTCCATGCACAGGCTGTTCAAGGAATTTCTAATTTCTATCAGTATGTGAAGCTATAAGTTACATTGAGTTTAGGGAGAATGAAGTGGGAAAAAGGTGTGAATGTATGTATTGACAACATCTTGAACAAGTGAAGTTACAGACGAAGAGTTATTTCTCTTCTCCCAGTGATTGTCTGTCCATTCATATATCCTCCTATTGAAAACTTGGAAGGAAATCCTCATTATTACCAGGAAAGTAAGACATCTTGGGTAGCTCCCTCAAAGGTAGCATTACTCCTTGAAACCTCAGTGAGTGTTACTGCTTGAACTTTAGTCTAGGAAGAGCTAATAAATCACACTTAGAGGTGACTAATAGTGTTCTCTGTATTATCTGTTAGGTGCTATGAGATCCTTTAAAAGGACAGTCCTTTAAATCTTGAACAGTGAACATAAGGAAGTAGAGAGTCCCTTTGAAGAATTTTGTTCTGCCAATGTAAAAGAGTGTGTGCTATCTAATGTATATGGTGGCAAGTTGCCCTCATAGGAAAATCCTGAATTTGAAGTGAACTAGACAGATTCTGGGAACAGAGAGAGATAAAGAACCATCTGAGAAAAAATCTTGTTGGATATCAGAGGCAAAATATCTTGATGTTAGCAGAGATTATGTGAAGACCACATCAAAAAAGCAAAATTTCAGCAATTATTCTTTCACAGGAAACAACTGTGGAACACTATCAATCTGGAAGACTATTTTCATGGATCAGTAGATGGCAAGCAAGTGGCCTCCGGGCTCAAATGGCTCTCTATCTGGACAAGACATTTAAATTCCCATTAAGCTATGGGATGAAGCTTTATTAGGCAAAACCTTGTCTGGACACAGAGGAAGGATACTGTGAAATGCTCTGCTTGAGAAAGTGAGATGAAACACATGAATGATTTACTTGCTAAATGATGACTGAATTGCCTGAAAGGCCCATCTTTAGTAAGCAAAATATTGGTAGATCAGGGGATCAGAGCACCTGAAAGCACAAGAAAACAATTCAGGAGCACAGCTTACGAAAAAGGAGTTGATGTCTTTAAGAAATGCTATAAACATGGACTGTAATATCTGAAATTCAGTTGTCAGAAGTTATAGACTACCTTAAAGAGATTGTGAACAGCATTATGCTGACTGTTAAAAGGGAAAATGATGAAGCAAAACTTTAAAACTGTATCAGTTTCTTACGACCACTGGCAATTTATTTTGCTTTGTGGTTAAGTATCACAATTTGCTTTAACGTGTTGATCAAATTAAATAACGCAAGAAAGTAAAATAAATAAGGAACAGAATAAATAGTATAAGAATTCATACTGTATTCAATAAAAATAAAAAATCTAAAATGATGGATAAACTTTATTGGCAAAACTGTAATAGTTGTGCATAATTTTTACCAGCATATTTGAAATCTTCTCACATTCTGCCAATAACTTAAATTTAAAATAGCCAAAAAAGGTCCAGAGATCTCTAGTCCATTGATTTTCATCGTTTGTATACTTTTTAAATACACAGTGAATATGATTGGGTAAGGTACTTACCAAGAAGGTAAGTACATCTGTCTTTGTATTACAACAGATGATGGTTTATAATCTATTTAAAAATATCTGCAAACCAGTTCTTCTTGGGTTAGTTTCTTTGCCTCTGACGTATGTAGCAATTTTCTATAAATCTCTCACATTGTATCTCTACATGTTTTTAATAATGTTTTTTGGCAGCCTCTACAAAAAACAGTTAGTTCTTAGCGTTTGTTACTCTCAGCCAAAAATTGATAAAATCTTTGCCAACAAAAGCATTAAAGAGGAAAAGGCTTTTCAACAACAATACCATATATCTTGGTAAAGTGACATGACTTGACAACTACTGATTCTCATATTCTGCCTGACCATCAGTCAGCCTGTAAGTGGCCTTGCTATCTGTAAAAAAATATTTTATTTCTCTTATACATATTTTTGTTTATGTATTTATGTTAGCTCCTAAAAGATCTTAAAACAAAGTATTGGTACTTTCAAGTGTTCACTTCTCTTTGTTTTAAGACATATGCATATGAATAAGTGAGGAATGCATGGATCCCCTTTTTTGATCCTCATTGGTTGTTGTACTAGGTAAAGACAGATACAAGATTTAACTCTTACACTTTCCCTTAAGATTCTGATTTAAACATACTTCTTATGTACACTTGCTGATTCACTTGCATTTGCACATCAAAAGCGTCTTGCCTGAGATATTTCACAGTAAGTAAATGTTTAGTGATTCAGACAGGGATACAGATGCAACCTCATCACCACCTGGTAAAATGAGGTATTCGTAAAATGAATGATGTGCAAGTGGACTAACTTTTTTTAAAAAGAAAAATGCCTAATTCTTTTATAGTAAAATATACCTGAAATAAGCATATAACTGTAATTTGCTTTGTATTTTTAAATATGCTTTTAACAAAGAGGATTTTTCCTTTATGACTGTGTGAAACTTGTTGCAGACTTAATTATGGAGGTATTGTTAACATCAGTACATTTACAGAACACGAAAATGTCACCAACACTAACCTTTTTTAATAATTCTGTCGTTCTTGTACCTAGCGAATACACTAGCTTCAAGAAGACTTTTCGCTAACAATTCATTTCTCAGCTGTCCAATGGTAGCACAGCTTCAAAAAAACTACAGCAGAATCAGGAGTTGTACTACTATTAAAAGCAGCACAGCTGACCACAGCAGCTCCTCCTCTGAAGGTGGTAAAAGGGAATCGTAGAATCATTGAGGTTGGAAGGGACCTCTAATATCATCAAGTCCAACCCTCAACCCAAAACCACCAGCCAACTAAACCATGTTCTCAAGTGCTACATCCATAGGGTTTTTTGAACACCTCCAAGGATGGTGACTTCACCACTCAGCTGGACAGCCTGTTCCCATGCCTGACTACTCTTTCAGTAAAGAAATTTTTACCAATATGAAATCCAACCACTGTCACTTCCTCGCAGTTTCCATGGAGTCTTTCATTGTATTGACAAAGAAAAAGATATAAATAATGAAGTGTACAATATTGTTGCTTTTCCTTCTAAAATACAATTACGACTTTTAATATGATAATATTAAGCTGCTTAACTAGTCATACTAGCTTGGTTTTATGACACATATCCTGATGTCACAAAATTCTCTAAGTTCTACTCAAAGCCAAAGGAGTTTTGTCCCTAATGTACACTTGCTACCCCTGTAGAGCCAGAGGACTGAAAAGATATAAAGTCATGTTGGTTTAAAAATATTTTTGTCTTTCTCAGCATTCTTTTTAAGATTTTCTGCAATGCACGATTGTCCCTAACTTCTTAGCAGACTACCAGCTTTTTAATTTCTATTTGGCACTGGTTTCTATTTCTGCTAGAGAAAGATTTTGTGTACTTGTACACATGAAAGTAATTTTTCTCTGATTAAATGCATTTTAGGTAGGAACTTGAGTATTTTCCCTGCTATCCAAAAGCAGAAACTGTCTCAATTATAAGGACATAGTGTGGGAAAGACTAGAGAACTTATTTTGAAGCAGCAGCATCCTGAATATATTTGGTATGATCCTGATGAATGTAAATTGTCAGTCCCCCCAGCTGATTTGGAGGGGTATAATTTGTACTGATTAAGTTCAAAGTAACATCTAAATATCCCTAAAATTGTTCAGTATTTTTTTCCTTATAAGTGAATTAGGTATTTTTTACTTAACTTTCAGTACTTGTTCCAGAGGCAGATTGTGTGCCCTGTCCCATATTGCCTAAGATACTTAAATCTCTGAACACCGTCTAGCCAAGATGCTCAACAACACTTAGGAGACATGAAAAATGTGTAGATTACCTGCCCTATCATGCCAGAGTCAGAACTAGACATAAAATTTGACAATTTCTTAGGTTTCTCAAAACATTTTGAAAAATTACTAGTATCAAAGCCAAAATTCTACAGCCCACATACATTTATGTCATAGTCAGAAAGCTCAAGATAGCACTCATCTATGATTCTCAACAATATTCAAACAGAGCCTTTTAATTCCGGGTGTGGGATAGTTCTCACCTGACAACAGCAAAAACCCAAAAAGAAAAAGCAGGGACATCTCCTAAATCAACACTGATAGGCACAATGAACTTTCATTTTAAATGGTTGTGAACAGAAGTGTGGGACACCTACGATGTGGTAAAGTTTTGTTTGTAACTCTGCCTTTGTAGATGGATGGAAGCAAAAGGGAGAGGACACACTGTTCATCCTTCTGTAATTTCTGTACAAAGAGGCAAGTGTCTTACTTTTTTTTTATAATTACGGGAAAGCGTAGATAGTGAAAGAGTTTGAATTTGATTTTCAGTTACACATTTTACACAACATGTGATGTTTGCCAAGGTAAGCAAATTCATTATGTGTAAATTAGTTGACCTGAATCTAGGCAAACAACATTCAGCACTGCTGATTCTGTTTCAAAGCTACTTCAACCATCGTCCCTGCCCAGTTTCATATATTTGCCACATTCAGGACAAAACCTTTTCCAACAAGTAGTGGTAAAAAAAAATTTGGCTGTGTTTGTAGGAGTAGAGTACATTTGAAATAACACTTCAGCATCAAGAACTGCCACATCACCACTTATCTGTGATTCTTAGCAGCCTTGTAGCTTAGAATCATATAGTCATTATGGTTGGAAAAGTCATCAGCTCCAACTGTCAACCAAACACCACCATGCCCACTAAACCATATTCTGAAATGCCACATCTACACATTTTTTAACACCTTCAGGGATGGTAACCCCATCACTTTGCTGGGCAGCCTGTTCCAATGCCTGATTCCTCTTTCAGTAAAGAAATTTTTCCTAATATCAATCTAAACCTCCTCTGGAACAATTTGAGGCCATTTTTTCTCGCCCTATCGCCAGTTACTCGAGAAAAGAGACCAACACCCATTTGCAACTTCAGGCCATTTCCTCTAGTTCTGTCATTATTCACTTCAGAGAAGATGGCAGCACCTACCTCACTACCACCTCCTTTCAGGTAGTCATAAAGAGCAGTAAGGTCTCCTCCAAACTTAACAGTCCCAGTTCCCTTGGCATCTCCTCACAGGACTTGTTCTCCAGACCCTTCACCAGCTTGGCTGCCCTTCCCGAACTCAATATCCTTATTGTAGTGAAGGGCCCAGAACTGAACACAGTATCCAACAGAGCCAAGTACAGCAACACAAACACTTCCCTTCTGCTGGCCACATTATTTCTGATGCAGGCCAGGATGCTATTGGCCTTCCTGGCCACCTGGGAGCACTGATGGCTCACATTCAGCTGGCTGTCAACCACAATCCCAGGTCCTTTTCTGCCAGGCAGCTTTCCAGCCACTCTTCCCCAAGCTTATAGAGTTGCAAGGGGTTGTGTTGACCCAAGTGCAGGACCCAGCACTTGGCCTTGTTATACCTCACACAAGTGTCTTTGGCCCATTGATCCAGCCTGTCCAACTCCTGCTGTAGAGCTTTATTATGCTCAGGCAGACCAACATTCCCAACCACCATAGCATCATCTGCAAACTCACTGAGGGCACATCCAATTCCCTCATCCAGATCACTGACAAAGATATTGAACAGGACTACCCCTTAGGCAGCTGCAGCAGCAGCCTAGTTGTAAATTACAAGGCTTTGAGATAGCAATCTGAAAAACAGTGAACATAAATGTTAAGTTTGGTGCTACAGGGTTTGGTGTCTAAATAAAATGTTATACAGGTAACAATAAAAGGCATAGCTAAATAATTTCACAAAGCTTGTACTACTTTTTAAAGTGGCTTATAAAGACTTACATAATGTAGGTAAATTCACATACATTACTTCCAAATTAATATAAAAATAATAAAAAATAATCACAATATTTTATATTAAATCAATGAGATTGCTTTGTGTAGAAAAAGCCGAGGCAGCTGCAGTGAACAGAGAATGCTCCTAATGCTCCTACATGCTTGAATTTTTTCTTTGAAGGATACATCTATCAGAAAAACTGCATAAACATTTTTCTAGCTCTTCCTCAGTTCAAGAAGAAATCACCCCCCTTTCCAGGTTTTCCATTTGGATAGAAATATATGAAATATTCAGGTGGCAGAGAAGCCTATTTTTCTTGCTGACGAGGGAAAAGCACACTGTCTCAGAAGTGCACGCCATGTAGCGAGGAATGAAATATGCAGGCAAGAAGCAACATTCTTATGTAGTGTCAACAAGCATACGTCCAAGTCTGCAAGCATACGCTCTAGGGACCACAAAAGAATTCTCTGAAGTGTGAAATCACAGTAAGTACTCTAAAAGCCAGCAAATTTGCAGAACTTAAGATAATTCTGCAAGTCAAAAAATCTTTAGAACCAAGATCGCAATTACAACAAAAAGTGAGTCTCAACCCAACTATAGAGAAGCTGTTTCTTTGTAATAAACTGTTCAAAACTTCTTCAAACTTTTGTATTTTAGAGTTGTAACACTTATAACTGGAGTCATATGCTTACCATGTTCTTGTCAGGAAGCAGCGTTTTCAGTTGTAAGTTATGTTTTGCTCAATAAATCATAAATCAAAGAACTTTGCAGAGTAACACGAAGAATGATAGTTCAGATTTTATACTGCACCATGCATTAGAATACCAAAAGGCTTCTACTGCATTTTAATGACTCATTTTGCTGCTGAATAGGAAATGCCAGCTGATGTACACTAAAGTTAATAAGGACCTGAAGGAGCTAAAACTGATACTTAGCTTCAAGCATCATTGGTACTCACTGTAAAGAATTGTGCCATTTAGAGCAGTTGTTTTAACTGTCAAGTACAGAGTTGTCAGATTGCTTGTTTCCTGCCCAGATGCAGTCCCAATCTCAGATACAGATGCCAGAGAAGGTAGTTCCAAGTAAGAATTTCCAGTGAAGGATGGAAAAAAGAGGGCTGTATCTGAAATGAATAAACAAAGGCTAATTTTATTAATTTATTGCAAAATAAACTTAATAAAATTGGTATAATCAGGAAAACACATTTTAAAATATCCCTTTTTCTGAGTACCTGTGAATAGGGTAATCAACTATAATATTCACAGAGCATGCATTTAAATTTATTTAATTTCAAACATTCAAGTTAAATATGCAAAAAATTAAAATGTTCTAGCATCTAGCATCTGCATACCAGAAATGAAAAGATCATTACAGGAGGGTGTACAGCTAGACGATGGAATATAGCTCAAAAGACAGAGACAAATTTTCATCTTTACACATGTCCATGCAGAACTTTCAGCCTGTAACATCCCTATAAGTACTTTTGGTTTATAGTTGAAGATATGAAATGCAGGTTTTCTCCATTTTGAGGGTAAACAAATGTTCTCAGTTTGAAATTATGATGAAGATGCTACTGGGCAATATGTACATTTTTCCACTACACTCTTCCTGTCTTGAAAATAAATAATCATAAGAGAAATTTTTGAACTCAGAAGGCTTAACATTTGCAACATTTATTGCATTCATCACCTTTGTCATTATGGTGTTTTTTCCCCTGTAGCTGTGATAATAATATCACTCAAGCAAGAAAAAGTAAAACTAATTAAGATTAGGCAGAATGTCTTTGTGATGCCTTAAGCATCTAGTTAAGAAATACTCCTTGAAGACTGTCCAAATTCATCACCGGGGATATGAATAAGGAATGAGCAACAAGGAAAGCACTCTGAGTTCAGGTAATATTTTGTAAGGAATTTTAGAATTTAATAAAGTATACAGTGGATTTGTGATTGATAATTACACATAGGCATGACCAGTACATGGATGATTTTTTTTCAGAATGTTTATTTGCTTTATTAATTTTTTGCTTGTGAAATTGCTCATGGTTTATTATTCTCTGCCATTTTTATTGGATTTAAGAAAGAATAAAATTAAACCTCTAGTTAAACAAGCACTTGTTGAAGAGCACTGATTAAAAAGATACCACCACAACCTGATAGCAAAAGAAAGGAAGGATGGAAAGTAAGATGTAGTTATGTTTCTAAATGGTGGGTCTAGAAAGGATTGTTGGAGAAAGTGAAAAAATGATGGGTTGAAAAAATTCCTTAAGAGACTGAAGTAAAGGTCAGAGGCAAATTAGAAGCAGACCAACAAGAATATAAGAATGCCATTTGTCTGATTAACATCATACTTGCCAGGGAAACTTGCAAGTACTTGCAGATCCAGCTAGTCCAGTGCAGGGCCACAAACATTCTTAAGGGACTAGAGTCCCTTCATACGAGAAAAGAGAGGAAAACCAGGACTCCTCAGGCTGGAGAAGAGTGGGCTTGAAAGGATCTTATCAGTGTCTACAAATACGTGATTGGACAGGATGGAGAAGAGGAAGTCAAACTTTTCTCAGAGGTGGTGCTTCCAACAGGCAATGGGCACAAATCAAAACCCAGGAAATTTCACCTCAACAGATGAAAACTGTGAGGGTGATGAAACTTTTTCACTGTGAGGGTAGTCAAACGCTGGCACAGGTTACCCAGAGAAGTCTTTCAAGTCTTGATCCTTGGAGATTTTCAAAACCTGATGGGACGTGGTTGTGAGAAACCTGCTTGAGGTTCTAAGCTGGACTAGATGATCTCAAGAGGTCCCTTCCAAACTCAATGATTTGGTGATTCTGTGATCTTTTACAGAAAGACTGTGTAGACAACATTAATTCTTAATCTTTAAATGTAGTGCCTTCAGGAACCAGGACGTAGTACAGTACTCACAATAGTGAGATCTTGCAAATAAAGATTATAAATATTCTTTCATTAGGCAGTTTTAAAAATGCTCATCTTCAATATTAACTGTTCACAATTCAGTGTGACTACAATAAAAATAATATTTTCTGATGTTTCTTTCAGCTAGCTGAAGGGGAATGGGAGGATGAAGGGAAAGGGAGCATAGGATGTGCAGGTAATCTTCAAAGGACAACCTGATCAGTCCTTTAACTGGTAAACTTTCTTTCAAAGAACAGAACTTCCATAAAGACCTGCAACTTTCCACAGAGTCCAGTACCCTGCATCTAAAAGTCTCTGCATTTATGGAGCCCAAACTACTAAGAAAAATGCTACTTCAACTGTAGGTGACTATGCCTGCAGTGCCACACGCAAAGCAGCTCGGAAAACCATTACCAATGCAGTGAAGTCCTCTACCAAATCAGCAGAAGAGATGTAGTGAAGACAAGAGACTTCACCAGAGATTTAAACTGATACCCTGCCAACAAAGCTATTAAGAACTCCACAGATACCAAGTCCACCCTCTGCCCCCTGGTGTGCAGGCTATTAGTCTGCTGATGCTCAACAGTCTAAAACAGTCTAAAACTGCACAACAGTTGCAGCATGATTCAACTGTACAACATCAGCAAAGAGGGCACTGAGACCACAGGGGTTAGTCATCTCCTTGGGTGAAAGGACTACATGGATATCTCCTTGAACTTTCATCTTCACACAAACTGAGACCAATTAGCTGCCATGTAGATCACAAGAAGGAACACAATCTCCACAGGTAGCACAATGAAGCAAAGAAGCCACCAGAATCTTCTTGAGCACAGGACATCAAGAAAAAAAGCTCCTGCTCAGCAAGATTAATCAACTCTGAAGCACCCCAATTCACCAGCTGAGAAGTACTGAAACAGGACATGGTTAGCTGTGTTTTCTGTGTCCTGTACTGCAGGAGAGAGAGAGGTTTGAATAGCCACAGTTCCTGCAGGGAAGGAATTCCCAGCCTCTGGAAGCATGCTCTGACAGAATATCCCTTCTACAGGAAAACGTACCCGTGAAATCTAGAGCATCTCCTCTATTTGGCTTAAAAGTTGACTTGCAAATGTCACAAGACAGGTAAATGAATAGCACAGGAAAATCTTTACTTTTACTGAAATTGTCTTTCTGTCTTTTGTAACTTTGTTCCCTAACTACAGAAATATTTTTAAGTACACATATTCTCTTGTTCCTTAAATTCTGACAAATAATAAAGCTATCTCCAAGTAAATAATACAGAATTGAGAACTCAATTCCAAAAGCAGTTTTGGAGAGGAAACTCGGTGGCAAGTATTAGTCAAGCAAGTATCCCAGCATATGGTAAGAAAGTGAAGAAGCATGCAAGACAGCATCCCAAGGGCATCTCTAGTAATACCCACCGAGCCTTTTTGTCTTATCTTGCATATAGTGGAAACATAATTTAAATACTCTAAATATTTGTCAAGCAAGAGGGAACACAATTTCAGTTTTGCTGGATTTGGCAAAAGTAACAAAATATAAGTGCCACTTTAGAATGATCTATCACACCTCATGTTTTATCCTTGACAAAACTCATACACACAACTAACTGGAGAACCAGCATTTGAAATTAGTTCAGTAAAAGCAGCAAAGAGTTTCATAACAGGGAACAGTTTTCAGCAATGAAAAGAGTTGTTTGAAGCAAACTGCAGCCTCACACACAGCATTATTCTTCCTAAAACCTCTCAAGACCAATCTAATGACATAGTATTCTTTTGAAGAACATAGTAAATCTTTGAGAGATTTCATAAAGATACCAGTGTTAGGAGATTTCTGAAACATTGGTAAGAAATTGATAAACAAAAGAAATACCATTACTCTAAGTGAAGATCTTGCTGAGTTGCTGCTACATTATGTAGGTAACTGCAGATCCATTCCACAAGGCTATGTTAAATAGTAATAAAAAATTCCCCAACGTGGAACTCTTAGGTGACATTCTACAGACAGTAAGAAATTATTTTGTGTCTCTCAAACTTATTAACATTTTCAATTTATACATTTAGTTGGTAATGGGAGGTAGGGAAAAGACAAATTACATTTATCATGCATAAACAATATACAAAGATGGCTGCTCTAAATTCTTTCTAAACACTAACAAAATATTAACCTTGAAACAAACACTTGGAATTCCAAATTAAGAAAAAACCCAACAGAATAAAAAGCAACTTTTAAGAAAAATAAAAAGTGTAGGTTCTACTAATAAATAAATGCATTTTCTATGACAGAACCACGATTCTGAAAAATCAGTTGCTCTGTGATCACAGAGTCATAGAATCACCCAGGTTGGAAAGGACCTTTGACACCAGCAAGTCCAACCCTTAATCCACTACTGCTGCGGTTACCAGACCATGGCACTGAGTGCCACATCCAGTCTCTTTTTAAATATCTCCAGGGACGGAGAATCCACCACCTCCCTGGGCAGCCCATTCCAATGCCTGATTACCCTCTCCGTAAAGAATTTTTTCCTAATATCTAACCTAAACCTCCCCTGGCAGAGCTTAAGTCCATGCCCTCTTGTCCTACTGATAGCTACTTGGGAGAAGAGACTGATGCCCCCCTGGCTACACCCTCCTCTCAGGGAGTTGTAGAGAGTGATGAGGTCTCCCCGAGCATCCTCCAGACTAAACAACCCCAGCTCCCTCAGCCCTTCCTCACAGGACTTGTGCTGGAGTCCCTTCACAGCCTCCTTGCTCTTCTCTGGACCTGCTCCAGCACCTCAATATCCTTCCTGAACTGAGGGGCCCAGAACTGGACACAGTACTCGAGGTGTGGCCTCACCAGCGCTGAGTACAGGGGAAGAATCACTTCCCTGGACCTGCTGGCCACGCTGTTCCTGATACAGGCCAGGATGCCATTGGCCTTCTTGGCCACCTGGGCACACTGCTGGCTCATGTTCAGCTTCCTGTCACTCCAGCCTCCCAGGTCCCTCTGTGCCTGGCTGCTCTCCATCCACTCTGTGCCCAGCCTGGAACTCCCCATGGGGTTGTTGTGGCCAAAGTGCGGGACCCGGCACTTGGCCTTGTTGAATGATGTTGTGATGTAGTTGAGTGTGTACACTGAGAGCCTAAAATCTATGTTTGTGATGAAATACAAAGGTAGAACAGTAGAGGCAAAGTTGTTTGTCTGGAATCTGTTTTTCCACTTCCCTTGTTCTACAAGACTCTGAATTAGCAGGAATTAAAAGTCTGACGTGGCACTGAGCCATGGTTCCATAAATCAGAGCTAAAGATGACGTGCTCAGCTACAATAAGCTGATAACACAAACACTGCCAACACTGCATGGAAGTGCAGCTACTGCCTGCATGGAAGACTCTACCACAGCATGAGAGCGTCTGAGGCTCCTTTTTGTTAACAGTTACAGATCTTTGTATTTTAAAATGGTTGCTGGCAATACATAATTTTGTACTTCTTTTATTTATTTCAAAATATATTTTTATATATATATATTTCTTTTTATTTATATTTTTATTTATTTTCAAAATATTTTATTTATTTCATTCATTTATTTCAAAGGACAGACTGACAGAAAAAATCATTACTCTTTCCTGGGGCCACAATCTAACATGTCAGCTCTGTCCATGATCCCAAGGGATTGTTCCACTGGGACAGACGGTCTCTAAAGTGGACTGCATGCATCCCAGGGGCTAAGCAAGACAATTTACTGAGGTGCAGGAAGAAAAATATTAGAACTACAGTAGAACATATATGTAACATACACCTACACTCCTAGTATCCTCATTTATTTTTTTTTTAACTGATGGGGCACATGATCAGAATAGTTTGGAAACCACTGCACTAGGGAAAAACTGAAGGGCACTAGGGACTTACCAGCTTTGCTCCCCACAAGGACAGGGATCCTAATAGGGTCCCCAGGACAGCAGGTCTGTAGTATGAAGAATTTCTACAAAGGAATTCCATTTCAATTCTTTGACTTAGATTTAAGGTCTTTGAGCAGAATGCTACTTTTTGAGATATTAGCTGTTGCTACAACTAAACATTGACAAATGTGGCACTATACCAATAGAGGATAGTGACAAAACCAATGAGATAAAACTTCTGAAAGCCATACAGTTCTTCTAGATTCAGAGTAACTCCTTGTTTCAATAAGCAAAACTACTTAACTAATTTCAGTACCCAAACTGCATTATTGAGGATATATAAGTGTCTTAAAGATAAATTGACCAAACTCAGGTCCCTTTCTCCATACAACCTTAATCTTTAGATACTTAAATACCTCAGTTATCAGGATAGCAGCATAATGCAATGATAAACAAAAAAAAATACAAGTCACAATCAACTAGCTGAAATGCAACAGTTTTACAGGTCTGAATCATACTAGAGTAAATAAAAAAATAAAATCTAACTCTTCAAGAGAAAAAAAAGGAGTCTCTAATTAAGTCAAAATACAGTATCTGCAAAAAATTATAAGAGAATTTGGTTATGAATTGCCTGAACAACACATATGGCTAAGAATTATATTTCAGCAGTTTAAATGCAGGCTGAAACTTTCTACCAAAATAAACAGGTCCTGTGGGGTATTACAGATTACAATGTTTAGAAAACATTAACAGGTTTCTATTACAAACCTATTTGACTTTGTAAGAGAATAAACAGAAGTAAAGGGATGAATGTAGTTCTACACTGACAGTAGAATGAAATCAGTGCATTTCCACTCCTATCTCTAATGTCTCATTTGCACTGTTTGCTTTTTGTGACATGTTTGGCCTCATACTAAAGTCTATTAAATGTTATGGGATTCTATTAAAAATAGACTTTTAAACCCAGAAGACAATGAGACCCATCAACTGCACCAGTGTCACTAAAATTCAATTAAGAAATACACAACACTTTTAATAGTAAGGATGAATATAAAAAGAAAAGCCCACCACAAAATCATGGAAAGATAAGTACTGCATTCATACAGATACAACCAAATATCAGATCAAGCTGTCTACAATCTACAGAATGGACAATTGGAAGGCTCTGGTCCTCTTCAATAATGAAGAGAAATGGATAACCCCATATGTGATTCTCCTCACTTTATCATAACCATCTAAAAAGGCCAGATGAATCATAACCTAAAACCTATTACTCTTCACTTTCTACAGAAGCACTCATGGGAGGGAGGTTGTGTGTCACTAATTCAGGTGTAGACATATAGACTGGCAATATCTGAGGTTAAATGAACAAATTCTCTCTCTTGATGTCTGCACATCAAAACTAAATAACCTGTCAACAGATTTTCTTAAGGTAAAATCAAGTTAATATAGTAGTTCTGAGTTGAAATGTTAGAGATATGAACAGAACAGGAAGTCAGACTAATTAGTTGGGGCCTAAACTCTGAATTTGCTATTTGCATTTCTCAGTTACAATGGTAAACATACTATAACAGATCTAAAACATCTGGAGAGATTCTGTACTTGCTCTTTTTCATCACTCAAAGAATATAGTAGAAGCACAGATGATAAAAAACTTTGTAGACCAGTGCAGAAAACCTTTTCCATATTACCAAGAATGCAAGTGTTCCCAGCAGGCAAAATCTGTTTAGCAGCAGTATCAAGGGACTTAGAATATCTGACTTGCTCTATCCATCTCATGTACACAAAATATCCCAGAGAACCAAGTTTAACTACCTGAGGGTAATGAATCCTTTTATCTCATGTTCACAGTGGGAAGAAAATGGAAGTGAAATAAGAAAATTCCCAGGGATTGTATCTTGTGTTTACAAAATCTGATGGGTATTTCATAAAGCACCACACACACCTGCAATAGCACAGATATACAATAACTATTTCCTCAATGACTCTAACAATAGAGATATACAAAATAATTGATTTGGTAAGTTCAGCCGTTTCCAGACAATAAAATGTGAGACAAAATAAATATCACCCTTGATGGTTTCATTTGTCTTATTTGTTTCTGAGCACAAAAGTCTTCTGCTTGCTGTAGCTGACCTACTACCTTATGAGAAAAAGAGTCCTTCTGGACAAGTTTTTCTTTTTCAGGCCAGCTTGGTGCCCTGTTGATAATGCTCTCAGTTGTCAACTGGGAGATCTGAATTCAGATCACTGAATTAATCTCTTACTTTGCAGAGTGCTAGGGGCTTTGAATGGCAGAAAGACAGTGCATTTAATCATGAAGACTCAGAGGAAGCCCTGCAAGGCAGTGGGTCAAGCTAGCAATCCTTAAGAGCAGTACATAATTTCATTTGCTTTGAGGGAAACTGCCATGCATATGGAGCAGCATTAGATGAAAAGCAAAACAAAACAAAACAAAATAAAAAAACCCCCCACAACAGATTATGCTACTAAATGTCTCTTCTGAATTTTCCACGGAGTCTAGTATTCTGCCTCTGGAAAGGTACAATGAATCACACAACAGAAGCAGGGATGATCAAAGGCATGGCATGGCTTCCAGAGTGAGTAACAGATCAGCCCTATTAAACATGGATAAAATATGCAGAGGAAAATGTAATAAGAAATTACCCCTCTGTGTCTTTTAACACAAAACCGAAGGGCACTTGATACTTTCAGGTCACAGACATGAAATTAAAAGGAAATTATTCATAAATATTGCAAAATGAATATTTGCATGGAGTAATTCATTGCCACAAGACATTATTTGTGTGAAAAGTGTTTTTTAAAAATCACGGAAAATTAAGAAAAGTACAGGAAAGCCAATCCATCAGACCAGCAATATAACCAAAGGAACCACACCACAGGAATTCTAATCTCACTGAACAGTGGAAGCTTAAGTAATGTACTACAGAAAAAATCACAGTTGCCCTGTTTTTTATACTATCACAGTATTTGTGTCTGGTTTTGTTCATAGACAGGATATTGAGCTAGATGACCTACTGGCCTGATCAGGCAAGTAATTTGTATGTGACTTGTTCAGGTTTCAACATCACTGCTAAGATTTCATTCCAGAAGATGAGAGATATGCACACCATGTAACACAAAGGAAATTAATGAGTCCATAGTTGTCTCAAATATATAGCAATTGTTATTACCTAGTGTGTAGAGAACAAGTTA
The DNA here is from genome assembly GCA_038090715.1 of Florisuga fusca. Classification (NCBI taxonomy): domain Eukaryota; kingdom Metazoa; phylum Chordata; class Aves; order Apodiformes; family Trochilidae; genus Florisuga; species Florisuga fusca. The sequence goes on along the minus strand of JAAWXA010000001.1, from coordinate 73,180,839 downwards.
CCCTCCTCTTTTGGCAGCTGCACTGTAGTAAGTAGATCAACCCAATGTAAATCTGTTACTAGTTTTATTTCAGGAAAAAATTGGTATGTTGATAGTTTTAGCATTACTTAAATACTGAGAAGTTGAAGAGGTAGCTGCATGTCTGACAAAGAAATCATGGTAAAGCAATTTGATGATTTTTATATTCCGTCTTTGTAGTGCTCACTTTCCCTCTTCTGACTTCACATTTTAGAAGGAAAGAATAACTTTTATTTATTTATTTATTTTTTGATCAGACTCTCAGTTGTTGTACATCAGCAAAGTTTTCACTTCATGAGTTTACAGCAGATGACAATTCAGTATTTTCAGCCAAATCCTGTGTATCTGTTAAAGGAAAGAAAATGACCTGTCTCACAGAATAAGATTAAGCTTATTAAGTTAATAGCAATGATGCTGTCAAGCTGGGAGATGCTGTATAGGTATTAAATTCTGCTGTTTTATATGGATATAACATAGACAGGTAAAGTAAGGCCAAAGGAGTAAGTGAAACAGACTGACATGGGAAAGGAGAAAGGAAAATCATTAATTCACATTCAGTTCAAGACTTTGTGAAAGTAAGTATGACAGCAGTACTGCAAGAAAAGTACAAAAAACAGTCCAGAAGTTGGATGTTGAAAACCCCCCTAATATTGTAGTTATTGCCAGTCCAAATCGAGGAACAAAGTTATCATCTTACCACTATTCAATAGCTTTGAAACCAATGCAGTCATTTATCTTCCTGTTTGATGAGATTCATCTCCAAAATTTATGACTACGTTCCTAAAGGCACTGGAGTTTGAATTGAAAAGAATGTTCTTAGTTGATACTAGTACCTAATCAGATGTATTCTACCACCTGCATTCACAATAATGTTTAAGTGCTTGGCTCTCTTCCTGAATTTGACATAGAGGAAATTGGGAAGTTACTATCTAGTATTTTCTTCGAGCACAACATATTTGACAGGAAATATGATCTTCCTACAAAACCACCAGAGCTTTATCTATTTAAAAAAAAAAAAAAAAAAAAAAGAAAGAAAGAAAAAAAAAAGTAAAAAAAAAAAAGTCCTATCTAAGAAGGAAGTAAAGATCCTTTATATCTTCATTTCTATTTTTCAATCTCTCCCAATTACAGAAAAAAATCTGAGCCAGACTTTGAATATCAACTATAATAATGCACTACTATATTTGATGTTGAAAAGCTGGTTACTTTTCAGGTCACTGTGACACATATTATGGCAAAATTTAATGAAGCAAGGGCTTGTAAAACTTTTCAAGTCCACTCATTAATATGTTTATTCTGTAAAGTATCGCAGAAGGTCTACTTGAATATTAGCATTCCCATTTTTGATCCAAGCCTAATGAACTGGTACAAGAAGTGAAGGAAATAAAGTACTGTTTTTCAGGGGAGAGGAAAGGCAGCTGTCAAAATATGTTTGGAAACTCAGACTTTTCATAAAATGTTGGTGTACTAGAGATCATATATTACTCACTGTAATGAGAACTGTTTGGTTAAACAAATGAATGTGACCCAATAGATTCATTTCCTGTTGTTTTTACAGCGAGTCTCAGTTAAATGTGCACATATTTTATTTGCATATTTGAAATTCTTATCTTTATCAAAATTCTAAGGCCATATTTTTGCATTATGACATATCAATGCATTTTCAGTCAATTTAATTTTATTTCTGCCAATTAAATTTAATTTTATTGTCTGCAACTGTGCTAGAACACATAAACATTCCTGTCCCAAAAGATGAGAGAAATAGTTGCTGAGTAATTTGCTACTATAAAAGTTTAATTTGGACAAATATTCAGACTTTCAGCATGTGTCATATTGAGGAATCTTCCATCTGGATAACACTGCAGACTAATCTGTCATATAGTTGGCACCTGATAATAGATGATCAATATTATGTGTACAATGCAAGCTGTAGTTTTAAGCACAGTTTCTGTATTGATACATTGTGCATGCACCAAATTTTTACTACTAAAGCCCTAGCAGATTTTTGTTATACTTTCCTATTTTTATTTAGACATATAGATATACAAGACTGTGCAAATCTAATCTGAATTTTAATCTGAACTTGTTTTCATAGGTTTAGGTTGCAAAGGTAGTTTCTGTAATTTCTCATTTTCTGGCTATCAGCACTTTCACTGTAAACATAAGCTCCTCCTGCTTAACAGTGGAAAGAAGAAAGATAAAATAGTGTATAAGAGGCACTACTACTGCCCTTCTATGAAACATGAAGTTTCTTTATCTCCCTGCTGTTCATTATAGCTATTTATGAAAGCTCTCCTAATCTTAAAAAAAAAAATTGCATAAAATGGGGATGGTAATTTGGCAGTGTCCACTGGCTAATCACCAATGATGTGTTGACATCTTTTTACCAATGCTTTCAATGTAGAAAATACTGATCTTACCCTTTTAGATTACTGATTTAACCTTTTTAGATGACATTAAAATTAATTTCAGTCTGTTTCCCAGGACTTTGCAAGATCTTTAAATCCTATTTATAGAAGTACATTCACATCCTGTTTTTTAATGCCTCTCTTTATTCTGATACTTCATAATCTGTGGTCAATACATTCAGTGTTTCTCCAGGCAAGTGGTTAAATTTTATTGAGTTTGGTATGTTGATTTCTTTTTTTGTTGTTTTTCTTTCTTTTTTTTTTTTTTTTTTTTTTTTCTCTCTCCAGAAGAAAACAGGAGACCTGGTAATATGGGGTATGGAGAAGGCTGAGGTACTCAACTTTTTAAACTTATTTTTCTGACAAGTGCTCTGACCGTACCACTGAAGTTGCAGAAGGCAAAAGCTGGAAGGGACTGGAAGAAGGAAGATCCGCCTACTGTAGGACAAGAACAGGTATGAAACATTTAAAGAACCTAAAAGTGCACAAATCCTAAGAAGATCCATCCATGCCTCCTGAGGAAACTGTCCAATGAAGTTGCTAAGCCACTTTCCATCATATTTGACAAGTCATGGCAGTCTGGTGAAGATTCCACTGACTGGAAAAGTTGGAACATAACCCCCATTTTCAAAAAGGAAAAAAAGGAATTACAGGTAAGTTTTTCTCAGTTTTATTCAGCCAAGATGCAAAAGCAATACTCTCTGGCATTAGCTCAGATAGAAATCAGTCATTTTATTGGCTTTATCTTGGCTATGTTGGCTTTAGCTGTAGTACCATCATACTCCCCTTGAAAATATAACAGGAAGATGTGCAAGATGAGATGGATATTAAGCATCCATGCTTTCAGCTCACCTGCATGCTTTTTTTCCCCACTGATTTGATGTTACAATGATGTAGCAAACCCCTGCTGCAGGTGCAGGTGAAACAGATTAACCTGTACCTTGCCTGCTGTGAGAAGGCTGCAGCACAGACTTGTTTAAAGCAGAAGTGACTCAGCAGTAGAGATGAAACTTGCTTAGTGCCTTGCCAAAGCTGCTGCATTTCAGGCCAATGTAAATCCCTTCTGAGAAGGGAGAAAGAGGCAAAAGACTACTTCCCTGTGAAACAGCTAAGTTAGCTCTATATGGCTATAAAATGCCATATATATGGCTATATATATGGCTATAAAACCAGACATTCTCAGCCCCATCTCTTCTCAGCCTCCATTCTGCCTGCCCAAAAAGACCAGCTTAATAGTCCCAAAGGCAATAAAAAGGTCCATGAGAGTTTTATTAAAACAAGGAAGCCAACCTTCTTGGACAGAACTGTTTTCAAACGTTTTTTATTTTAACTTCTTTGCAGTGAAGATGCGACCTTCATCTACAGAAAGAGATAATTAGTTCTAATGTATTTAGTGTAAAAGATGACTTTAGACAGATTCTTTTCATGTTTTGGGGTCTTCTCTCTAAAAGAAAAGGAAAATACTATTTCAAGTCCAGGTTGTGGCTTACTTGGGCACCTGCCATGACTGACAGCTCTCATTTCAAAACCATTTCTGGTACAGTTTTTAAGTTACTGCAAAATACCATGTGCTTGTTGATTTCAGTGAAGCATTACACACCACCTAACATAACCTTCCCTTAACTGTATAGAAATAGATTTTAATACAACTGTAGGCCCCTTTATTTTGTTTTAAGTAGGTCTACTCAAAGAGGCTGTCAATTTGATTTACATCAATTTGTTTGTAAACATAGATAGTCAAATGAATAGCCAGATGGTCAGTGGAAGGACAGAGATAATTTTATCCTACAGAAAAGTACATGTAGACAAAAATTTCCTTTTCTCTCTTGCTTTCCTGCAGAATTCTAACACGTGTTTCAAGATAAGCAAAACTTCTGCTTGACAATAATTCAAATCCAGGTGGCCAAACTACACTACCAGAATACAATTTGGAAAATACAGTAACGGAAATGACAAAAATGCTGGGAAGCAAACAAATTATGTCAGTGTTTGCCAACTATAAAGAAACACTTTTGTGTATACATGAGTATTTCTACCAAGGATCCCAGAAGGAAAATAATCTTTTCTGTCTGGCAACAAAACAAGTACAGCAACATTTGTCACGGACTAAAGTAATCCTTGTACCTCAATACAACACAAAACAGAATTTTAAAAGCAAGGTATGTAAGCAGCAAGAGATCTCAAGCATCCTTGGCTTGATAGTGCAACAACACAAGAACTATTGGAAAAATGTTTCATGCTCTCTGATGTAAAGAACACAAACAAAAATGCATGAAGGTCATGTGGCAATAAAAGCATGCAAAATCTCAATGTTAGAGAGTTTCTCAGTGAAGCAAGGCAAGCCCTTAGAATACTATTGTTTCAGTATGTTTTTTTTTTTCCTCAGTTCAGAAGTTAACAGCACTTGTGCTGCTGGAAGCTGGTCTGTGCTAGAGACAAAAGCAGGAGGCCAATGTGGAAGTAAACACACACTTTGTAAACCACTGCACTCCACTCTGTTCTCACACTATGATGACCTATTCCATCTACCCACACACTCAGGTAGATCTCCTTGGAGACTCTACAAAGCACAGCAAGAGATCTGAAGCTGTTCTAGAGCTTCAACAAGTAGTGAAATACAAATGATATATTTATCAGAGAAGTGTTCAATTCAACCTTTTCCAAAACAGGCTGATTCCCACTCCCTTTAATAACTCTAAAGAAACAGCTCTTATTTTCATCACAAGATTTGGTAGTGCTAGTCAATCAAATAGAAGTTCTGAACTCAGCTGAAGTTCATGTCAGTCTGTCCAGTGCTACAAGACTCAATGCACTGAACAGCTTTTAAATACTGTTTCAAAAGGATGTACAAAAAAAAGAAAGAAGGCCTTAGAAAAAAATAAGAATGAATGAATGAATAAATAAAAAGAAATATGGCTTTAGAAACCACATCCAGGTCTCCTGCATTATGTTGTTCAACTGTTTAAATACCTTTTGTTCCATATATTTGTTATTATTGTGTTTTGAGGAACAAAAGTCTAAGCAAAAGAAAGAGAAAAACCAAAAAAACAAAAACCAACCAAAACAAAAAAAATTAAAGTAATTTTTAATAATTTAATTTTTGTAATTGTTGAGTTAGGGAATTAATCACATGGTATTCTCTTTTCAATTAATTATCTACTTTTAAAGGGTGTGTTGCATTCTCCCAAAAGATTTTCAAATTAGCTCTCTCACTGATGTCCACTTCCTTACTTAGTCTCTATAAAGCTGCAGATACTCCAATCTCCAGCTCTGGGGAAGGACACTTCAAGGGACTTCTCAGGGGTTTCCAGATTATGGAGTACTGGGTCTGGAGGCTGATTAATTTCTGCAAGGCTGAAGAATCATCAGGCTCAAGTTTAGAAATGTAATGATGAGTTTATAGTTCCAATCATCTCAAAATACAAGGTTGAAGTCAACATCACTGGGGTTTTTTTCAATGTTTCAAATTAAATTTAAGAGAAAAAAACCCAATCAAGCTCCCAATTTTTTTTCACAGCTGCCCAAGCAGCTGCCCATTGCCCAAGCAAAGTTTAAAGGCTGTTGATGAAATCCACTATGGTTATTTTGCTTGTAATAACTTTTATTATTCTGCATTCTTCAGTACTTTGTGGCACTACACATTTTTTATATGCTGTTTCCAACAACCAGGAAACAATATATGAAACATTTTACCTTTTCTTCACACTTGTCTTAAAATGGAAATTTTCAGCCAGTTTAGATATGAAACACAGGCATAAACCCATGTGGTACATTCCAGTGTTTAAGACAGAAAGAAACCACATTAATTCATATAAAGCATATTCACTTACTTTCCATATTTATACAGAAATGTTTTAGCAATTCTAAGTTATTATTTCACTAGGAATTTATCCTGAATAGCAACTTCTCAAGGATGTCCTCAAGGAGGTTTTATCAACCTAATGCATTTGTATCCTATGGGACACCTTCAAAGACTATTAAAATGTAGGAAATAACATCAGAAAAATGACATTATAATCACTGTGAGGACTTTTGAGTCCAGAAGCACTTTGTAGATGTGATTGAGAGAAAGAAAAGCAACGAAGACATGGGGTGAAAAAAACCAGCCCAGTAGAGAAATATTATTCACTCATGGGTATAAAAGGCAGATGGAATCTCTCTCCAAAGCCTGGGTAGAAAAATTAAGGAAAAAAAAAAGAAAAAAAAACCCAAACCAAACTGTTACACTTTAGTGAACTGCTTAGATCACAGGCAAGTGGCTGTATTAGAAGTACAAATCATGTTGTACGAACTTGCCCTATGGAGCTGCAGTTCAGAAGAACAGATCTGTACCCAGATACTGTCTCAAGAATCAACAGCAGTTCAAAGACTTGGGAGAATTAATTTCTGGTTACAGGTGAGTAGAGCAATTGTCTGCTTGAAGGTATTGAAAAGTACAGAGCCTGGACTCTTTTCTCTCCCCTTCTGACATGGATTAATGCTTTGTATAAACAAAATATGATGGCGCACAAGAACACAGTCTCAGGACAAGCAACTTTATATTGCACTTGACATCTGCATGTCTACAAATTCATTCATTTTTCGTGGTAAGCTGCAAATAATTTTATGAAATTTACTGCATCTCAATTAGAGGCTCAGTGTTTGAATATCAGCTGCTTTCTCCCACCAAACTCTGAAAGGTCATTTCAAAATGAAGCTGCTGATGTTGCTGTGACAGTAAGGCTGGTTTTCCTTTTTTTAATACAACTGTCGACAACTTGATAAACAAGCCCCATTATAGTGTTAGATATTTATTTCTTTAAAATTGAAATAAATCCACATATATCCACCATTCCTTTGGAATATTTCTTCACTGTTACACACAATACAAGCAATTTCTCAGACTAGAGAGGGGAGCACACCCGAGAGACAAAACACCAACTTTTCATTTCATTTTGTGAAAGTATTGATAGCTGCAACTTAATTCAGTACAGAATAACAAAAAATTAAACAAATTACACTTTCCTCTTAAAAGCATTTCTGACTATCCTCTCTTCCCTCCATCCTTCGTGATTTTAGAACATAAATTCTAATTAACTCCAAGTCACATTACCTCATTTCTGATATTAATTTCAGATTTAGCTTAGCAGTCTTTCAATGAGCGGCTGCTAAAATCAAAGCTGTACCAAGGCAGACAGGAATGCATGAGGCAAGATAAAAATCTGGATTATGTGATTTCACAGATCCCAAACTATTTGAGATAAAAAGTCTGCTGCCCCCACCAATGGAAAGATAAAGGCACTTCCAGCTTTTCATCTGGTGTATTTCTATTTTTGACCCTATAGTTTTTCACAAAGCACTTACATCCAACAGAACTGGGCAGCATTTCTTAATCCCAAACTACCTGATGGTAGCACTTTGCAGAGCAGGTTTGAAACTCAAATACTTTAGACTGCCTTTGCAATAGGACTACTGGCATGTAGTAAAGCAAACTTACATTTTTATATACTGATAGCAAAATGATCCCATTTTAGGGATTCCTATTTTCTCCTATGTTCCATTTGCCACTGATTTACAGTTGATACATATTAAGTAAAACATAACTTATATTTTCTACCATCTGAATGAAAATTCTGGAGGATAATAAAAAAATACAAAGAAATTAAATTTGCTTGTATATAGCTAAAATTAACAAATAATTTAGAATAGCATTAATTGTTCAGTGTGCTAGTGTTTTGCCATATGAATTAGAATTTCAAGAGCTGCTTCATGAAGTTCAGCACTACCTATAATGCTATTCTTTCAGCTTTAAACCTCTGATGTTCCACAGTAAAGTTCAATGGCCTGACTATACTGCTTTTGGTTGGGATAAAGGTAATTTTTCTTTCATGCTAGCTGTATGGTGCTATGTTTGGACAAAACACAGTTACACCTTTTGAACATGACATGGTACTTTAGGATGGGAAATTTTATTTAAAGTCATTGGCAGGGGCTGGGCTAAGTTTCATTTTGAGATTCACTTGAACCACTGTAGTATTAACTTTTCTAGACATTTTTCTCAGTCTGATGAGCAACTGCAATTGTAAAATGCCCTTACAGCAATGTCACAGCTCTGCCACTAACACCATATGATACTAAGGTCCCCTACTACATGATAAAGAACACAGGAAAGCAATGAATAAAAGAATACTGAAATTGCATTTACTGCTACTTTTAAATACATGTTCCCAATATGCCTTACTAATATTTGCTTGGCTATAAAAAATCATTTATGAAATTACTTTTTTTTACTATCATAGATGCAAAATGAGTATGAGGTGGAAGAAAAGGGTTGAAATGAACCATCATCCAGCATAGCTGAGATGCAGTGCAGAGCAGCAGCAGTGCTGATTATTCTATTCAAAGAAACACAATCTCAAGACACACTGAAAGGGAGATAAAATCAAAATAACGTGTCCTAGGATAAGGAACACCTGCCCTTTTAGCTTATGGTATCTAATATTAATAGCTACAGTCCGTGTTTTAGTGCTGGCTGATTTTTCCTCTTTGCACCATATTTTACCCTGACTCACACCTCAGAATTTTTTTTCTAACAGCCTCAGTGATAAATTTCAGATGGGAAAATGTAATTGCTTTTCTGTGTTTTTACTACTTTCATTTGGTAAAAATCCTTCTAAAAAGTATCACAGTGAATGAACTGCAGGTAAATGATACAAGACAGATTTAATCTAATTCATCTACTAAATCATTGTAATTAGTTTTGGACTGTCAGTCGTTACTCCTAGATTTTTATAAAAAAACCCAAACCCAAACAAACAATTCAAACCTCTCATTTGGAAAAAAGGCTCCTACATACTTTTCTCAAGTCAAAGAAATTCCAAGAATTAAAAAAGAAAATGGAGGAAAAAAAAACCATAGTATACCTCTTTCAGCTTATAACTTAGGTGGTAAGAAACAATATAACTGACATCAGATATCTTCAAAAGTAGTCTTTACCTTTATTATCTAATGTCTAACAGACTCAAACTTCAAGCAGTCTTGTTTAGACTGATTTAAATTCACATTTGTTTAATCCATGCTTATAAAAATTGAAATGTGCCGTTTGCTTTGTTTTTCTAATATTGCTTACTGATGTCAGGCACAGTAGTATAAAGACAAAATAGACAGTAAAGCTAAGTGTGATAGTGACTATTACCACAAAGTGTGGGCAGCTGTCATAAGCCATATAAATAACCATAAAAACATACTTAATAACTTTTTGCATCTTGGATCAACAGAATGAAAACTTGTTTACTTTAATGTTCAGTATATAAATAAACAACAGATGTTTAAAAACTCCTAATACAGAGTGTGTTTCTTTGTTCCTGAGCAGCAACTGTTTTGAAAAAAAGGTTCACATTGATTTTAAAAAACAAATTGTGCAAAATAAAGACATTATTATAATAGTAAAATGTTTTCTAAGTTATACCCAAACACGCAATGAATTTGCAAATCATGTTGGCTTTAGGAAGAGCCCAGTGACCATGTTGGGTTTGTTAGACTTGTTTAAAAAAATAATTATTGTGGAAGAGGAAAAGGAGAGAAAATAACATGAACATAGAGTGAAAATTATGCCTTGCCCGACCACCTAAGTCTTACAAGATGACATATTTGTTTCTTAATCTATAGGAATTTTTCATTTGTATGAAAAACTGTGTGACTTCCCTCTTTATTCTTTCTCAAAAAACAAATGGTTTACTATAGCATACAGCTCTGTCATGGAACAGAAAGTGTGTCAACTGAACTGAAAGTACTGCTGTAAAATTGTACTGCCTGGGCTTTAATTAGATTTATACATTTGTGTAAGGAGCTAAAACATGATAAACATTGATTCTTCCTTGCCTATGTTTGTGTATCAAAGAGACAGAAACCAAAATCCTGATGGAACAATAACATAAATTATAATTTGTTCTCTTCAATTAGACTAGCAATCCTTCTGTTTTAGGGGGTCTGGGAAGTTACCAGGGCAGCAGCTGGTGCAGGTCATGGATTAAAGTTCTAAGCAAAAGGTTAGAATGGAGATTTACCAACAGATAAATATGAAGGCGAGGGGTCTGAGACATTCATAACTTCATATCTGGGACCAGATATGTCAGGGCAGTGAGTCTTACTCTCAACAGCTGAACCCTCCAACTACAGCTGGCATCTGGGGCAGATGCACAGAGAAGCTCTTATATTGATCCCAGAGATTTCTGCTGCTAGAAATAGCCAAGCATAGATGAAAACTTGCATATGAGCCAAAGCTATACAAGTAAAATCCTGGTGTCATAAGAACAGGTAGTCCAACCACAGCCCAGGATTTTCTTTAAGATAGAGGCTATGAGAAGATGCCATGGGAGAGGATAAGAACATGGCAAGTACATAGTGATGCTTCTGAAAAACACTCTTCCAGCCTCCCACAATTTGCAGCTCGTGGACTTCATGAGACCAAGATTTTGTCCTTGCATTTAGTATCCTCTAATGAATATTTATATAATGGATTTATAAATGCTGCAGTTTGAACCCATGTAACTTTCAGTATCCACAATATCCGACAGATATGTCCCACTGCTTAATTTTACTATGCAGAGTGCAAGCAGAAGAATCCCCAGTGATTTCAGCCAGGTGAAGGGTTTCTTTTCGCCAGAACACAGTGCTTTAAAAGAGGTTTTAAAAGCCAGGGGAAAATATGAATTCCAGGCAACAGTTCCTTGGACATTCTGCTAGCAGTTCTGTGTTTCACCCCAAGAAATTAGTTCCAGAATTGCTCTCTAGCAGTTCTGGAACTTCTTATGTATCTTTAGAATTTGAAAACTAAGAAAAACTACCATAGATTTTAGCACATTTGCCGACAATAATGAGAAAAAACAACTATTTCTGATTACAAATAAAATAATTCTTGGTGACTAACGAGTGTATAGGTGTAAGAGAAATATAGACAACAACCATTCCTAATGTCAAAAGGAGTAAAAGACAATATCTTCTATTAAGAAACTACTTTCTCCCAGCATAAATTTAAAGGAAGAGCTCAAGAAACCCTGAGTCCTCAATTATTTCTCCATACAGTATACATCATGGGAGAAATTTCTGTTCAAAATCTTGAAGTTTATACAAACAAGTTCATCACTTGTCTATCTGTAGAAGTAAATCTAATTCATCCCTCATTTAATTGGATTTTTTTCCTCACAAACGATCTGATGAAAGAATTGCAGTTTAATTAAATTATCTGAAAAAAACCATCATAGAACATACGACAGAAAGCAAGAAGTGCTTCCTAATTTCAAAGTAAAAGCAGGAAAATCTTTCTCTAAATGAGCTGCGGTTTTGGAAATAGTAGAAATTCTGAGACTGTACTCATATTCATTTATGGGTTAGATGCAGTAGCTTTACAGTGTTACTGTTCTTCAGCTGCTCATTATCGTGCCCTCTGATAAGATCTTCTAATCATATGAATTGTGAATTCTTTCAGTACACAGTAAAACATGTTAGCTTAAATCACTTTATAAATGAGAGCATTACAAAAGCAGATTTTTTTCACCACGGATTACTGTAATATCCTAAATTAGGTGAAAAATTAAACAGTAGACTCATGCTTTGCCAAGCCTCCGAAAAATCTCTAAAAATAGGCCTTTTCTTTATGTGTTCAACTTAGTGCTTCCAAAACCTAAATATGCATTCCAGGTTTTTTTAGAAAAAAGAACATTTCACAGTTTTAAAACTTTGTCAGCTCATGAAATGCAAACCATGAAATGAGTACTGCCTTGGGGCAGGTATGTAGAAAACACAGCTTTCTAAAGGACCAGAATTTTGGGCATAATTAGCCCAAAATAGTAATGATAAACCCCTAACACACAATAGGCAGAAGCTTCTTTCTTTCCTGTTCTAATTTAAGTCATACATGCTGCATTACAGTAGATTTTGTATTAGTAAAATACATTGACTATCATGGCAAAACTTGGTTTTTCAAGTGTTATACTTTTGTATGTTTTTTTACCATGGTCCTGTTCAGAATTTTTCTTAATTGAATTAATAACTCTAAAGTATGACAAAAAAAACCCCAACTCGCAAGTATGAGAAGAGATTTGTGGTGGCTATATTTTAGATAATCAAAATGGAACTACTGTTGCATAAAATAACAGGATCAAATTACACCTTTTGTTCAGAATTTGCTTCACAGAGATTTTTTAGCAACATCATCTTGTGTGAGAAAGCTTTTGTCACTTACGGAACTGGAGCAGCAGCCTCTTTAGTTATGACATTGAAATATCGAAGTAAAATGACCACTGAAAGGTGTTATAATAAAGTTTCTAACAGCAGATTTGTATTTCTTTAGCTCTGCTACAGATACAGGAAGGCTAGGCATTGTACCATGGTATCAGTGGGGCATTATTTCACATTTCCTTAGAACACAGTTTCAGTTGTTCAGCACTTGGTTAAAAGAACTAAACTGAAATTCTGACCAGGTGAAGTCTGACTCGTGTCCAAAACATTTTATTAGAATGCTACAATTTAACTGTAAGGATTCAAATGAAAACAAGAAAATTAATATTCACAGACTAAATCTGGCTATCAATTGCCCTTTACACCTCAGAAAAACTGCCCACCATCCACATTTAGAATTACAGAATGGCTGGAGTTGGAAGGAGTTAGAAGTTCAATATTAATCCCTTGAGTGACAGCTGTTAAGGGATGCACAGACAGTGGATATTCGCACGCTACACATGAGGCAGCTGGGAAGTAGCCTGGACAACACCACACATCCATCCTGCAGGGAGGTAGAGGCCTTACTACCACATAGTCACAGTACCAAGAACTGCACAGCATCAAGCTGCTTCTGCACACCATCTAATTGTGTACAGTGTTGCTCTGGGGCCTTTCAACAGAGGCAAGGAGGTAGCTGTGAGATGATGAGCTTTGAGTGATCGATATAAAAAGACCGCAGTGTCATCTGATTTTTGATTTAATGGCAGCACCACACTGTAACAAGTTGTACTATGAATAATTTAAAACCCATTAGTTAGCTCGGAGGCAGGTCTGTTATGTCCTAGAGATAAATGCTCTAAACGTTACTGTCAGTAATTCAGTGAGGATGTTGGTACTGATGGTGTACCTGTTTTAAGAGCTCAAATTATCTGGATAAAAGAAGTAGGGATATCACACTTTTGTTGCATGAGACTCTTCAACCCTAAAAAAACCCCAGCCTGCCACTGCAAAAGATAAATAATTCTTAATGAATGCTCTGTTTCTTCAATCCCATTCACAGTTTTCTTTCTCTTAACTTTTAAAGAAATTCACTATGTATCATTAATTTTATAATTAACAATGAGTCTGCATTTCTGTCATGTGAGTATTTGGTGGGAAGACTTTACTAAAACATTCCTACAAGATTTTCTCTTTAATTTTTCTGGGTTTTTTTGACCAAGATGTTTGGGTCAACTTACAGGACAGCTGTATTATAAGGTGCACCATGCCAGCAAAATCAACCACTTACAAACATGTCACCTTTACTCCAATCAACCTGCACTTGCTCCTGGAGAAGACTATATAATTATTCTTTCATTACACTCTTCAAATTATGGAAATATCCCTTGAAATGAAAATAAGAATGCAAGTGGTAGAACCTGTGTCAAGAGGAATTCTACTTTTCTGAAGTGTTAATCATTGTATCCCCCCAAATAAATAAAAATTACAATACTGGGCAGGACTGATGATAGAGAACACTGAAAACAAGTGGAAAAAGTACAAAATAATATGCAAAAGTCAAAGAGAGCAACTGCTTCAGTCATCATTATTTAAAGGACTCATTGAATGGATATTTCACACAGTTACTCCTATCAGTTTATAAATGGTTGACTAGAATGTCATAAGCAGAATACATAAATTATGAAAATTATATGACAATTTATATATAAAATATATGCAGTGATGACAAACACTGAAGTGCACTGTGACAGGAGTGGGTTTTAAAATGCCCTGTGTATGAAAGTGTTTTCCTTGTTCAAGAGAGATTCAAAGCATTCAAAACATTCAGAGACTTTTCTATTTAATAACAGCAGTTGGGGCTGCTCCTCTGAAAAATTTCCATGACTAAGTACAGGGAACAAAAGGTGCATCACAAAATACAGCTACAGCATATTTCAAATTTCATCATTTACTGGGAGATAATAGGCAGAGACTGTGCATAGATTTCTACTGATGATGACCTAATAATGTAGCAGGGGTTTTAAATGAAACCAAAAAAAATTATCTACACAGTAACCAAAGCAAAACTGTACCAAGTTTTGTGTCATCAAAACAGGAAACAAGAATGCAATTTGTAAGAGGACATTAAGCAAGACGACTTTCACATTTCCAAAAGCATCCAAGCTAAATAATCACCTGTGCCAGTGTTCATTCAGTGAGACTAAGTCCTAAACCAACAAGTTGAAAGTTTGTCAGAAGCAGCAAGTGATATAACCTGTTACATTCAAATATTCCACAGAGAACTCCCTTATTAGTAGCAGAACTGCATTTTATTTGTCAACCATGTATTTCCAAGACATTTTCTAAAATGTACCTGTCTAAATTGAGTGAAAATTCTCTGAAAACATGCAATATTATAGTCTGTGTTCTCTTTATCTGAAAGTAATTTCAAAATGCTGGTGAGGGGATAGGTTCATTTATGAAGTGATACAGAGCTAACTTTGGCATATATATATATACTGCAAATTCACAGAAACTTTATGTAGTATGGTAGAAAATTCAATTATCAATGTCTGTTATGCACTTTTTTCATGGAGGTGTTGCCACTAGCAATGAGTTACAAAATAGCTCGAAGTTTGAAATGTGGGACCATGAGGTTTGATAAAGCCAAATGAAAATATAAACTCAGCATATTACATCCACTTAACAGACAGTTTTACTTAAATCCCCTAGAAAGGCTGTCATTTGCTGACAAAATGCTGAAAAAGCCCTGTGATAGATGATACCTGGCTGAGGTAGCAGCTAAATATGCTGTTATCAAATCCAGTGACAGGCAGAGCTGCTTAAGCAAATAGTTCAGGATATCCAGAATTGGAGATACTGTTAGTAACAGATGTTATTGTAGAGAAAATGACAGATTGTTTTTTCATTTTGTAGGTATCTAGGTCTCCTAGAATTGCTTATGTTATATTCAGACCCTGTGGTACTTCTAAAGCATGCACCTTGTCCTAAGAAAATCATGCACTGATACTCCAATAAGGCAGACTGCAAGATGAGCTGAAACAAGGTTTAGGTCCACTAAATTATCTTTACCTTGAACAGACTATGTTTTGAAGTATATGAAGTATGGCTGACCTCAATAAGTAAGTAATAATAAATTATTATCTTTCAGAACAAATATAAGATGATTACACTGCAACTACTGCACCTTTGAGCATGAAAAGGAACAAATTTAGCAAAGCCTGTGTTGTCTATGAAAAAGATGGGGAGTCTCCTATGCTCTGGGAGGGAGAAATGTCACAACCACTGCAGAGAGAACAGGGGTCCACAGGGGTTAAAAGACTTCTATTTTGTTTGGGCTTTATGATGATCATGTGAAGATTGGCACTCACAATTATTCAGAATCGCCCAGAAGTGAAAATGCAGCAGCATCTGCATCACCATGGGATAAACTTAGCCTGCAGCATGGGTGAGTGCCAGCAAAAAGAAAGGGCAGAGCAACTGGGAAAAGTGATTTTAAAAGTTAGATGGCACTTAAGAATCTGGTCATATAAAGTGGTTATAAAGGCACTTGTGGATTTATTTTTTTTTTTTTCATAAACTAAAACCCAAAAACTTCAATGCTTAAGCAAACAAACAGAAATATGAGAGCTGTCCTTAGATGCCTCTCAGGCATGTTTAGTCTGTTTTGCCTGTTAATGCTTCTGTACATCTCATGGCTTTAAAGCACATCTGAGAAAATTTCTCTTGTGCCTCTGCTTCTATTAAAAATTCAGTGTTAAAGCAATAATGAAAAAAATACTGTTGTTGTTGCCTTAGGGTTATGATGCAGCTTCAACTAAATGAGGGATAATTACAAAATGTCCTGGTTTATTACTACTCGTGTTAAAAGACTCTAAATGATGTTAATATCAATTATATGCAGATCCTAGCTAAAAAAAAAAATCCAATTAAATACAACAATTAATACATACGTGAGACTTCACCATTTTAGTGCCATTAGCCAATTGTCTAATAATCCTCTTAAATAAGCATTACCTTCATTTTACAGGAGAAAAGCAGTGCTCCTATTCAAGTGCTTATACTATACATCTAGTAATGAAGAGCAGTCAGCCACGCACATTAAGGTAGTTAGGAAACCTGCACCTTCAGTAGTGGCCCAACAGGCTCAAATTGAACACAGCTACTGCCTGAGCGATAATCAAGATCCAATTCTTGGCTTTGGGCTTTATCTCTGGGTTTCCCCTGGCACAGGGCGGGCGGGTCCCAGGCACGGCCCCTGGCACAGGGCGGGTGGGTCCCAGGCACGGCCCCCGCCCCAAGCGGCACCCAGCGGGGTGCGGAGAAAGAGGCGGGGACTGCCCACGGGCGGCAGCCAATCGCCAGGCGCCGCGGGAACCTCAGCCAATCAAAAGCGAGCACTGACACCCCGCTCCTCTGAGTGACAGGGGCCGCGGTGGCTGAGGGAGAGAGCGCCCGGGGCGGCCCTCAGGTGGCTGTAATGGCAGTAATGGCCGCCGACTGCCGCCCTGGCACTGCCAGCCTCCTTCCGTGCTGTACATCCCCACCACAGCAACCACCACTTAAATCTCCACTAAGGAGCAAAAACACTGTGTGAGGAACTTTTACTTTGAGCCCAGGGTGTCCCACCTGTGGCTCAGAGTGTCCGAGCCCACTGCACTTAACTGTATTCAATTTTAACAAAATTTAACTTATCTCCCATCCTTTCTATAGCTTCTCTCACAACCATCTCCCCTCAAGACTGTTAAGCAAAAAAGAGATTTCCATCACTGAAGTCTCTAGTCTAGATCTTAACAGTCAAAGTCTAATATCTAATGAAGTAGTGTTAGTGTCCTACACTGTTACAGTCACATTCACAATTTCTGTGTTGTCAGATTTGAAAAGAAAGTATGTATAGACAGACAAATAAGTATCTTTTTCTGGGTTATAATGCCCACAGTGATTTGAGACTGGGTAACTTCTCATTTCCTGAATTAATTTAGTGTTTTAATACTCTTATCAAAAATACTTTCTCTTAATTTTTTTGTATGCCTTTAGGGTACAATACAGCTGATGAAACCTTCCTGCCCAGTGACCAGTGATTAAAAGGGTATACAAACAGGCAAGTAAGCAAGCATGTAAGACAATGCTAGAACAGTTACTTCTAAAAACCCTTCAGTTTTAAGGATTTTAAAATTATATTACTTTCTGGAGTTGTACTGCATGCACAAGTAGAGGGCAAGGGAGAGAAAGAAACCCATCTGCTTCCTATTTCTAGTAGACACTGAAAGGTGTCAAAAAAGTGGTTCTGCACAATGCTGTGTCAAGTCAGAACCACTGAGAATTTCCAGAGGGTCCAGAACAACTGAGACTGCAGTTTTGGCTGCAGTGAAGTAGGAATGGTATAATCTAGCAGATCAATCACTGAATATTTTTATGAGCAGGTAAAGCATTGACCTGTAAGGTATTTAGTTGCCTACAGCTGGCTTGGAGCTTAGCAGTATGGAAGAATTACCCTAGTACCTATGCAGCTAAATTGAGATTTGACAGATACACAAAAACACAACATACATTCTTCATCAATTAAAAACAGACTTTTCATGGTACATGAGCTGTAGGAGTAAAATTTATGCAAACTATCAGTGAGGAGCATATTTTTTAAATATTGGAGGAGCTGGAAACATTGGATGACTTAAGCCATTGTTGCTGTGAAAAGTGTCCCTTTGCTTGGAACTTAGTAAGAAGAGCTAACATAAAATGCATCAGTAATTATCACCAGAATAAAGGAAAAAAAGCTGCCTACAATTGAAAACAAAACAAAACAAAACAAAACAAAACAAAACAAAACCTGATTCCTGTCCTAACTGTTGGTACTAGCTGACTGCCTTTCTAAGCTCACATTCATCTGACACAGTATGAGTTATTCATGGATACTCTAGTCAGTGAGTAGAAATAGGCATATTTGAATGCCTGAATCCTCTGAACTGGTTTAGATGGGTGAGATAATGGATACCCAAGAAATGCCTGCTTCTCTTCACTCACTAAATGAATCTAGGTTGTCTAGTTCAGATAGTCATTTATGTTGTAAATAGAGTTATGTGAGACAAGCTCTACTAATAAGTAGTGAGGCACCAAAATTAAACTAATTAACTATAAAGCAAATGAAGGGCACTCTAGAGCTTCAGTTAAGCATTTCTTTATTAGAATGGAAGGCTTACAAGTTTAAGTCTCCATGAGTGAGACTTGGTTTTAGCTTCGCATCAGAGATACAATCCTATATATCAGAAGAGCAGAGGGTGTTCAGGCCTGGGAAACTAACTCCATGGGACTTCAATTTCGAAACTATGGTGAGAAATGCAGTAACATTGGTTAAAGCTGCTGCTAAGTCTGAGCTAAGAGAAGAAACTTACTCAGTCTCTAGAGCTTGCTTTCACAGAGGTGCACCTTTGTGCATCCACAAGAAGGGGCTCCATTCATGTAACTACATACAATTAATATATATATATATATAGTTATGCATGGAAGTTTCTTATCACAGTTTAGGTTCAATGCTATCACAGCTAGGTTGCTCCTAGTAGCTGTCACTACTAGTAACTGTCACTGCAACCTAGATATAACTTGAGGAATGACACATTTTATATATGAATTAATTAGAAATAGAGGTGTTTTAAAATGTTATTGCTGGTATTTTTTAGACTCCTTTACTAACAAAGCTCAGCACAACAATTGACAAGAGTCTATTTTGCATGCAGAACTTTCTAAAGAAAACTGGTAGAGCAAGTCCCCTAGGCAGTTTTATAGGCTGATGATAGAGAGACTTTTTCTTTTAAAATAAAACACTATAACCTCACTAGATATCAGCCACAAGAGATAAGTCACTCACAAAATGTCTCCTCTTCAGTAGCAGTAAGGACTCCAGTCTGTATCAAATACCTTCACTCTATGTTCACTTGGTTGTAACTTAAAAGCAATGCATGTCCAAACCCTGTCGACACCTCCTACTTCATGTGTAAGCAGTTTGAAAGCCAAATACATGGCTTCTAGTAAGCTGGGAAAATTTGTTGCCTGCTTAAAAGCTTTTTTCACATTCTGCCTTTTTTCAGAAGATAAAGCTTCCTTCCTGAAAACTGGATACATACCTCTGTATATCAAACAAAAGTATAATTAAAAAGACAATGCCAGGAGTGACAGTTTGCTACTAAGCCTGCTGGCAAGTTATACTTCATTCTCTTCAAATTGTTGTAGTTACAAAATTGCTGGGAAAACTGTATTACTTTATCTAGCAGTGAACATTGTTTGCTGTGTTTTAGTTCTATGCCCATCCTTTTTTTTTTTTTTTTTTTTTTTTTTTTTTCCCCCCCCAAGCATTCTGGTTAAAATAAAGCTCTGCTACCTAGTATTCTGAGGCAACTTTCCATTTTTCCTAGTCTTTTATATGGACATTCTCTCCCAGGCAATGGATTTAAGTGATTTACACAGCATTAGACAAAGGGGGAAGAAATGTCTGTGTCCCCCAAAGCAGCCACACTTTTAATCAAATATAGCTCATAAATCACATTTACACCTTTCAGAGCTCAATCAGTAGAATACTTTATGGTCTGTAACAAAATTATCTGGAAAGAAGTAGAAGTGCAAGCGGGATGTTACCAAGAGACCACACACATCTAGGCTCTGTACCCTGTCTGCCTTTAGGGATTAAACTGCCAGTTTTAACAATGAGTGATCTGTCCCAGGACTCTAATGCATTTATGTGCACAGTTACGTAATGAAGTATTCTAGGAGGCCATAATCAATAGTACCAAAGCACACCAAGTTTCCTGTTCTACTTTACCCTAGTTTGGGGTAAAGTAACTGGGGACAATTATTAATACTTTTCTCATTAAACTGTAGTTAAAGACTTTTTTTCTCATGGGCAGAAGTTTTCATGGCTTTGCTAACATTGTAATATTAAATTTCACTGAAGCTCTCTCTAAGTAAATCACAGAATACCAGGGACTTCTAAGTGCTAATTCAGTTACATGTCTTACTTAAGTTCAATTTGCATATTTATTATAGCAAATTCTTCATCAAGTTGTTTCATTTGTATACACAACACTGAATATTCTCCTTCTATGAAATGTTGTAAAAATTACTTCATAATGTAATGCACAGAAGTTGTTTTTTGTGCAGTACTTCCTCTAGGACTGATGTACAGGAGTTAACATCACATTTATAAATAACTGCTAAAATATCCACATAACTTCAATTACGTGTGAGATAACTTCCTCATAATTTCTGAAGTATGTAATAGAAAGTGTGAACTTAATCACCTCCCATTAGGTACTTTTTCAAAATGTATTGCCTACTCATATTTTCTACTTCTGACACAAATGCACTGTATGTATTTAGTGCTGAAGATTTATTTGGAGCTTTTTCTCCCGAAAAAGGCATCATGGGAATTCATATGCTCTCTGCTGAGAGCACAAATAAGAAGTATTGCCTCAACCTCTTCAAGATCTAATGACAGCAGCTTTCAAAAAATTATAAACAGATGCCTACAGCTGTTGTATCAATATTCAAATTGCATATGTACTCCAGCGACACCAGGGAGTGCTGGCTAAGTGACTTCTAAGTGACAGACTACTCAATAGGAAGTTTCATTCAGATGAAAATCATCTTAATAGACTGCATTCATGTAGCTTTGCCTTTCATTCCTTTTTGAGACATCTGCAGAAAGTACCAGCAAAGATCTGGATGATTTCAGAATTTGAAGACAGAAGACAAGAACACACTAAACACTGAAGATGCAAGAGCTGTTTCCAGCTCTTTTAGCAGACAAAGGATAAAAATTAGGTAATAGTACTCATACACTATGATTTTGCATTAAAATGCATTTCCATTATTATTTTCAGCAACTTAGAAACAGCTTGTAAAGATAGAAGAAAAGGAAAGTACCATCACAGCTCGTAAGTATAGGCTCTTGACAAACAGCAAGTGAATTTTAGTATTACATCTTTTAAGGATCATGCTGCCACTAATTTAAGACAGCTCCATAGGCTAAAAATGTTAAACTAAGGTCCTAGCTGTGATTAGGTCTTTAATTGGTTTAAACAATTAGCCTTTGTAATTAAAAACTCCAATAATTTTGCATTAAAGGAGGGTGGGAGAAAGTAGCTTGACAAAAGAGTGATACTGATAGCAGCCAAATAATCTTTGATCGAATTAAATGCCAAATTTCTCTATTTCAGCTTTAATAAACTTTCTAGGATGACAGGTATTGAGGTACGACTGATATCAGACACTTCCTGAGATTTCTCCAGAAATAACATGAGAAGTATCTCTTATACTGCAGGTCCTATTACCTTCTGTTGAAGAAAAATAAATCTGTTTATGAAGTCTGTAAAAGGTGGAGTTTTACTTATAAATTCAGGTGGAATAGTAGGACACTGAAGAGGGGAACTGTTAAGCATTTGAATTCTAGAAAACAACTGTTTGAATCCTGCTTGACATCCATGTTTTAGGAACTAATCAAAACCTAAATATATACACAGCTAAAGCTAAGCCCAAGCTTTTAAAAAATATTTGGATATCCCCCTTTGATATGTGGTAGGAGGAGAGTTTGCCTGCTAAGGTTTTCTGTTATGGTGTTCAGAAGCTCTGATTAGTCAGAGAAAATATGATGTGGTGCAGTGTGGTCACCTCCAAGACAAACCATCTTCTTGTAGATGGAGAATATGGCATATAATAAAATCACCATATTTATCTGTTTTCCGTTATAATCAGAAACCTCTGACATATAGCCATATATGAAAATGTTGGCAATAATACCTTTCGGGTCTCCCAGAGACAGCAATTGGATGGACAGAGGCCTATCTGCATGACCTTGTGCAGAAAAACACTTACTAATTCAATTTTTTTACAAAGTTGACAGGGTATGAATCAGATCTGTTCTTAAATGCGTGATGCTGCACTAACGCACACAGATGGTAGCAATTTTCCCCAGTGTGTGAATTCCCATGCTAATAAAATCACATTGTTTATGATTTCTTCACACACTGCTTCAAGACCAGAGATTTCTCAGATGAAGTTAGATCATGACCATCTGTCTCTGATCATATGGACATGCACAGACGAGAGCAATCACACAGCATCTGGTCAAAATATAATTCAAGAGACTAATAACGGGAACATAATTTGGACTATGATATGATAAAAGTTATGATAACATGAAGCAGTATTCTAGCAAGTCAAGCAACATAATGTGGGGTCTGGATTTTCTTCTGACTGCAAGATTCTGAAACCTCTACCTAATCAGATAAGATATGAACTTCAGATTTTTCTCAAGAGAAGTCACATACCAGAGCTACTCTAGGTTTCTTAATGTGTTGAATATATGCTAAATATCCACTTTATATGAGGATGTTTTCTTTCATATCAGCCATTAACCAAGGAAACGTGCAGCAAGAGAAACTTTTTAATTACATTTACAACTGATTCCATTAAAACTAAGGCAAACTTCCTTTATGTAATTACTAGACTGACAAGCATTTTGGTTTTTTAATAACAAATAGGATCTGTTGCCAAGCATGAATTACTGATTCTTGATGTACTTTTATAGTAATAATATACAGAAATAATATACTTGAAAATTGGTCAGTGCAAATGAATCCTCAGTATAATTTGTGAATGTTAATATGCTGAGATTTTAAATCTCAAGCAAAGTTAAGATTTCCCTTGAGGAAAAAAAAAATTCTTCTGATGTTGCGAATCGGGCTTGGAGGTTACCATGAACAGCCAACGTTGTTGAAGGAAAAATCTCGTTTATTAAGCCCGATAGAGCAGATTATATACTTTTCTCTTATCAATGTTACAAACATGGCATTACATTATTGGTTAACACGGTTTGAACCTGATATTAACTTATAAACTAATTGGCTAAAGGCTATTGTCCATGCCTACAAAAGGGCTGTCCTGATTTTAAAATAGTTGTTATTGCCGTTACTTTGTTATCTTGTTTTTCTCCAAAGCCAGTACCGGTGTTATTCATTCCTGCAAGGTCAGTTCTTCAAAACATTCCTGAATGCAGCTTGTTCAGTACATGTCTGCCTGAATGGAAAAACCCCACATTCTGAGATAGGAAAGAAGAAAAAAAATCACTGATAATGTACACATGCTTGTTTCAGAGCAATAAAACTGAAGACTTGTGTTCTGTGAAACATATGATAAATAGGATCAGTGAAAACACATGGAGTATCTGTGGTTGGTCTTAAACTACTGGGCTGTGGATTTAAAACTGCTAATCAGAAATACCTGCTTCCACAGTCTACGGTTTCTATTCCCATGAGAATAAATTTTTCTTTGCTGACCATCATGTACTGAGATAAAGATATCTGTATGAAAACACAACCTCTCTGGGTGATCTGCTGATTCTTAGCAGAAAGGAATTTTTAGGAACTTGTGGGACGTGATTGTTATCAGATATATTTCAGTATTTAATTTGTGAAACCTGACAGATTAGAGTAGCTGCTAATTTATTGAGCTTTATCTTTAAGATACTGTATTAGCTTTCAAATGCAGCTGATCTGAATTATCAGAAACCCCATGATTTAAAAAAGATGTAAATAAGAACCTCCCTGAGGCCATCCTGAACATTGAAAAAAAAAAAATATCTAGATAAAGAATGGAAGAGAGAATTATCACTTGGTGAGCAGTCACATCATTAGGAACCTACAAAAATTATAGAGGAAAGTGCAGCAATACTTGCAGTGTGGAAACAAGTCCAGAGTCATACAGTGAGTCTGAGGCTAATTCAAGAATATACGAGAGATTTATTTTTCACCTCCTGTGATATTTAATAGTAAGAATTTCTCTATCATGCACTGAACTTGTAGGACTAGAATAGAAAAAAATACATACTGGAAGATCAGTTTCTTGCAGAGCATGCATGGAACTGCTGCTAGTGTCCTGAAGTTCTCTCCACGAGCTACTCCCAGAAATAGGCTTTTGCTCTACTGAGTTATTGTAGATTTACTTGGGGATGGGGGAGGAGATGTTCTTTTCACTTTCTTTCTGATTGTTCTTTCCTCAAATTGCATTGACTGAGAAAGTCACATTCTTTAATTTGTGACAGTCCATTTTACTTTTCTTTCAGTGTATTTGGCTTTGTGATTTCTCCCCTTACACTGAACATTGTCTGTGCAAGTACCTCTTCTACTGTTACCATGAAACAACTGGATAGTTGGATCCAGGAAACTAATGCTGTAAAGCTGTGTGACATCATCTTTCTCAAAAACATCTTTCTCTTAAGTCAAACTCTCTGGAAACTAATCTCTCTCTATGCTCCACCTTGGTGAGTTGTTTGTGCTTTGTTTTGTTTTGTTTTTTTCTTTGCTACCTTTAATTCAGCTTCATAATCCACTATGTATACCAAAGAAAACCATTTCTGTGGTCTCACTAGAATGATTCAGGCCATCTCAGAATATACGTATTATTCTTTCTTCCTAAATCCTTCCACCCTTTCCTTTATTCATGTTGTAGATGTGATGTGACACGTGTAGAGCTCTAAGATAAGCTGACTAGTGGATTCTATTCTCTGCTGTATCATTTTGTGATGGTCCAGTGGTCACAAAAGCAATGAAAATAAGCATCAAGCTACTGCGGATTTTGAGAGAAGGGCTTCTGAAAACAGTGGAAAAAACTCAAGGTACAGGCCAAGTACAAGTTTTGTGATCAAGGACAGAACGGGTAAAGCACAGTAATTAGTAATGTTGAATTTTAACATAAATATTAGATATACTTTCTGAAATAATCTCTGGTTGATAGCAGTAAAGCTATTCAGCTTTCAGTTCAACTTCTCCGGTCATTTCCTAGCACTGTCACTTTTGATGACCAATATGTAAACAAAACTTCAAACCCCAAATTTCTATGAATTTTTCAGTTTTATTTTCACCACATTAGATTAATTTTGATGATCACAATGGGTGCTAATTCAATTGAGCCTCATGCTCTTGGGATATTATGTTAGCTTTTGGAAGCAGCTGATCTGAATGATCAGACATCCCAGGATTAGAAAAGGAAGTAAATAAGGACCTCACAACTGTATATAATGAATGTATGTATGTATATATACATATAATGAATGTATGTAATGAAGTACTGATTGGAAAACATACAGTGTTTTTTCTACACATACTGTTGTCCAAAAACATCAAGGGCAAAAGAATGAACAGTAATATTTAAAAGCATTATGAGGAAATCTGAACGTAAACTTATCAGTTTTTGCTTTCAGCATTATTCTTCTGAGTAGTTATTCAGTTACACTGCCATAGCTTCAGCCTACTCCAAAGTTTTCCATTTTCTGCGAGAATAAAAAAATTGGAACTATAGCACAGAAAATATAAATGGAAAGCAACAAAAATAAAGATCCTTTTCCTGCCCCATCTCTCAAAAAAGAAAGAAACTTTAGTCTTTATTCAGTGGTGACAATAGGTACATATTCATGCTCTTTTAAACGAAAAAGTCTAAGTTGGACTTGGTTGGAATAAATATGACAGGTTATAGAATTGCAACCAGATTTCTACCAAGAGATAACTGAATTCAGATTTTGTTTAGTAAGTATTTTCTCATTTCCAAAGTTATTGTCATCATAATAAAAGAACCACAAAGCACACTAAGAGTGTGCTGGCAGCACATAAAAGCAATGAGAAAAACTGAAGGAGTATTTTATGTAGAATTTTATTTCTACAAAACATTCAGTAAAACCATCAGTAGTAAAGAACCTCAGTTTGACTTCTTGTCTCAGCCACATGCTCTATTAAAAGGGATGCAGTACCCAACAGTTCTACTGACCTGACCTGGCCTTCCCACCACAGGGGCCACCACAACCACCTTCAGGCACAACCACCCTGAGGAACTTTATCACAGAATGCATCTCCTGCTGGCTCAAGTGAAAGGAGCAGACTAATCTGAACAAATGCTGTTCTAGGTGAGCATTGCCTCATTCAGAGGTATTGTAGTTGATACCCAACGTACTCACATATGCTTTGCTGTACCTGTGAAGTTAACTTCAGATTAAACTGGTAGGGATTGGAAATCAGGAATGTTTGCCACATGATTTGACTAGAAAAAGACCAATGCCTGGACAGGCACCAGAGAGATTACATCACTTTCCATCTGAGCAGGGACTGAAAACCTTCAGACCAGGTCTGCCTTCTCTTTGGCAGACTATCATGCTTGTAAGAATGGCAAGCAATTGTCAGATACAAGGAGATGTTAAAAATGTTCCTATCTTTATACTCTGGCTCATAAAAAAAGAGGTGTAGAGGTCAGTCTTTTTCTCTTCTCTTCACACTGAACTGAATGGGTTTGGCAAGTCAAAGAGCTGTAAGAGCTACAAGAAAAAAAAAAGCAGAAAGGGTGATAGGAAAAGAGATAAAACGATAACACTATCATGAAGTTGAAATACAGTATTTCTATATGCTTTTTGTGTATTACACATATACACACCATAGCATATAACCTATTTATTATTATTTGGGGGAAGAAATCTGGAAAACAAATAAGAGGAAAATATCAATATTGCATGGTCTGTAACAAAACATTAAGAAAGAAAAGAATAAACAATGTTGGTCAGGTTCAATAAGAAGCACTTCTATTATTAGCAAAGAGACTACTATCTATAGATTCCTGTAGCATTTTTCTCCCTCACATTTTTTTACTATCGGACTACATCCTCTCTTAAAGGCTCATGAATCAAATGTTAAGGGAGAAGACACATTTTTTAAGGAAGCATCTTTTAAAGTGAAGCATAAAATTACTCGTGTTATAAGAATAAAGTAATAGAATAGATAAGTGAAGACATTGCCAAAACTTATAAAAATCCTAATGGCATGTACACTGCCTAAGACTTACTATGACAAGTAACCTCACAAACTCATAGAGCTCTAAATACTTTTGGCAGGTTGTTATGTGAAAAATAAGACACAGAAATACAATAGTACAGTATTAATCTACTGCTTCTGGAACTGCAGCTCAGCAATATTTCAGAGCACCACTATGGAGTCAGAAGAAAGAATGAAGAGCACCTCTGTTCTGAAAACATATGATGCATTTTCAGATGTAACAGAAAATGCAGACAAATGCAGGGGTTGGCAAGGTCCCTGCTGAAGCCTCACTTTAGCTACAAAGTAGCAAACTACCTCTGCACTGAGAAAAAACCACAAGCTGAAAGTGTTTGTGGCACATATCAAGTATAAAATATTTATTTCCTTCCTCAAATAGTTCTGAGCTTTTATTAGCATTCTAATTTTATTTTTCTTTATTCTTGTCAAATATCTTCAGATGGATTAAGAATAATGCCAATTAATATTTTTCTTCATAACGACAAATTTCCTCATTTTTATCTTGTATTTCTAGACAAGTTCAAAAATATTTTCACTGTTGATCCATCCTGTCAGACAGCCTCAGAAATCTGTCCTGCCTGCTGTTCAGTAACATAGTAGTAGTTTCTTTACCCTGTTCCCTGTTCTTTTCCTTATTTCATCAACTTTTTAGCATATCTAACAGTTCCCAAAGGCTTAATTACTTCCTGAGTGCACCTAAACCCCTGTGAAATTAACTCTTCATTCTTTTACAAACAAACAAAAAAAAAAAACCAAGGGTCACTATTTTGGATCATAGTATTCAGTTTTGGCAAAATTTATTGTTACTGTTCTTTTTAAATCTTTTGCCTCCCCAGCATCTCTGGGTTAACTTCAGACCTTCAAGCATCAGCACATGGATTATTCACGGAAATACTCAGGCTTTAAATCTGGACTGACATTCTTCCCTTGATTCTCAACTGCACCCAGGTTGGTCTCCAAAACTGTCAAAAAATGGGAGACTGATTCTGATCATGTAGAACTGAATTTATCATTTCCTCTCTTCCTGTCTTGATGAATCTTTGAAGGAAGAGATTTATGCAGTCTGCTGGATTTCAAAGAGCAATTAATGAAATTAATTGCTCCTTTTAATGCCTGGGAATCCTTGATTTTCTGGATATTTTCTGTGCATTAATATTTTCAGAGCGAGTTAAAATACTTTTATATAAAGAGCAGAATTAAATAATAGAAATTCCTATAAAACTCCTATATAAGAATCTGACAGTAATTTGTTTCTCTGTTTGAGCAATGCCTCAACTGTTTGGTATGTTTAATTATGTTTTCAATATTTTCACTAATTCCACTGAAACACAGGGGAACCCCACATGCCCTCAAGCTTTTGACCCTCCCAAACATTCTGCAAATAATTGATCTACACACATGCACAATGAAAATATGCAAGTATATTGTAGTCCTAGGAAATGCACCTTTCAAATCTGCAGTTTCCTGGGTAGCTAAAATAGCTAAGTAGCTAAAATAGCTTTGCTATATAATTACTTGAATATTTTATAAGTTAACTGTTATTACAGAATGTAAAGAAACTACAATGGTGGGAAGAAAGACTTTTGAGACCCCACTTGGGCTACTGCATTCAGTTCTGGAGCCCCCAGCAGAAGGACATGGAGTCCAGATGAAGTCAAGAAAGATGATCAGGGAGGGCTGGAACACTTCTCCTATGAGGACAGGCTGAGAGAGCTGTGGTTGTTCAGCCTGGAGAAGAAAAGGCCCCATGGAGACCCGATAGTGGCCTTCTGGTAGTGGAAAGGGCCTTCAGGAAAGCTGGGGAGGGACCATTTACAAAGGCATGTAGTGACAGAACAAGGGGAAATGGTTTTAAGCTGAAACAGGGCAGATATAGTCTTGACATTTAGAAGAAATTCTTTACTATGAGGGTGGTGAGACACTGGAACAGGCTGCCCAGAGAAGTTTCAGACACGCCCACCCTGGAGTGCTCAAGGTCAGGTTGGATGGGGCTTTGAGCAACCTGGTCTAATGGGAGGTGTCCCTGTCCAAGGCAGCAGGGTTGGAACTACTTTATCTTTAAGGTCTCCTCCAACCCAAACCATTCTATGATTTAATGAAACTACATTCTTTCTGAGACTTCTGCTTCTTTTGCTTATTATCCCTTTCTTCTTGTTCCCAGAAGGACTCTGTATAGGGTAGCTTGTCCATGAAAGACTTAATTGTCACCCTGGCAAACAAGAAACCTCTAAGATCTGATTTTTAAATTATTTATTTTGCTATAACTGTGTTTCTGTGTACATGTTTTAACCAATGCTGCAATCCCCTGTTAGCCTTTTTTCTAAACAAAGCCAAAATGTGAGAAAGAGAGTGTGGGATTGACTGAACAGAACATTTAAGAACCTTACTATTTTAGTGTGAAGAATTGTTTTGGGTGTGTCACCACCCTCCTATAAAGAATTTCTTCCCAGTGTCTAACCTCAATCTATCCTCTTCCAGTTTAAATCTATTACCCCTCATCCTATCACTACATGCTCATAAAAAGTCCCTCCCCAGCTTTCTTGTAGGCCTCCTCCAGGTACAGGAAGGCTGCTCTAAGGTCTCCCTGGAGCCTTCTCTTGATTCACCCTTAAGTCAGAGTTTGATCCTTAGGACAGGAAACTCCCCAGTGAGTGTCTGCAAGACCAATTTCTCCAGCAAAGCTATTTCCTCTGCTACCAAATTGTCTAAGTATCCTGTGTTCTTGTAAATGACCACTTGCTTTGGGAAGTGACATGAAAGGTCTGCCAGTTGGAATATCCCTCTGGAAGGATGGACACGGAAGATGTTTTAGTGGGATCTCCTTAGAGAATCCTGATATTCTGTAGCTGAAGCTCCTTAGAGTGGTCTGGGAGTGGACCAGTTGCTGCATACCTTCCTATCCGGGAATGAAACAGCCCCTCTGCTTACAATTGCAGCATTCTTGAAATCAAAATGTTAACATAGCATAATATACCATTATCCTACCTTGGTAGCACAGGTGATTTCATTGGTAAAAGGTCTAATTAACTACTATTTATTCTGTGCTATGAAAGCAAACCCAGTCTTCTATGTCTCTTTCCTACAGCTCAAAGACATTATTTAATAGCTCACCTGCTTTATTACATGGTATTTCCTGTGAAAGAACACAAATGAGTCAAGCTCAGAAAATAAGCATTGTCATAATGCCTGGGGAGAGACATAACGTTTCCGCAGATGACTTGATTATGAGCAATTTAGCACCAACAGAAAACATGGCAGTAATTCAGGTGTTACTGAAAGAAAGTTTTTCCAGAAAATGCAATAAATGGAGAAGAATGAAAAAAGCAAGGATTTTTCACCTATGCAACAATGGTTATCTTTGAATGAAACCTTACCCTAAGGAGCTGGAGATTAGCAGCTGAATAGGTTACAAGCTTTAGAAAATGTACATTTTTATACACCCATTTTCAAGCAGAAAATGAAAAGAAGAAAGCTTGTTTCCAATGAATTCTGAACTTGCCATTATTTCATTTTCTGTTATCTGTTCTCATCCATTTTTCTCTTCTCATCCACATTAAAGAAATAATGATTCAGGTGCCTAATGTTAGAAATACCAACGTTTCACGGGTCTTATCGACATGAGGAGACAAAAGGCTTCTACAGTTTTTATCAACTGTTTTCCCCAGAAACAAAAAGAATAACTTTAAAGAGCACTTACCCATGCAAACCTTTACAATAAAATGCTACACCTATCTCCTTTTTAATAACATTCAAATGAGAAAATAAATCTTGAAAAAATACTTAAAACCAATAGTTATTTTAAATGGCTCATGACTGGATGCAAATGGATGTGAATGCAAAACAGAAAATCCATTAGTGAATTGGCAACTGTTTAAAATGTTTCTATCACTATCAGCTGTTTTCACTGTAATTTTTCAGACCCTATAGCTGTCTGGAAGATTGTGGTTTAGGGGAAAGTGGCAGTGCATTAGTAAACAGTTTTACAGACACTGGAACACCAGTTGTTAGGGTTGCCTGGTGCTTTGAAGAGCTCCATAACTCAGTTATGCTCCACAACCCAACAAAGTTGCTCTTTCTTGTTATCTTCCCTCTAGGTGAAATTAAGGTGTGTCTAAGGCTGTCACTAAATCATGGTTTTAATCTATTCTTACTAATCACAGAAAATTGCAACATTTCTTTAAATTTTATGAAGTCACCTAGAAGGGGTTGAGATATAGGTTGTTGTTTCAATTGATAAGCTATATAAATGACCAAACTAGGAGCAGAATGGATGCACATCAGGAACTGATGTAGCAGAATACCTGCATCCTGAACATTAAGCACATGAATCATACAGATTTCTTGAGCTCCTACAGTTAAACATATGTAAACCTTACACACTCCACTGGATCTGGGACATAACGTCTAAATTAAATGAAAACATATTAGGTTGTATTAAATTTCACTTACAATGGCACTTGGCTTTTGAGGTGGTAAAGTTCTGAAAACTGCTCAAGAGGGTAGAAGGATTAGCTGAAAATTGCTTCACCACCTCCAAGTCACCCAGCTGCTGTCCTTCAAAATCCTGTTTTCCTTCAATTTCAAAAACACTTCAGCAAATTAACCCACAAAAAAATTTAAAAATGGCACATAGTAAGTGATAAAACAAGATTGTATCATATTGGAGATATTTTAGACATTTCTAATAAATCTCTCATTATTTTGTGAAGTAAGAAAGAAAAAAAGTAGGCACCATCTGCTAAGTCCAGGTGACTGTGCTGCTAATCAGATTACTTGTAGATGCAGTCACAAAATGCTAACAAATTACACCTCACAGGGTTTGCCCAGTCTCATATTGAAATGCAAGATTATACCCCTGAACAAAAGTGCAGAGAAGAATGTTTATGTTCATTTAGATAATTCCTTTTTGCATTGCATAACAAAATAGTACTTCTGTTGAATTTTATTGTACCAAATAAACAGGTAATGGCTAGCTATTTCCTACACACAACTTTGAAATCGCTATAATGGCAACAAGTTTATTGAAGCCAATATGCAAAGTTACTCAAGTCCTGGTTAAGTCTTTGTTTTTTCTAAGCTAGCCTATTGTGTTCTTAATTTTTAAAGTCATCCTCTAGAATAACATTCTAAATCTAAAGGGGAAGCTTAATACTTTTTTCCAGTCTAGCCCAAATGCTATAGAGGTCATGTCAAATGTTTGCATACAAAAATAAATGCATTTTGTGGAAAATCAATAGGTATCTCATGGGTTTAAGACTTCAACTGTGGTTTATAATATCAAATTAATTACTGAAGTTTATACATATGTCTAAACACATTATTTTTCTATTTTTTCTGCTTATACGGTCCTACAATATTATGAAATATTTTGAAGGAGAATAAAATGGGTGAAAGAACACTTGAATTCTGGAAAAACAGGGGATATGGAGTAGCAGAACCCTGTTCTTCTTTCTGGGTACCTCAAACTGAGACTTAAATGTGGACAGGAATCCACAATTGCCCTTCCTCACACACAGCTCTGTATGTGATTCCAGTTCCTCATCCTTCTTTTTGATGGAAATTTTCAGATTTATTTTAAAATCTACACACTATAGACATTATTAAGGGGATATAAAGACCTATGACCTACAGGAGTTATGAAACTCTGTGCTTCTAAGGATGTCTGAAATCACTGAAATTGGACTAATGACACTTATTTTCAAGCACAGATACATACAGACAAAAAAAATGTCAAAGAAGAATGATGCTAGTGAATGAGACAAGTTAAAATTGTTACGAAAAATTTCAAGAAAAGCCGATAGTAAAAGAAACCTCTGTTTGGGATGATATTAGATATTGCTCAACAAATTAGTAATTCAACAATTGTTTCTCAGGGAAAAAAAATGTAGCAAAGTCTCCAGGTGGGATTGCTCCAAGATAAATGCTTGTAATAGCCTCTCATTTTACTCCTGGTTTTGCAGCCTTTCAAAGGCATTGACCTTTAAGTAATGTACATAATATACACAGGAAATATATAAAATTAAACAGATTTCCTGGGTTTAACACATGACATTTAAATATTATTTTTATTGGACAATTTAGAAAACTTTTACAGAATTACTAAAAATTTTGGAGCCTTTAAAAATGTTAATCTTATAATTAACAGTCAGGGACATACTTTCTCTGCACAAGCAAGACAGTGATGTTCCAAACCTATCACTATGAACTTTACAGTAATAGACAGCCATCTGCCTTCATGCTAAAGCTGAAGCATTATGTTTTTTCCATGCGTGTGTAGGGATTTCACAATAAAGCAGATATAACAGCTAATCTAAGAAAGAATTGTTTTATGGAGGAAAGAATGATGAACTTCAAAATAAAGTAAAAAAGCTGCTTACTCAGAAATAAAAAAATGTAGCTCAGAGTACACTACCTTTCACTGTATTCCCTGTCTACATAACCCTCCCTTTCTATTGTATGACCTAGCACTCAATGCTCAGTAATAAAGATTAAATTTATACTGGCAGCAAATTTTCTAGGCTGAATTTAAAGTTTTTAAAAGAAAGCTCATAGCAACTTCTAACTGTCAGATAACTTTGTGAATGGTAATTAAAAAAAGGAAAATGTGAATTTAGCAAATACATTCATGCGTATCCGTAATTTTCTATTTCCATAGAAAAATGGAGATAGATTTCTATTTTTCAATATTGTGTTTTAAGGACATTTCAAAAATATTTTATTATTTAAAGTAAATCCACTATGAATTAAAATAAACTGTCTTGGAATTATGTATCCATATTGACACTTACGAGTTCAACATATTTCCCGTAAGGGCAGCACAAACTCCTGGACCTTATTAATTAAGGAACAATCAAATAGGAAAATGCAGTATTGCATTTTATAATGCATATCAAGTTGAACCATGTAACTGAGATAATGACATTCACTTGCTTTCACTCTAGAAGATGGCTTGATATGCTGACAGAAATATGCAGTAGTTAGTAAGAAACTAAGTGGTGTATCTTAACCTAGACAGGAAATCAGAGAAAGAATACAGTCTAGTGAAGCCAAGATGTCTACACAGGGTTTGTATATAAGACCCTGTAGTATGCTGTGCTGACTGTTACTGTGCTAGTTGAGTGTATGATATATTTCCTTGCTGAAATTTGGTTAAAGGTAGACATAAAGTAGATCACTGAGATGGATTAATAACTCCATACTACTGAAATGCACAGGTATAAACTACAGCATGATTTAAAAAGACCACAGCAATCTTTAAG
Source organism: Florisuga fusca (assembly GCA_038090715.1). Classification (NCBI taxonomy): domain Eukaryota; kingdom Metazoa; phylum Chordata; class Aves; order Apodiformes; family Trochilidae; genus Florisuga; species Florisuga fusca. The sequence continues at coordinate 73,146,096 of JAAWXA010000001.1, read as the reverse complement.
AAGTCAAGAGACAATTTCCTTGACTAGAGCAAAGTTTCTGCATTGTAACATGATAATTTACGTCCTCCTTTGCAAAATTCATAGTAAATCATAAAATGATTACAGATGCCCTTAGCTCCTGTAATTATCAGTTCTCTCCAGAGTTCTTGAAGAACTGATCCCTGAATATCCCAGGTTTATAACAATAGTTTAGTTGGGAAGTTTCTGGTCTCATTATGCTAAATTTATCAATCTTATCAATATTTTTAGGATTACGTAAAATCATATCATGCTTTAGTTAATATTCAGCTACTAAATACAGGATACATTAAATCTGATCCTGTTCTATATATACTTAAAATGTGACAGCACAGGCCCTGAGCTGTAGCTGCCCCAGTGAGCTGCCAATGAGCCTGTCACATCCAGCAGCCCTGGATGACCTGGGAGCAGTAAGCAGAAGCTCTTCCCTCTATGCATAGTGGGGTTGTAGATGGTAAAAGCAGTGCTGTGTGTAGGGAAGAACTCTTTCATTTGTCTTCTCTGCACAAAGGGAAAAAAAGAAGTGAAATTTTCTTCTTCCAGAGCCAGAACTATTAAAAGACATACATCCTACACAGAAAAATGGATCCCAGTTAAAATCTCATCAGCAAGCATGCCTGCAAGCTTCAGCAAAGCAAATGGCATCTCTTCCATTTTAGAAAAAAGAAAAAGATACCTCATGGAAACTAGACATCCACCATTAAAAGGATGATATGATTATACAGTTGAGGTTATATTCTCAAAAGAAGCTACTTGTTCCAGATTTTTTTTAAAGCCTGTGTTCTGATTTTTTTTTAATAGAATTTTTACAGGTGTGTCTAACAGAGGAAACTTCAGTCCTAAACATCAGAGATTCAGTTAAAATTTAATGTGATTTAATATAATAATCCCCTGATTTTAATTTATCCTTCAGATAATCATAACTTAGTCATGTTTTCACACAGGATTTTTGAAACAAAGTCAGAGAAAGAGAAAGAAGGGGACCATTTAATTTTTGCAGGTAAGATGAATATGAAATTCCCTTGGAAATATAGTTAGAAGACAGTCAGCTCATCCCATTTCATGAACTGACCAGGCCTGTACTAGTTAAGATGCACAGGAAAAAAATCTCAGGTTAATGTATTTTTGAATGAGCAGCTCAAAACCAGATGTCTCAGTCAGTGCACTGGAAGGTACTTCTACCAAAGTCCATGGCACAGGGAGGTAACTACTTAGCCCAGGTAACATGATTCAAACACACATTATGTCATTTTTCATTAAAAACACCAAACTTAGAAGAATCCTGGAAACTGACAGATCAACTGTCAGAAGAAGGCAGAAATCAGATACTGGTAGAAGGCACCAGTGGGGTGCAGACAAGATGCCAAAAGAGTAGTTGTGCATATACACTGATATGGCCTATTACTGCAGCAAGTCTGTCAGACTCCTGCTTAAATTTAATATTGCTTATTGCTGGCATGATCCTTGGCAAAGCCAAAACCTGATCCCATCCAGAATTTTGCAGATGATGATGATTCAGACTGAGTACTTTGGAACACAGAAGTGAATTCTGGCACATAAAAAGTATGTAAATAAATCAAAAACTTTCTTGGACATACTTAATTGAAATACACACTGAATGGAGAGTAAATATTTTATCTTTGAACAATACACGTTTTTTAGGTTCCACCTTTTATAGTGCAGTTTGCACAGCTCCCATAAATTGAAAGCAAGTGCAAAGATTATGTAAATACCAACTGCATAGAAAATACTAACAGAATTCAATTTTAACACTGAAAAATTAGAAATATATTATCTAACTTATAAAAAGGAATAAGCTGTGGAAATGGAAAACAATCTTTGAGGGAATCATATTTTTTAAGTTCATTTCCTTCTGCCTTTGAAATAGTACGTTGCATGACGTGCTGACACTGTACATTAATAATTTCAACAAATAATACCATTAATTTTCTTATTAACTCAAGTCTGCAACTCTTAGTAGTGTGTCTGACTGATATCAAGCATCTTGCGCAGCAAATAAGTATTATCCTGAACACCTCAATTAATCTGCTCCTGAGCTACCAACAATAACTGGAATGAAAAGCAAAGAAACACGATTATTATGATGCCCCCTTCCCTTTTTCCTGCTGCAAAGAAGCTTAAGACTTGTATTTCACAACTCATAGAGAAAGAATGAACCATGACTACCTTTTTCGCAGAACCGACCAGTGAAGTGTAGCGGGCAGTCGCACTGGAAGGAGGTGGCCCCAGTAGGCAGAGAGAGAGGATGACAAGTCCCTCCGTTATGGCACAGCCCTTCCTGGCATACAGACGGCAATTTAGGGGAAATCAGAGAGGGCACAACGGGCTCAGGCAACTCAGGCACATCAGAAGAAACCATAGGGAATGCTGTAGGCAGATGTGTGGGTACAGGAATCCTGGAAGGAGAAAGACAATGGATCAAAACAAACAAACAAGAAAAAAATCACAAGACCTAATTTTGCTACTACTTCACCTTCATTTAAAAACAGTTAGAAAATTTCTGTTTAGGAATTCAGATTTTATTTGTTAGTACATGAGTTACTGCCAAATCCAGTCCCCATTCTAAAATCTCACAAAAAGGTAAAGAAGGTATTTTTCCATTACAGGGAGCAAGAAATAATCACATGGAGCATAGTTTATAGGTGTTCTTGTAATTCCTTTTGGGTGCATGTCAATACAGGGATAAATAAATACATACATGTAATATTAAATATTTTATTGTTTGAAGTTAATAAATATTGTAAAACTGTTCTCGAAAACATGTTTTCCAAACAAGTAGAATAAGCATAAGAATGCAAAAGGAAAATGCTGTGATATAGCAATTAATTATCTTTTAATTCAAGTAAGTAACTAAGGAGAGAGAGAAAGGGAGATATTTTATTTTCATTTTCCCCATAAATTTTCTTATTTAGAATGACATTGTATCTCAATTTTTGACCTCTCACATTAGCTACTAGATTGACATGTCAATCAGTTAACCTTTTTAATAATTTCCTATCTAAAAGTTTCTAGAAATCAGTTAGCCATGCTACCTGTTTGCCCTAGTTATCAGCTCTGTTAATTATTACTTTTTTATTTATCCAGAGAAAAAAAAATTATGACTCACTAAAACTGTACAACTTTTAGGCCGATTTACCTGCTTTACCTACCAAAAACAACATATGTGCATCACAAAAGTTACTAAGGAAATCAAAAATCTATGAAGACTGACTATTTAATCAGTTTGCACAATCAAAAAAATAGTTTTCACAAAAATTTACATATGAGATAGACATTCCTCTCTCATTTAATGAAGTTCAAGAGGTTCTACTTTTTCCAGAAAGAAACTTCTAATGCTGAAATCTGGCAACAGCATTCTAATAAAATGCCTTACTGTTTTTACTACATTAGTAATTTTAAAATTCCTAAATATTTTTATGATGTCTTAATGTTGTGCAAACTAAATCATATTAGAGAAGCACAGATTAGGCTGAACTGAAACGTCACTTTCATTTTAGCCAAAAGAGAACATAGAAATAAAATTCTTACAATCTTTTATAGGCATCACAGCCAGTAAAAATCAGCATTTGTGGCAATGTATTAAACATCATTAGCCATACGCTTACTCATTTTGTTGAAAATGGTAGTATAAACCTCAAAACCCCTGAAATTTGAAAAATCATTTATTGGCTCCTGTTGTACCCTTCCCTCCCTCCTTGTAGTCTACTCTTTTATCAGCTAAAATGTCTGCTTCCTTGTATTGTAGAGGTTGGAGTATGTCTTAAAAAGAAGCATTTGGAAGGGACAATGCATCATGAGAACAGAGTGTGTCTGTAGAAGCAAGACCAATGGGGAGGCAGAGGTGTGCTGCACATCCACCACTCCAGGAATGTGTCTTCTTGAATCAACCTTCCAAATTTTTTACATAACCCATTTAGTCATAAGAACCTGTAAACTGATTTTAATAATTTACTTTTTGGATTCCGTATTTTAAAAAATAGTAACAAACTTATTAGTATTCTGAAAGAAAACAATGTAACACATCCGAAGTGAATATGTTGCATGTGAAGCTCACTACTGAAAAATCAGTACTCTGAATCATCAATACAGAATCTCCACAAAACCAGTGATAGATGCCGAGAGGCAAGTAGGAAGGAAAAGAACATGGACAGAGGTCTAGGACAGTTTGGCACTTCCAGCTTCCTGTGGTGAATGAGGTGGTGGGAAGGAGATGGAGAGAAGATGGAAGCCAGAAATTGCCTCTTTCCCAACAGCTATGGGGAGATACGCAGAGCAGTAATGGTGAGGGAAGCATCAGAAGGATATGCTGAAGCAGAGACACATAATATGTCCAAAATATAATACAGCCAAAACACACACTATGGTGGTTAGAAATGAGGATACAGGTATTTCAAGGCAATTCAAGCCATCCACTTTATACAAAAGAAGAGCATCCAAAAAGATACAGACAACAAGCATCACAATATAGACACCAAGCTGAAAACAATTCCCTAAAAGATTTTAGAGACAGAGGACTTTCTGACAAGAGACTTGGAATCCTAGGAAAATAAGTGACTTCCTTTTCATTTCTATTTACATGAATGGAATGACATTATTTGCATTTATATGAAAAGAATTACAACAAAGAAAATATTAGGTTTGTAACCATCCTTTTCTCCTAAGGGAAATAGCTAACATAATATTCATATGGGCTATTCTGTTCAGAGCACCATTAAGAGTGCACCAACATGTGTGTTCTCTTCTAGTAGGCTAGCAGAGCAAATTAAAAATGCTTAGTCACCTGCTGTTGAGACGATAATAACTGATTAAAACTATTAAAATCTTAATTTTCTGCCCAAACATACACTACATGTTTGAGAAAGTCTGAACTAATACCAGGCTTCTAGAGAGAATCAGACATAACAGGAGAAATTTTGGGGGATTGGGACTTGATTTTTCTGTTAAAAAAAAAGAGAAAGACTGTTTCTCTAATCATGGATAATCCTACAGATAACCATTGCAAAATTTATTCTCTGAATCTGGTCACAGCTACTGTAACAGATAATGAATGAGAGGCAATAATAATCTGCCTGACTGGCAAAATATACATTCTTGTGTCCACTGGAAGCATTAATTTTCAGCTGTGGAAATTTCATATTCCCTTTCTGATGGGAAGCTACTGTTAATCTCCAAAATAGAAATACGGGAGTGTGATTCCAATGAAATCTTAGGAGTGCAAGTGCTGTAGCCTTGCTTTGGTTTTTTGGTTGACATTCTAATCGGCAGAGAAGAAAGAAAGGAAGGCTCCTTGGCAGGTTGCTTTTTCTCTGGTTCATTTGCTAGTCTTCTGCAGGGTGTCAGCCTTCACAGTGCTGTTCTGGATGTTTTGCTTCTAGATGGTGCCTGACTGCTTACGTGCCAGCACAGTTTCCAGGCGCCCAGCGGCTCCCTGCCCTGCTGCAAAGGCAGAGAAGAATTTGCCTGGGCTGGTTGGTGGGCAGACTTCTGCATCCATTCAAGCTGCTGCTGTGAATAAGCAATGGCCTTGGCTCAATGCAGTTTAACTAAAACATTTATTTGAATAAAGAGCTGGGAAGCGTTTGAAGTAATTAAGTAACTGAGGTGTTAGAAGCTTTGACAAAGTGTAACAAAAATAAATCAGGTGAAATTTGATTCACTGATCCTACGCAACAAGGCCAGAGTTTTCTGGGTTTTTTTATTTTCAATTTCCCAGCCTGTCACTGTGTCTCAGGTCAATATTGTAAACACAGATCTTCTAACTTGCTGCAAGCATGAACACATTGTTTTTAATCTTCAGATGAGGTCAAACAGCTGAGTTTTAAAGGCCTGTAACCTTGTGTTTCACGGCTGAGTGCATGTACATTTGAAATACTTGTCTAAATATAAATGTTAGTGCAATCTGAAGTCTTGTTTATTTTATTTTACAATCTTTAACACTCAAGGAACTGTATGATCAGTTGAATGGCAGCAATATAGTGCTTAGGGATTATGCTCAATGTTATGTTGTTAAACCAAAAGCACACATAGCCTAAGCAACTATGCTTCCAATACTCTGTTAAAAATAGTCTGAAACTGTTAGTGTGTAGAGTTAGAGGCACTTCAGAATAAAGAGTGCATAAATCATCAGCTGTGTGCTAACCAGGCAGTGCAGGGGCTCAGCCACACTGGGGGGTAAGCTGGATGTCACTGGTTTAACCTCTGCACCAGGGTCAGCAACTGCACCATCTGTGACTGTTCAGCCTGGAGGAGAGAAGACTCAGGTCTATCTTGTCAATTTTTAAAAATATCTGAGGTGGAGGGGAGGGGGAAGATGAAGCCAGACTCTTCCTGCATCTGAAAGAACATGAGGCAAGGAACACAAACTGAAATACCCACAAGTCCCTCCCATGTGTAAGAAAAACCTCTTTTTCTTTTTTTTTGGTTTTTTTCCATAGGGGTGATCTATCTGTGTATCTGTATAATGGGCTTCAAACTGAGACCTACAAAAAGAGCAGACTTGTCCCCAGTGTAATTCATTATCAGGCTAATGGCAGCCCTGTCTGTAGATGCACTCTGACATTTTTCCTGGGGCAGGTTGATGAGACATGCAATGGCACGGGGGTCCCAGTGATACGATAACATCTCCACTGCCTATGTCCTCTGGTACTTACACACTTAACATTTTATTACTGAAGTAATGGATTTAGCCTTATCTGATATGAGTGTGATAAGGAAGTTTGGATTTTTAGCTTGTCAGTATAGTAATTTGTGCTGGGAAGCAAATGCTTTTATTTGCAATTTTCTTTGGCACAGACATATGTACATGCCATTTTTCTCAGGTTCTGACAGAATATTATTTTAAGCAAATGTTTTATATTTTGGAGCCAAAAGAAAGACTTTTCAAGGGCATTAGCATGCGTGGTGGAATATAATCTCACTATAGGATCATAGAATCATCGAGGTTGGAAGAGACCTTTAAGATCATTGAGTCCAGCCACCTACTCTACAACCCCTAACCACTAAACCATCCACAGTATCTCTTCATCTACCTGTATTTTGAACACAATAGTTCAAATATAGTTCCCTTATGAAAATGAAAACAGCTACACTTCATGGAAACATTGGTTTAAACAAGAATTTTAAAACTGGTACCTTGCATGTAATTTGGCAAGAATGAACAAAGCCTTTTACAGGTTGTTTATTTCACTGTTCACAAGCATGTCAAGAATATACTTCAAATGGCATTTCACTGATTTCAATGAATCTGCAGAACAGTATATCTCTGCACTTACCCTACAGGAGAAACCACTTAAATCACTCGACACAGTAATTTAAGAGGTTACCAGAGAGGGATTGTTTTTGTTCAGCAGTTTATATCTGCATCTTATTCCCTCACCCATCCCTATTTTTGTTTGACAAGGAATAATCAGGTGATTTTTCTAATAGAGACAACTTATATCAGGCATATCTCTTTAAAAAATTCAATTCTCAATATATATTTCAGGCTGTGAGCCCAGTTTCTCCCTCTTACTAGGCACAACATTTTGTAGCAGAACTCAGTGATACTGTAGTTGCAGCTTACCACTTAAAAAGTCACAGTTGGTATAACATCATTTGCAACTGCTTTTGCACACACAGCATCTCATTTAATGGTGCAAACTCTTAGCAATGCAAATAGTATATTTCATATACAGTGCAGCCAAGGATGTGAGAATGCAATTAACAGATACAAGGAAGTTTATGAAAGCTTGTTTTACAAATCCAAAGAAACCATCATGAACTCCATGATGCATAGTGTACCAGATATGGGAAGAACCATCAGGTATGCAAAGAGAGGTGAAAGAAGAAAGAGGAAAAGGAAGTACATGGACTAAGAGTTATACTCCTGCTCTGTTTGCTTGAAAGCATGTAATTTCCATAGACTTTGCAATAGATAAATAAGCTACTGTGACACAGAATTTGCTGTAACAATACTTTACATTGAAAGCACAATAGCAAAAGCCTTCCTAAACAAGACATCAAAGCATGTCTTCTGTAGAAGAATCCTTCTTAGGTGATATTCGAAAAAACAGAAACCAAAACCCTCTTAATCTCTAAGTTTAGAACATGAAAAATAATGGTTTTGCTAGAACTGAATTTCTGTACCAAATCCAGTCCTCCTTTAGTATGGCTTTCTTGCAGAAGTAAGGAATGATTGAATCTCTCAGTTGTTCACATTGATACTACTTTGGCTTTGTTTTTCTGTCTCATAGCCTTCCCCATCCTTCCTTTTAAACCTCTCAATTTTCAATCATCCAAACATTAAACTCAAAAAGGGAGAGCAAAACTACTTGAAACTACTGAGCAGTGAGTGGACCAATGTGCAGATCACATTTAACTTTAAGTTTAAATTTAGTCACAGTCAGAAAACCTCTGCCCAGTTTCATCTTAGCTGCTGTTCAGAAAAATAGCACTTGAAAGGCCTGAGTAGTTCCTCTTTTTTGTTGACTTAGGCAACTATTTAGTTTCTTGAAACTACTGGTTTTGAATGGGAAAATATACTTTCATTCCCTCTTTGAAACTTCTCTCAGCTCAGAAGTATTGTTTTTTTTCTTAACATGCCACTGTACTTGTCTTTCTGAAAAGCCTCTCCAAGATTATAACCATTCTGTTCTAGTCTGAAATGGCTGTATAAATTGTACTAGGTAAACTCAGTTCCTGTAGTAGAGATGCTGTGACAGCTAACTCAAAAATCACAGTTCCAGAATGGACTCACTGCTATTTATCAAAGTTTCTATGGAGCTTCGAGGGCTGATGACATTCTTCCACCTCTGTGATGCCATCCATAATTCAGACTCCAAAATGCAAGATCTGGCTATGGCATATTATTGCAGAATATGTCTGTGAGGGATAGAGGAAAACCACTTCTAGATCCTGAATATGCAATTGATTTCCAAAGTTATAATCCACCTCAGGCAAGATTTCTGCACTGTACTTCTCAGATCTGTAGTAGCCAAAGCTTTGTCTTTTGCTCACAGTGAAGATTCCCAACACAACTAAAGCCCCACCTTGTCAAGAAAGAAAACTAAATTCGAGAGGTATTTTAATAAAAACAAGTGATACAGAGGAAAAATCCAAGTGCATACTTGTATGAATAATCTAACCCAAGGGATGAAGAACTGTATGCAAACACTTTCCCTTTCTCCACACAACCCAATTAATGTTTGCATCATTCAGGATGGAACAGACCAAAGGACTGGGTTTGGAAAATTCCTACAGCACTTCCAGTAGCAGACTGGCAAGTAAATCAAAGCTCTTCTAGAGATGTGTAGAAAAACACACTTTGCCATGCTGGAACATCAATGCACCCTGAATACATTATGGATAAAATGCACTTTTGAGATAACATACTCTTGATTTTAGGTACATCACATAAAAGCAGTTTAGGCATGTAAATAAGTTTCACAGACAGAGTCCTTAATCTCTTTTGCATTTTTTTCCCTCTGCTGAAAATAGTTCTTGCCTGTGTAATAGAAGTAGGAGAGGCCTACACTGCTTTGTAAATATTAAGCAAGATTGCTGGGTAGAATGAATTTTGCTATTCTAAGTCTGTGACTGGAGGGAAATAGAAATATTAAAAAGCATTATGCATCAGACAGTATTAAAATTAATACAAGAGCTGGCCAGAAAGCAAAATGAGACATATAGAGATCATTAGTACAGAAAGAGTTAAAAAACCAGAGTACTCTTATTTATTATCTAATCTTTTTTCCAGACTTAATTTCTAATTATATCTTAATGCTGGAGAAAAGCTGGCATGCATAAACACAAACATCATGTATTCATCAGTAATCTGGCATTTAATTAAAATATTATTGCATTCTCATTGAGTGCATAAGATAGAATGTTGTAATTATGACAGGTCAAAAAGATCCCTGTGATAGTAACAGATGGAGCAAAAAAATATACTACTGAATATTTCCTAAATAATACTTTACAAGATAACAAATAAGGAACTAAAATAATAGCCTTATATGTACAATTTTTCTATGAGGAAAAAATTATTTTATAATCAGTGAAGTACATTTCACAGATGTCCATACAGTTCACAGAAGTCCATAATGGATCTGAATATTTGGGATCACTGAAGAACCAGCAATATTAGAGGTTTTACCCTTCTTGATTATCTCACACACCCCTTCATGCCCTCAGTCCACCCTATGCTCTGTTACTGTCACTAGGTCTCCACTTTACTTCCCAACAGGGAGGTTACAGATGGTCTGGGAAACTCAGGTAGAAAGTCATGTTGATTCACTTTTGAGTCACTTCTCGTAGTAACTGGTCTTGATTGTTACCACATGGTCCCTGTGCATCCTCTGGTATTCATCTCCATGCATCCCCATCTACAGTACCTTCCTCCAATTCCAGGATGTTTCCTCCATCCAGGATATTCACCTCCTTCTTATTTGGCCCCCTTTATTTGTCCTAGACAACATGTACTTTTTAGGGACTCTTCTTTTCCAGAACTCTTCAGAACCTCATCATGCACTCTCTCTGGGTAGAAGGGCAATGTGACATCAACCTCCTAAATGGTGCTTTTATCTCATGTATTTTTAATAATTGGCAGTTTCAGAACATGCCACTTTTGTTTGGACAAAACGTTATAAAAATTTACAATTACCTCATGCTGATTGCAGCTATCAAGTAGGAGGCTTCTGCTTGAGAATTCAAATGTTCAGTTTTGGATATTTGTGTGTACATTTGTACGTGCAACTATCCTCTGCCTGCTATTGTTTACAATCTAATATTTTGTTTTCCCCTAAAGCAGCATCATATTTTAAAGTGTCCTAGTGTAAGAGCCAATGCTGGTAAATGTCTTTTTCTTCTTTCTCTTAATATCATGAAATGACTGTAAGAGAACACTAAGCAAATCTACGTTCTTATTATTAATATTTTCCTAAAGGAAAGTTGTTGAATGCTAGAGTACAAATAATTTTCTTTCATGCAGCTTCTTTCAAGTTATTTTGGCCATAACTTGTTTTTGTAGTGAACAGTCTCACTTTACTTGAGAGGGAACAAATAACGTAACAATTACAATTGTGGCAGCAGCAAGAACAATCAATACTGAAGTAATTAATATATTCAATACTTAGGACATGGTGCTCAATCTCTTTTCAGTTCCAAAATCTTTAAGACATCCAAATGCCACCAAAACCAGCCTTTTCCCTCCTAAATATTTGAAGAAATTTCATCAGCCAATAAAGCTCTTAAAACAGAACTCACTTCATCAAACATTATCTGCCCAAGAGTTTGGAAACCTGTCTGAGTTCTCTCTGTAGATGATATACGTACCGTGAAGGCATCTTCAGTTCATGCCATTTTAAGATAGGTGTCCACCTTTTTTCCATTGGCTACAGATGGAACTGAAGAAATTACCTCTTACCAGTGAGGACAAATTCCTAGTTCTATGTCACACACTATGTCACACTTAAAATCATGCACGTTTTGATTATATAACTGAAAACCATCACAAACCATTTTTAGGTATTCAAAACGTTTGCTAAAAGTATTCCCTCTGAATCACATACCTTTAAAGCAAGGACAGAACTTACTTTACCCTATTACACCCTAGAGTTGTAACTTTAAATATTTATGCAGTTAAAGTTTGCATTGAAGAGACCAATATGACTTTAACATTAGCAAGAGAATGTTACTCTGGTTTAGCAAAATCTTCAAACACGGAAAGAGTAACAGGCAGCAGTATCAAGACTGAGAAATTTTATTATTAATATGAACAACTGGAGAAAAAACATAGCAGTTCACCAAAAAGAAATAAAGAAACTCCACATGCCTTGTCAGTCTCTTTTTGTCTTTCCTTTCAACTTTCAGAACAATACTCAAAATTGCCTGCAGAGGAATAAAGATAAAATTCAACCCAAGAACAACATGCCACTGCACTGCACTGAACCATTCAGTGGAATAAGAATAATTAAGGACCTGCCTTTTCTTGAGCTGGATTACAAAACAGAAAAATGCTAAAAATGGATTATTTGTACCCTCCCATCTCCTTATCAGCCCAAGGGCTGTGATCTGGCAACATCATATGCAGGCAGAGGACATATTAAACTAAAAGTATTATATTGAAATTTTCAGGTGGTCAACCTGGGTAACATTTAAATAAGTTGACATTTTTGAATCTATTGATCCAAATGCTTTCAGTTATCTTAAACACTACCTAGACTCAAATGCTATGTCATTGAAGGATTAAAGACCTGGTTGTGATCTGGGCCTAAGCAATACCAGTTGCCAGAAGTCACTGATCTTTCCAACTATAAAACAAGTTTCAAGGCCAGAGACACAGAGAAAACAGAGGCGAAACTGGGAGAAAATTCTCAGTGGTAGAGCAAATACTGCTCATTGTTAACTTCAAATTGCACTACATTTTTCTGCCATTCTTCAGTAACTTTAAGTCATGAAGGGCACTTGTATTTAAAGCATTGATATTAGCAATTTAACAGGGACATTCTCTCAAAGCCATTCACACTGAAAAATGAGTATCAGCTAAATCTTCATCATCATATCAAAACCCCAAACTTTTTATGAAAGCTGTCATCTGAACACAAGCAGGAGGTTAAAAGAGATTAGTTTGTTGCACTTACCTTGTGCAATAAATGTAGACAACTAATTTAGTATTCAAGATTCAAAATACCTATCCTTTTGGTTAAATGATAAAAATAGGACCTACCATGGTGTGAAGATTTGCAAAGACTTAGCAGGGCTTTGGAGGTAGAAATACACCTTTTCCAGTAAAAGTAAAAAGTTCCTTCTATTAGTCAAATTTGACAAAAACCTAGCAAAGATTTAGCTATATGGCCATATTCCCGAATTACAAAATTTACCTTCTTCTGTTTATGTTAGAAATTTATCCAGAAAGAAAAAAAAAAAAAAAAGAAACAATGTTTATTGTAAAAAAAAAATAAATTAATCTTACTTACAACTAGAACCAACTTGCCACTGATGAATTCTGAACTCTGGCAAATTTCTTTCATATACTTTAATTCAGTCAAGAATATTATATATCTTCTGGTTTACGATACAGATTTTATAATTGGTAAATGCTTCAAGCCAGCTATTGATGTCACACTTGTGTTTATAGTGCCCAGAAAATGAAGAGAGCTAATCACTTCCCTTCGTTTTCATACTATACTTACTCAATTTTGTAACATCAGTGAAATATGTCAGGCAGTTAGTGCTAAGAAATTACTGCATTTTCAGTTGACTAACGTCATTTGGCCTTCAGCCTTGCTCCTTACAGATGTAAAAATATCATATTACATCTTGCAGTTTCAGTAAGGTATCTTTTTGAGCTAAGAAATGCCATCTCACGCTTACCAACTAGGACCTTGTATGAATACCAGCCGTGTAGCACCTACATCTATCTACCTCTTCATTTTAAAGTGGATGAAGAGGGGAAAATAGGGAAATCTGGCTTGAGAAAGCTGCTCTTTTGAGATAGCTGCTTTTTTAAGTTAATAGATTTGTGTTCATGTCCTCTTTTTGACACTGCAATTGTAATGCCTCAAGGTTTTATGAGCTGAAATCCTTCCTTATTGTTATATCATATGTGTGATCATGAGTGAATTTTCAAAAATACAGAAGAATACTTACTTCAGTTTTTCAGACAAAACAGTGCTTTCTGTATACTCTGACCATCCTACACATTACAGAATTTGTTCTTCCAAAAGCAAGGATTTCATTTTGTAACTTAATCTTACAGTTAACACACCCATTCTGAATTGCTTCTGCTTCTTCTTTTCATATACCAAGTTTTGTGAAGAAAAAAACCAGTATTTTTTTAAAAATATCACAACTATATCAAGATCTGTCTTGATATTTAGTTTAAATTTCTGAACCATTTTCTTTCTACCTAAGAGCTGTGATTTCAGTTTCAGAGAAAGCAGAAAAATTGAAAGGATATAACAGGACTTAAAGCTGTTCTTTCTACTGAGTAGTTACTTCAACGAAGATCAATAGCATATTTTTAAAATGTTATACTAATAATTCAAGGCTGCAGGGGGCACTGGTGTACTGTAAATCTACAGGACTGCAGAGCAAGTGTCAGACAGGATATGATTAAACAGTGCTGCAGGTTACAGATACAGAAAAAACACATAAACTATTTATAATCAATTTAGTCTTTGAGAAATTAGGTAACTGTAAAATATTTATATGAATTTTGGAGGGGAATTAATGTTTCCTTTACTGGTAAATATATTTGTTTTTCTGCTGCAATCAAGTAGTTGTAAGGATAAGATGTTTTTTTAAACTTTATAATCAAGGTCCCTTGAAGGATGATACATCTTTCTAATATTGCATTACTTACTATTATAGCCTTAAATAAACAATCCTCATTCCCTGTAGAAAATAAACCTTTGCTTAGCATCTCCCCAAAGAAGGTAATTTATTAGCTGTTGATAGTAACTTGTTTATATATTAATCAGCCAATACAGATACTATCTGATTCACAGAGTCACTTAATTAAGAATGTGTTAAAGTAAGAAGGAATTATACATTTTAAGAAATAATTTTATGTTTCATCAGCCTATTCAATATTTTCTATTTTAGAAGCTAAGAATGATGGCATCTAAGATGCAGACCTTTCCTGGAAATAACATTGTATGACAATTTATCACTCAGCAACATATGGCAGACATACAACTATGCCTGCATCATCAATTTGACATTCAGTACTACTTATTTATTCTGTAATTATTTTACACAGATTAATTATTATTTTTAAATGCAGCTTACATCAGAGTTTTGCCTCTTCTGGTTAAATCAGATCTTCATACTTTCTACAGTTACAACTGTATTAAGCTTAATAAGTTATGGTTGTCTAGAGAATCCTTTCTAGAAAGACACACAATCTAATTTTAACACATCAGTGTATGAAGAAGCCACCACTTCAATTGGCAGCTTGTATCAAATATTATCATAATTTCTATTACAGCTTTTTCTTTTCATTACCAGTTCAGATGTTCTAGTTACAGGTTTCAGCCATTGGCTCTGCTGATTTAAAGGAACCTCCTCCATGTGCATTACTCCTCATTAAATATATGTGCGATCTTCATATACACTACAACCACCTCATAGTTTAGAAAAAAAACACAGTAGAGACCTGATTACTAAAGTACCTTTCTGCATACCTTTTTAAAAAAAAATTCTTTGAGGATTTAAAAGTTGTACTTTTCATCTTTTGTACTTTTTAGCTACTGCTCCAGCAAGTACCATTACACAACAAAATACACTACAACCAACATCACAATCAATAGTTCACACAGAAATGAAATTGTCTCCCTACTTGCTTGTTCAGACACACAGAAATCACATTTATCATTTTGTTCCAGAAGCGTACAATGAGTTGCTTGTCTGAACTAACTAAAAATAAGTCTTTTGGACATTGTTCTTTGGGGTTCAGCCTGTTTAAAAAAGAACTTAAAATATGAAGTTTTGAAAAAAATTATTTCAAATACATTACTAAATATTTCCCCATTTTTTTAGGCTTTCCCTTTCTGATAATAATTAAATCTGCAATGTTTTGAATATTTTAAGAGGAATTTTATTGTAAATACCTTTTATGATATTAATTGCAGATTAATATATCAAATTTTTATTTATATGTTCACAATACATATCACTACAATGGACGTCTTTTAGATACCAATACTGTAAGTGACTTCTTTTTAAAAATCCTGTTTTAAAACTTGGATTCTTTAATAATTTTTAGATCTGAAGTGTTCAGTTGTCATTTAAAGTGCTTAGCAAAAGAGTACTCCAAGCCATCTTTTTAATTTTATGAAATGTTCAAAATCTTTTTCAAAAAGTCAAATACTACTTGTGATGGATTTTATTTTCTATAAAAACACAAAAGGTGTTGTAATATTGTTGACTGCTGAACTTCTAGCTTTGTTAAATTAGATTTTTGCAAACCCACAAATACTTTGTAAATCATGAAGTCCTATGGTCTATTCACTGGCAAAATGAAGGAAACAGAGGGGATGCCAGCTAGACATAATAAAACTGAACTTCCAAAGTTTTCTCTTCACATTCTGGCTGTTAGCAGTTGAAAGCATCTCTTATGGCTTCCTGTTACTTCTCTATCAAATTCAGAACTAAATCTCAGAAATTACAGAAGTCAAAGAGAAAGTGTTATTCTGATTCAAGCTTCCTGTAGGCAAATTACTCCTTTCAGTATGATGCACCCTTATTCTATCAAATATGCCTCTCTTCACAACATGCCCTGGTATAACAAGAGCAACTGCATCTCCACTGCAAGGCGTTCGCTGCATGTAACTTGGAAGTTTTGGAAACCTGCTCCAAAGTTTAATTATTTGTCAGTATATAACAAAACATTCTTTTATTTATTTCTAGATTTCTTTAACTGGACAACCATCAAATGCTAGCACTGAAGCTAAGTGTGACTCCAATCCAACAAGGAACTCGTGAAAGATAATTTCTTTTACTACTCAATTGTTTTTAGACAATTCCTCCTGTTATATACTTAGCTTTTCTGAACCACTGCTCATAATAAATTTAAGACTGATTATGTAGGAAAATATTCTATAGGAATATTATATAGGAAAAATTCTTAAAGCAGAATTCTGTAAAACCATCCACAAATTGTAAAAAAGAAGAAAAAGATTGAGAAAAAAATATTTTTTCTATTCTGAGACAGTAGAAGAGGGTTTTATTACTCACATACCTGTCTGGCTAGAAGCCCATGTGATTATTTCAGGAAGCTACTGAACTGTAACACTTGTGTCACTAAGATAATTTTTCTTAAGCATTAGGGTGAAATTTCCAGAGAGTTTTACAATATGACACATCAGTGCTCTGAAAAATACATGCAGTGAAGTTTTAGGAACTTTAAAAAAATGCTTTTGATTTAGTTTTTATTTTATGAATCTGCTTCAGCTTTGTAGGAAAGTTGGGATGCTCTTGATCCAATTCTTTTAACAATTTTTTTTTTTTTTTAAATTTTTAAATTCTAACAAAGACCTTTTATTTTCATGTTTTTAATACTATAATAATATTTTGGTTTTAGGATAAGTTGTTCTGAAATCTGAAACGAAAAGTCTTTCTCATGAATCTTAATAATGTGATTTCTTGATAGTAATATTTTTCTGGTTTTAGATTTCAAAAGCTAAACATGTCTAAGAATAGCTGTTGTGTGGATGACAGAACTTCTAGGAAAGTCTAAATACATAAGGCAATTTAGCAGAAAGTAATGAACACTGTTATTAACCTAGAGCAACATAAAACGTTACAGAACTCTGCAGGATTCCTGGAACTACAACCCTTGATGAAAAAAAAAAAAAATCAAAAAAAAAAAAAAAAATAAATCGATCCTCTTAATTTGCTGGAGCATAAAATATACAGCTGAAATTCTACACTTCCCCACCCTTCAGGGTACCATATAATCCACAGGTTAAAAAGGCTGAAAGATTGCAAAAAGGCTTAAAATATCTTGACAGCCTTCTAATTCTGGTCATTCTTGACATTGAAAAAAATCCAAGTACAGAGAATTCACTGTGCTGTCCTTTAGGCTGTAATGCCTTCTGGAATTTCTGAACTACCTTATGGTGTTCCACAGAGTCAGTCACATCCTTAGCTCCTATCTCTGATGTAAGCACTTGTGATGTTCTACTGACCAGACACCTGGTAGTCAATCCCTCTCATATCCATGTTTTAAGAAATACAGTGACTTTATAAACAAATCACAGTTCTATGTGGAGCTTTGAATCTACCTTAAAGTAAAGAGACCATAGCAGACACAGTTTTTTGGTTGTTTTGGGTTTTTTGTAACATAACTCTTTAATACATACTTCTCCTTTCTAAAGTATTTATGTAACATTCAGTTCTATACTACGAGTGTTCTGACTAAAGGTTAGTACTTTATTTTACTGATGTATAAAGGCATCAGTTTAAATGCAATGATGGCTAATTATTTGGGGTGAAAGAAGATATTTAAATTTCAACTATAAATGTAGTAATACATAGAGTAAGAATCAGCAGTAATTGGAGGTACTCAATATAACTGCACTAAAATATATGCAAAGATGCCATGAGAGCAAACCAGCATTTCTCCAGCACCATCTTACTTCACACTTTCTTTAGCACATGAAACAAACATGTTATAAAATAATGAAGCACACATAGCAGTAGAGGAGACAATTTAATGTACAAGCATGAGTCATATTCATTACAAAATTTCCTTTCTTTACAACTCTGTCAGATGGTTTTCCAAAATATGTAACTGGGCTATTATTTAGTTGAGGCACACTGCCTCAGAAGTATGCATTGGCATGTGTACATTGACTTGCAAATGCCTCCGTGGTAAAAGAAGAATGAAACAATGCATGCTATCTTTTAAGTCTTATTATCTTGCAGGTACCTAGGAATTTATGACCATGCAGGTACCTAGGAATTCCAGAAGAAATCAAGATCTCATTATATCTGCTCAATACAGACACACTAACAGACAGCAACTGTCACTGGACTCTGTTGACAGAATTAAGAAACAATCCTCTTGGTATAATGCACACACATAAGGTTACAGAAGGGTTAGTAAATCAAGAAAAACATCACAAAAACCCTATCATTAATCTTACAGAAGGAGGGAGTTGCCCCAGGAAAGACGGATGTTAGTTCTGTGGTATCCTGGTAAGAGGGAACATCTTCCAGAAAAAGGGAGAGAAATGTAATATTAACAAATATTATCACACATTATCTCACCTGCATATATTTGACACAGGGATATCGAATATCCATCACAAACAGTTTCCACAGGATACTTCAAAAGATTGAACAAAAATTTACAGTGATTTTGAAGATTTGTAACCGTAAGAAAGATTAGATCTGTCACTTCTCTTTTATATTCTTTTTCAACATTGAAGTCTGTATCACTGAAAAGTCATCATCTGAACAGGAATGCCAAAGGAGGAAGAAATGGAACAGAAGAGTACCCAGAATTCATGTACACACACAGAACAGAAAGGAAATTTCACAGGACAGAAAAACTCACAAAGACAAAGAAAGCACTGCAAACAAATGTTGCAAAAGATGAGGGAAATCGAGAAGGGCAAATCAAGCAATGAAGATGAAAGTATACAAAAGCAGCTCTGGCACTGGAAAAGGAGGAAGAGGCAACTAGAAATACACAGAAAAGTTATCAGCCAGCAAAAGCAATACATGAGAGAGAAAAAAGTAACAAAATAAATGCATAAAGAATTAATGTTTGTTATCACTGTCTTTGTTTAAAATGTACAGAATTGCAATGAGGATAACATGAAACATACATGTGGTGAACATAAATGACAATTCTGTATTTCAGAAAATTTAGTCCAATCTCTATGTTAATCACAGAAACCCTGTGAATAAATATAACTAAGAACTGTCAGTATTGTTTATTCAATTATTTTCTTCAACACCACTGAGTACTACTTTTTACTATTACTTTTTTTTACTATTACTTTTTACTATCTATGCTGAGATGCAAGAGTGTAACTTAAAGACTGAATGATCTCTCTCACATATAACAGTAGCTCAATGTTTCTCATCATATCTTGCATTTATTCATAAATTAAGATGTAAAGATACAGAAGACCCTCTGTTTGGAATTATGTGATTCCCCTTCTGGTTTAAGTCAACTTTTACACTTGATTGAATTTATATTCACTAAAACATTAAGTTTTTCAGCTCAGGGAGATTCATATGAAGAAACTCTAACCTTACCTGAGTCTTGCATGGACTGTTACGATGAACTCATAGAGTATGCACCACCAGATGCCTCTGATGAGGTGAACTCCTCAGATGCCTGGTGTCAGATGCTTTGAGTTGTGATGTTTTATACAATTATTGAAGAGCAGTAAGTTCTATAGATGAATAGGTATGCTGAGAAACTGCACAGGAAAATAAACTTCACAAAGTTGTAAGGGGTTCGGCTGGGATGTTTCTAAAATTATCACCAAAAAATACAGAATGGAAAATGAAGTACTCACACATAATGAAGTGAATTTAGAGCCTTTTGAAAATTGGATAAGCAAGGTGAAAGTGGAACTGAGGGCTTACTGAAAACATGTAGAGATCTCCAAAACACATTGCATAGCTCCTGAGAAAATTGCCATGCATTAGGAAACTCATCAGTTCTCATGATGGAATGGAATTTGAGTAATGCACATTCGAGAGCCTCTTTTTCAAAATGCAAATAGCTCTCAGGCTCTTTGCTGAAATGAAGCTCAGGTTCAGCCTGGAAAAAACATCTTGTGATAAATTATCAGCAAAATAAAATCTTTTAAAAAATTAACTGAAAATCCTTCCAATGGGCAGTAATGAAGAACTCAGATTATTAGATCCTGTCTGTGAGTGCAAATTAGCCTTGTAGATTTGCATTTAGTAGTAAGACTTCTTTAGGAAAACAGCAAACCGTATTCTGTGTATTCCCACTAAGGAACTTAAAAATACCCCAACAAATCATGGCTTGGATAGATGTATATGCATATGCATGCACAAAGGCATATATAGATGTATACATATATGTATGTATTTTATATGTGTGTGTGTGTGTGTGTTGAAATTACTACAGGCCGAAAACTCTTAGAGGAACACAAAACAGATCAAACTCTCAGACACTAGAACAGAAGTGAGCAGTAGTAAACATCAGCTTTTAATACTGGGACTCAAAGCTTCGTTTATATCTGCCATCTGACCACTTCCTGGAAGTGATAGACATTTTCCCCACAAATCCATTCCAGTAAAATTTTCTGAAATACTTACAGGAGCTTTATATCACATTAAAACCTTACAAGTCTCTTACTTGCTTCAGAAGGAGGGGAAAAACATAAATTATTTCTTTATAGATCTCATCAGAGATCTGTTATTTCCAATCGTCTCTTCTACTTACGTTGGCCACTACAGGATCTCTTTCCAAACTGCTTATATATTTATAGCTCTGAGTCAGAAATAGTTTGAACAGAATCTTAACATAAACCTTGACAAGATTTAGATGAGTATAGAGTCCAGCGTAATTCTAGGAAACTACATATTGGAGGCTGACCTTTACTAATTAATACAATTGTGTTACAACCCTTCCTGAAAGCAAAAAAAAATTGCATAGCTCAGAGGACTTCTGTGCCTGAAAATCTGGTCTCAGAGTCAACTTAAATTCATTCTCCTGCCCATAACATTACTCTACCATTTCCTATTCCACTTTGGTTGCATCTTATGTCAGGAAGCTCTGGTAAGCCCTCAGTGGAACACATCCCTCCTAGCTGTTCTCTCCTCCCTGTGGTATCATGTATTACAGTGTATCTATGAACTCTGGGCTTTAGCAGTGATGCATGTGATTAGCAGGATGATCTGGGCCATGACCTTGCAGATTAACTGTGTTAAAGTCTCACGCTCGAAGCATCTCAGTGCTTCTGAGTACACACAGAAATCCTGTATCTTTCAGAATGATCAGGATTATTGCAAGATTTAAGGTCTTTGATCTTAGCAAATTTATCAATCATCCTCTTGAATTTAAGCAGAACTTAGCACTACTTACAAAATTACATGAAAGACAATTTCCATGCTGCTCCCAACTCTCATTTACTACTGTGAGGGTAAAATACTCTTCATTTCTTTGCAGTGTATGTTACTTGCATTACAAAATATGAATTCTAAAGGAACAAACAGCATTCTCATCCCAAATATTCAGGGCAATTTAGACAGCAGATATTCAGATACACACAGTGAGATTACTGTTATGGTTTAATTTTTTACATTTCTTCATCCTCAAAAATTTTAAACATTAACTTAAATTACATTATTGTCTGAGATAAGAAATAAGAATATTTAATATCATATGAAATTCCCTGAAATAGTTGATGCCAATAGTTTTGAAAAGGTTAATGAACTGTATCTAAAATTTGTTTTTGAAAGCTCTCTATATTCCTTGCACATGTTAGCTCATCCTTTTGGTATTTTAAAATTCAAACAGATACAGTTAAAAAAATAGCAGAACACATTTGAGTAAATTTCAAAGCCATTAAAAATTCATAAGCTTAAAATTTACTCACAAGCCTAAACACTAAATAGTTTCCCCATGTCTCCTTTTGGCTGACCTACACCACAATAATGAAGTAAACCATGCTGTTGGGGCACCAAGAAAAAAAACCGCAGCAGGCTAAATGGATAAGACTAGAGTATGTCTAAATATGCAAGTGGAGAGGCATTCAAAAGGATTAAAGTCTAAAAACAGGTGATGAAAGGTGGAAGGTCAATTAAAGAAAAATTACAACAGCAAAACCAGAAATGCTTGGTGTCAGTGGACGATAAATACAGGAAAAAAATATGTTGCTTTGTCTGCCACATTGTAGAGTAATCTGTTACTGTCAGGCAGCTCTAGTCATAGGACTATTGCATCAACAGAATCATACAAATTCTGAAAATACAATGTAGGTACACCAGGCATTCTAGCATTCACCAGCTACTCGTGTTTGCAACATATGTAATATATTATTGGCCTATTTAACCAGCTCTCCTCAAGCATTTCCTCCTTCCTTATCAAAACAAAATTCTTTTCCTGAAGAAGCTTCTCTTGCAAAAAAAGAATGGCAGCTGAATTTCCTGGATGTTTTCTGGGGAGAAGAATTTATATGTAAGGACTGATGACAGTCAGGATGCATGTGAGTTATACCTAAAGTGAAGAGCAAAGGATGATGCAAGCTACCATGTGCAGGCAGATATGAAATTAATGTATCACAGTGAAGAGAACCAGAATGCTTGCCAGACCTTCCTGCACTCAACTTCTGTGGGAAAACCATGACACCAAGGGAAATTCGGACTAATTTCAATTCTCTTTCCCAGCTTTTCTCAGACAGGAAGAGCTGTGATTTGGATCAGGATGGAGCCAGCTCTGTGTGGACTACATGAGGCTGGACAGTGCCTGGCTCATCTACAGAATTCAGGAACAAGCAAAGAGGGAAAAGGAACATATTGTCCAATAAAAATCCTTTTACCATCCTTTTATCTATAAGATTATTTTCAACGTTCATCTGTACAAAATATCATGTAATTTTACACACCTAATCAGTTACAGATACCCACTAAGCAACTGCAAAAAACAGCCCTAGACCGTAATTGCTGAGTTCTGATTCAAATACACCAATCTTTACTATCTATATTATACTGTATTAGCCATATGTCTATGTTAATTCACTAAGAAGTACTGGAATCAATAAAAATTGCAATAAATCTTGGCCTATAATTCTATATAATGTAACAGATAATATAGCATTCTAAAGAAAAGAAAGTTTAAAAGAATCCAAGACAAATTTGCTTATAAGCATTCTTCCAGTCTATCCAGGATCTTAAATGTTATTGGTTCTTAAATGAATTGTTATATAAACTACTCAATGGTTAATACTTGAATTAAAGGCATGAAGTAGCTTGTTTACTCACTTTCACCTGAATTTCTATTCCACACAGAGGTATAGTACCAAAGACAAGAGTATGTGCCCCCATTTTGGAGGAGACCACAGTTCTGACTAGTGAAAGGCTTTGCAGAAAAGCAAAGTGAAGCCATCTCTTCTCTCTTAGCTGGATTTTTCATCATAGAGGCCAGAGTGCTGCATCGTGTGCAGGATTTACTACCAGAACATCTTCAAACAAAATGCCTTGGGAATTCAAAGTGTGTAAAGGATTTTTTTTGTCTTGTTTGGACAGGAGATGACACTGAGCTGCTCTTCTAAATATAAATGGTTGGTAGGTCTTTGCTGGTGTAATAAGCTGAATATTCAGAGTAAGCTTTACTGGAAAAACTTTGATGCCTAGGACTTGAGGCAGCTGGTTGATTTGATAATGTGTTTGATGTTTACCCTCCTTTCATAACTCTGAGTATGATGTGTGTAAATTCACTCAGAGGCTAGAAGTAGAAGTGAGTGCAGAGTCCAGTCCTCATGAATCTTTTAATTGATGAACTAGTCAGACACCACTAGCTTTCTAACACACTGTTTAAATAAGGACAGGAACTTTAATTAAGTTGTTCTCCAAATTTTAGGGAAAAAAAAAAAAAAAAAAGCAATATGTAAAAAGGCTTATGCAAAATTCTCCAGGCATACAGGGAATTTGTCCTATGACTAAGATCATAATCAGTTGTGAAAGACTTAATGGTCTGAAAATGCTATTCATCTCTATTTTCTTTTGTTTTCCACTTTCCTATGTCCAGACATTTTCATCTACACAACAGTCTCTGTATACCCTTTTATTCCCATCAATACATGACCAACAGCAATGGGAATAAGCAAAAGTGAAATCAAGTGAGGTTTTTTAAATATTCAAAAGCATTTTTCACAATCTCATAAATAGTAAGCTTAGTAGCAAGTCACTAGTATTTTTTACAAGACTAATGGAAATCCCAAAACCATGAGTAGAAACACAACCAGCACACCACCCCATTTCTCTCTGCTTGTTACAGATTATCTTGCTTAGTATACCATGTTTCAGCATTCAGTGGGTGAAAACTTATTCTAAATAAGCTGTCAAGCTTAATTGAACTACTTGGCAAAAAGCATCATACATAAAGAAAAGGCTTCAGACACATAAAAGAAAGCACAATATCCATCTAGATATTTATTTTTTTTTCTGTAACCTTCAATGAAATTATCTAAAATAGTCATCCTATTTAAGGAGAAAAACAAAATCAACACAGTTTCTTCCAATTTGAAAAGGCACAGTGGGTAGTTTACCTGCAATTTTCAACATTATTTCTTCCCACAGCGTTCGAGAAGTTGAAAGGTCCCACATTATTGATTTCTATGACTTGTATACAGCCAGTGAAATTGTAGACAGGTCCAGGTACCTACAAAGGAGAAAATACACAGTTCTTTTGCTTGTTGCCCTTGTGATCAGTTTTAAATATAATTAAGTAAGGTACTTTAACACTAATCTTGAAGAACTGCTCTGGTCTCCATTTTTTCTCTAATTAAATTCTATTTTAAAATATGAATGTGAAAAGAAATCAAAGCAAGATACACTTGAAAGGTCTACATTTAAGTTTACTAATTCCCTGCTCAAGAGCTACTTACTACCATTAATCATGTTTCAAAGATGCCTAAGGATGTACTAAAAATGGGAATCACTGTAGAAGCAGTGAAAAAACACTGGAAAAGAAATTGTTATGTATATCTTGCTATCTAAACAATTAACACCGATACTATGTTGATAGGTGTTATGATATAGGAACAGACTACACAAAATGTTGCAACAGAGTCCTTAGGGACTGGACTAAAGGACTGGGACAAGCTCCTGGTCAGACCAGATCACGTGTACTTGGCCTTAGGGCCATGTAACAGTATGACTCCATAGTTCATATGATAAATTTCGTGTCAAAATAGAATAAATGTTCTGCTTGGACTGTCTATGAAGTTGAAAGTCACTGATACATTTGAATGAGGACTTGGGGGACTACTTTGGAATAAGACACAGTAGCAGTAGAAGAAGGTATGACCTGAGGAACTTAAGTGGCTGCTAGTTGTAAGCCCGTAGGAGGAGCATCAAGTCTTTGCTTGGCCCTTAACACTGCAGAAGACCCATTCCTAACACTGACCATGTAGTTAGACACCTGCAGGTTTAAATAACTGCAGAAACAAAAAGCAAAGGGCATTGAGGTAATCATTTTGTACAGAAGGACTACATAAAAACAAAGGGACTCTTTAAAAGGAATATCCCAAAGGGTAAAGCATATGCACATGAATACTTTAAACAAGCTCTCAGAGGTTCACACAAAACATAATTAAACTACTAGGAGATAAAAAACAAAAGGACTACAGAGACCCTCAAAACCTGGAATGTTTAAATAGCAAAGTACAAAATGTTTATAAAGACTAAAAGACAAAATTTTAAAGTTGAAGTCCTGTCCAAATGAAGGAAAATAGGAAGTCATATAAATGTTGGCAGTAAAACCTCAGTAAAGCAGGCCAGGTAAAGAAAAATAAAAAGATCTTGAGGAACAATTTTCTAAAAGCATAATGGCAAGCATTAAATGCTTTTTAAAATCCAAAAGGAGCAGTAAGCCTGCCAGAAAGGCTGCAGGGCCAATAGACCATCAAAGTATAAAAGGAGTGTTAAAAGAGATAAGGCTATAGCAGGAAATGTAAATAAACTCTCCAAATCAAAATTTAATGTAGAGGAGCTCTGGGAGGTTTCCATGCCAGAACCCCTTTTTAGTTGAGATATATCAGAGATCTGTCTCAAATTGAATTATTACTGGAAAATGTTTTATAATGAATGAACAAAGTGAAAAATAGCAGAAAAAACAAACAAACAGAAAGATCAAACAGTGTTTGCCCAGAAGTCCTAAAGAAAATTACTATGGTCATCACTTAAAATGGCATCCAAACAATGGGAATGTTAGGTGTGGATTTTCAAGATTTTTGTTTGTGGGATTTGGGTTTGCATGGTTTGGGGTTGTTTTGCTTCTTATGATTTGGGAAAGGGAAACAAGCCAAGGGAATGCAAGGGCACACCTCAAAGTATGTAAGTCCCAGTTCCATAAAGAACTTCATTAAAGAACAGAACTAACAGATACACAAATGAACACAATATACTGGGGAACAGTTGTGATTGTTTCTGAAGTGGGAAATACATAACTCAAAGAAAGAACTCTGAATATGTGAAAAATGATGCCTTAGTACACAGTCTTTGACTTCCAAAATAATTTTAACAAGTTTCCATGCCAAAAGTCCTAAAGTAACTCGGTCACCTCTGGATAACAAAAAGCCCATTATCAAGAAAAGTTAGAACAGAGTAGTGAGCAAATACAGTTTTCAGTTTTTCATAATAGAGGAACAAAAGAACAGGAAATTACATAAATCAGCGTGAAGATGAAGGCAAGCTAAAAGGTGCATTTTTCATATGACACAAAAATAAGCTGTGAGATTCTGCCATAGGGTGTTGTGGATGGTCTAAGTCTAAATGGGATCAAAAATAGTCAAATTGACAGAAAGATAATTTTCTAAAGTAGACTTTTCTTATCATTTAAGTCAGAAAAAGAATCACGGCCTCTAGCCTGTACATTTGCCTTCTTCCTTACCAGCCAGTATGCCACATTTCATGTTGTGACACCTTCTTGCTCTGTCCAGAGCCTTGCAGTAAAACCGTCTGCCCTTTCCTTTAAAGGGAAAAGACATTTTGAAAGACTGAAACTATTTAATAGATTTCTGATGTGCTGGATGAGGTAGATAAAATCTCTCACCTTCCTCCTCTGCCCTTTTCTCTGATCTTGATGTTGCGGTTTAGGCCAGTAGGCACCAACCAGGCCTCCACTCTCACACCCCCACCCCCACTGTGGGATAGGGAGAAGAAAATCCACCCAAAGTCTCATTGATTTAGGCAAGGACAGGGAGGTTTGCACTCCCAAGCGTACGGAAAACATTTTGCAAGGGCAAACCAGACAGGTTCAACTTGTGGAGAAAATAATTAACTTAATCTATCAAGAGAAGGAGAAAATACAACTTAATACCTTCCCTCTCACCCCTCACTTCTTCCCGGGCCCAGATTGCTTCGCTGCTGCCTCCCCCTTGGGGCACAGGGGAGGGGCAGGGGGGGCTTAGGGTCAGTTCCCCACACAGTGTTTCTGACGTTCCTTCCTCCTCAGGGGGAGGACTCCTCATGTTCTTCCCCCACACCAATGCAGGGTCCCCCTCATGGGAGAGAGTCTTTCACGAACCTCTCTGATATGAGTCTCTCCCACAAGCTGCAGTCCTTCAAGAACAGACTGCTCCACCATGCTCCTCCATGGGCTGCAAGGGGACAGACACCATGGGCAGTGGGGAAATCTCTGCTTGGGCACCTACTCCCCCTCCTTCTTCACCCACTTTGGTGTCTTTGCTCTAGCACTGTTCTCCTCTCCTCTCCTCTCCTCTCCTC
>JAAWXA010000001.1:72697307-73118110 GCA_038090715.1 Florisuga fusca | reverse complement strand
GACAGCACCTCACCTCACCTCACCTCACTTCTCCTCCCCCCGGTGCTGCAGGACTTTTGTTTCATGTCACCTTTCTTGAATATGTTATTCGCAGGGGAGCATCCAGCTTCCTATATCTGCTTGGCCTTGGCCAGAGGAAGGGCTGGAACTGGAACCTGGGGAGCTTCCAGCAGCTTCTCACAGGAGCCACCCCTGTGCACGCACACACACACACACCCCCATCCAAAACACCACTGCACTGACCCAAGACACTTTTAAAATGTTCAGTGGATATGGTGTCAAAAACATTCAGTGTTCCAGATGCACAACAGCTGCTTCTGGATCCCAAGGAAAATTTCCTTTCCACTATCCCTTATACAAAATGGCTGAGAGCATCTCCAAGCTTTAAGTAAGTATCTTGTTCCCCTCAGAACTGCCCCAGTTTCCTTTCCTCCCACAGGTTTTCTGCCAGGGGCTGCCAAAAGCTTCTCCCAGCCTCGTGGAAAAGGAGAGCCCACTCTCTCCCAGCAGAGCTACACAAGCACAGCCATGTCTGAAGCAAGGCAATTTGTTTTCCTCTGCTCTGTTCAACAGCTCTGAAATGTAACAGCCATAGAGAAGCACTGAAATGAATGGGCCTTCCAACCCAGGGGAGGCCTCCTAGAAGCTCACTAAGAGTTCACTGTTTATTTCTTTAGTAGTGAAGTCTTAAGGGCCGTTAAGATGTATTTCAATGATGTGACTACGTGGAAAGTTGTGTAACTGTTTAATGGGGCATTTGAAGTGAGGAAAATTCAGCTGCTGGAACAGGGAAGGTCAGCACTCTGTGTAGCAAATACGTTGTAGAAGATTGCACTGAGGCTTCCTGGAACATAGAAAGAAACAAACCTCTCAAGCAAGGACTCCCCTCCTCAAAGTTATGGTTTGGATGCTAAGAGAACAGCATTATTTGATATACCATGAGGGCTGACAGGCTATTGATATTGATTATGGACAAGAGAAGACTGTCTCTTCCTCTTTTGCCCATCACTTTTTCAAGGAAGTAAGTGTGATGTGTTACACCCAGCAGTCTGCCTTTGCTGTTGTTATCATGAGAAATTATACAAGTAATCTTTAGAAATGTATTGTCCTATGAAGTGTCATATTTTACAAGAGACATTTAATATTCTATTTTTTCCTGCATTTTATTAATGGTAAATTAAAAAAAAATTAAATTAACAGGATGGAGGATCTGTTGCAAATTTAATATGATCATGGACAGAAACAATCACACTGAGTTGCAAAATGACAAGAGAACCATATCATTGCCTAAAAGATCAAGATATTGAACAGTGTTTTAATACTGGCTCCATAAATTTACTTGTTAGAGATCTGATTACTCTTCTCTCCCTTACTCTCAAGAAGTTTCACTAATGTTTAATTTTATTTGTTTCATGTGTGTTTATAAACAAAAGCCCTCATTCTTGGGATTGTAAAAACAAGCAAACAAAAACCAAAAAACAAAATGACCCAATAAATCCAAAGGTCAGATAGACTATAGTTTTAACATTTATGACAGTTACTGTACCTATGTAAGTTTGTTCAAGACTCTGAATGTCAGGTTGGTAGGGAAAATTCACTCCAGCAACCTTTGATCCATTTTGCATACTGAGTAGCAAATTAATAAGTTAGTTTGGGAATAACCATTTATCTGCATATTCCCCCAAACACTATTATTGGTGAACATTTCAACAGCTGGTATAGGTGAGTATTTTAACAGCACTGTTTCCTCCTCCACAAACACTGACTAGGCTCCTAATCTTTTCTCCTGCACCGATGTGTGCATTTTGATTCCTCTAAAGTAATATTAGAATACATACTTCTCTGTTTTGTGATCGCAGCTCTATCATAAACACTTTGGTCACACAATCAGTGGACTTTGGAGTGCTATGCTAGCTATAAAAAAACCCTAGTACGAAGTCTATTGATAAATTCAACCAAAAGTAAGCTTCTGTTATTCTGCTGGTTTTGAGAATAGAAAGTCATTTGTGATTAGCAGAGTAGTCAAATATAGACATATAGCTGGCTGTCCTTCCATTTTCAAAATACATTAATATGCTAACAAAATGTAATACTTGAATTGCCTGAAAATGTCAGGGTCACAGCAACACCAGAAAATTAATTTAATACAATTAACTATTCAGAAACTATGCAGATATGTTTGACATATAGTAACTGTGGTCTTTAAATGCCCTTTATACTTGACAAAAATAAGTATAGATACTTACCTGCTAGGAAAAGTTCACATATATGCCAAACCATTTATTAACAACCCTTACTGACTAGCCCAAATTAGAGATGCTGTTAGGTATAATTAACCTAGAACTGAGTTCCTAGTGAAATGATCTTGGATGTTGTCATTTCACTACAGAATCATAAATAATATAATTAGGTTTTGGATTATGATTTATACTAAAAAAATAATTAGCTCAAAATGCAAAGAATAGCACAATCTCTTTTCATTTGCCTCTCCCGAAGATAAATTTTATATATCCTAAAAATTGTCACTACAGATATTGCTATGTACCAGGATACACCATTCAGTAATCTTCCACATCTTCATTACTCCTGTGAAATAAGTCTCATTTTGCAGTCCAGTTTGCAGAACTCTCTGCAAAAGATTGTGAAGCTTTTCGAATTGGAAAATTTTAAAAATAAACGGCCAAGGTAGAAACTTCTGAATACTCTAATAACATTTTTATTTATATTTACTGAGAACACTATAAACAGTTTGGAAAGCAATGCATAATTCCAAGACAAAAATCAACCTGGAGGTAACAGTTTCTCTAACCGAGTTTTGGTTCTTGCTAGTGATCAAAATCATGTGAAATTGTCATAGTGATCTCTGAACTTAAGCAACTTCTACTCCCAGCTCTGTATTTGCTTCTGCTTCTGCATATTCTTCTGCAACTGAATTTCAGTATCAAACCCACTAAAAATAAATCAGAAAACAAAAAATAATATCTTTTTTTTAAAAAAAAAGCCTGAATTCTGTGGTTGAATTCATGGTCCTTTGTCCCTAAAGAATTTGTTCCTTAAGAACCCAAGTTCCTGGATTAGATATTAAGTATAATGCAAAATATCACAAAGGCAAATAGAACATGCTTAATCCAAAAAGGACCGAATTCTGCCTTTGTATGCCATTTAGTGAGAACTGAAACTTGCCTGATGCATACAAAGGCAACATGTTATAGGTAGGTATGTAGTTTTTCCAGATTTTCCAGGATTTAGTTAAAATCAACACCAGTAACTCAGGCATTACCTTGACCAAAAAATGTGATGACTTTTGGTCTTCCTGATTTAAACTTTTAAAATGTCAATTAGTAAGCCACAGGCATAAAAACTAAACCTTGCATATTGCTCTCATTAATTAATTAATATATATAAATAATTAATATACAAATCAACTAACTAGAAAAATGGGCCTTCCTTTAAGAAATGTTCTAAAGTAGACAACAGAAAGGTTTTTCTTTTATTTATCTATGCTGTTAGTTTCTTCATTTTCTAATACTTTAAAAATATCTTTCCTACTCATTTCCGATTTTGGGGGTTTTTTTTTGTTTTTTGAGTGTTTTTTGCTTTGGTTTTTTTTTATTAGATGTTAATGACATTTCAAAATGTGTAGGGAAATGAAAAGTGGAATTGATTCTGAAAACAGAAGTAACAAAAGAAATAACTGAAAGGACTTAAAATATGGGAAAGGAATATTGTTGCAGTTTCTGTACTAGTACTAGTATGGAAATGGGAACGAAAAGTGGAAAGGTACGTTGTTAGAATTGCCTACATGCCACCATATAGAAAATAAAATGAATGATTTACAAAAGACCTGAAATCTCTCCTACATCCTGACCAGTACTGGCCATGAAATATAACATTGTATAAACCTATGCACAATGTCAAAGTTTCATTTAATTGATATGTTAATAGAATAGATGATTTTTAACTAAAATTGTAATTGTGAGCAAAGCATCATTTTAATTCAGTTATACTAACACAACTAAAAAGTGGTTAAGAAGCAAGTTAAATAAAGATCAGTTTTCTTCACCTAACAGCTTCTACTGAATTTTAAAAAATAATTTGTTGCTATTACCCTGAATCTACATTTATCATATCTGCCACGAATACTGAACCTTATCACAAGACCTTTGTGAAGCAAGAATGGCAAAGCGTATTAAGATAGACAGAATAGGGGGGGAAAATGTCCCCAGTCTGCCTAGACTGGTACTGGCTTACAGTTCTGCTCCTCATCTCTCATTTGTCCAGCATCTCAAATCAGAGATTGCAAAACTTGATACCCTTATAGTAGTCCCCTTATGGGAAATCAACAATTCCTGACTTATTCCAGTCTCCTGCACTGCAGGGCAGGGAACTGAGACTATCCTCTCACACAGTACTGGTAAAACACTTCTTGGATTGCTGTGATTTACAGTGGGAATCAGACCTGTCATTTGCCTGATCCCAGACTCTGATGGAGCCAGTTCATTATGTAACAGAGATTCACATTGCTCTTGCACCATTTTCTCATTAAAACTGACTGGCAGCATAAAACTTGAGCATAGGTGTTGCTCTGTCAATTTCCTGTGATTCTGCCAGTTTGTTCTGTCTGAGAATGGTAAATTAAACCACAAAGGATTAATTAAAATTGGGAAGTCTGAAAGAATCAAGGGTACCAAGAAACTCCCTTACCATTTTGATGAAAGTTCATCTTTGGCTAAGATTTGCCTTTTAAATTTGCTCTTGCCTTGCAGTTAAGCAAGTGCAATACTGCGTTTCAGAAATTATATGAAGATACTGAAGAGGAAGGACTTCCTTAAGTTAAATGGCTAGAAACATCTGGCCTTTTTGAAAACAATTTTGTTGTCTCTGCTTATAAGTGTAATGCATAATTCACGTACTGTGTTTGCTGTTGCAATCCTTAGTAAATTCAGCTACTGTAATTTATCTCTTTTAATTATCTCTTGTTAATGTTGTACAATACCTTGACCATAAACAAACTGGATAATATACTGGCCTGAGATCATTAGAAAAAGTAATGTGAAATTTGGAAAACAGGCTTCTGTTTCTTATCTATTACAGATTCAGTCAACTGTGGAAATTAACTCATCTCCCTATCAAATCAAATACTTCACCTTTTCAGAATGGTGCTGAAGTTAAGAATATTGAACACTGAGCTACACTAATGTAATGGAGTATTGCAGCACAGTTAGAGGAAAGCTGTCCAAATTCCATCACGCTGAACTAGTTTTCAGTCCAACCCAGTCAACTTCAGTAGTTCTGGTCCTTGTCCAATCAATAATCAATAGCTCACCTACAAGAGATGTTTGATTTTAAGTATATAGGTTTATGTTTCGATGGATTTGATGTTACTCACAGGCTGGTTCCAACTCAGGATATTCCATGATATTTAAAGTAAGATTCAGATTGAAACACTTCTTACTGAATCACAATTGTTGAGTTACAAAAAAGGGAGGGGTTTAAACAAAGAATTGTACATCTTCTGTCAGAACTAGAGGTAACAACTTATCTAACTGAAAACCATCTTCATATTAAAGAAATTAATACTCATATGGTGCTAAGGCTACCTCCAGGATAAGAAGGAAATACATATTTCAGAGAGAATGACTGTATTTATCTGAAACACCTGGAGGTCTTTAGAAGGAAAAAAATGGCTATAAAAGCTAAAATGTTCCAACAAAATAGGTTTCCCTTTAGTGAATGTAACCTGAGGTATACGGCATTCAGGAGAGGTTCGTTTTGTCAGAGCTGTAAGAAAGTTGAAGAATCTCAGCTGAAGATGATATGAGAAGTATATTTCTTCATAAATTGTTATGATTTTGTGCTTTCCTATATCATGGATGCACAACTTTTATAAATTTCTGCAAGTGGATTGTCTGGTTTTGTATACTGTAAAATACATACGACTTTTTTCCTAGCTCAGTCTCTTTTATGACCAGGGGAGTTTCAATGTAATTAAATGGTAACACAGAATTTCTCACACAAGATGTAAGGAATAGAACAGCTAGCACACTATGCCTTTTAAAACAAGCCTTCATTTCCCAGAAATACTTCAGAGAATCCTAAGCCTAACAGTCTGGCATATACAAGCTAGAGGAGCAAGTCACACCTGGTATTACTGTGGTTTGCAGTGTTAGTAACATGGTAATAAAACCAGCTGCCTGATACACAACAAGGTGTTTATGAACACATGTGAATTTCAAGGTCACCAAGATGTTAGTCACATGTATTTATGTGATCAGAGGTGTATCTACAGTAGACAATGTAAAAATGTTAACTATGATGTGTGAACACGGTAACGAATCCATAAATTTCCAAAATGCCTTTAATTCTGTTACTATACGAAGGCAAATTTTTCTGTTCCAAAACAATTTAAAACCCCTAGCAATTTTTGATAATACAACCGACAGGTTACTATATACTGTTGGCTGCATTGTCTTTCAGCTACATGTTACTGGCCCTGAGACAAGTGTAACATAATAAGAAAATACATCTGTAATTCATTATATTAGCATAGGTTGTGATTAATGGCAGTTTAACTTCAAACAACTGAGTAATGGACTCATGACCTGTTATGTCATCTCTCCGGAGGAAACAAAAACCTTTAGCAAAGGACTGACATAAGCAGTTGGATTCAGTTATTGAATTATTTGGTTTGTTGTTGTGGGTTTTTTTCAGTTTGAGAATCATAATTCTGAGAGACTTAATGACAATATGTTTTCCCAGAGCTGTGAACTATCTTGGTACTGCATACTCATTTACTTATTGCCAGAGGCAGATCTTGGTTAAATGTGCAATACCTCCTTTTGTTCTAGTTCTCAACTCTACCTCCCCTCCCTTTGATTCATATACTCTTAATACACTTGTCAAAGGACACGTGGTCCTTGTCTACAGTCTTTACAAACTTTACTTGGTATTTATAGTTCCCAGGAAAGCTAGAGTAAACAAAAACATCAACTTTGCATGAACATACCTTATGCCCTAGATGATCTAGAACAGAAATCAAACAATATTCTAAGATCTGGAAGTATGAACTAGGTTCTTAATTTTAACAAAACTGAAAAAAGTATTAAGATAATTAAACATGCATGTCAGCTTCTAAACTACTTCCTTACTTGCTCCTGTCACTCAGACCCTGCAACTGAGTTCCCTCCTCCCCCTTCCTAGCACTGATTTAAGCCTCAATGCTGACTTGCTTTATTCTTCTCAACATGAGATCTTACCTCTTTTATTTTTACTTACAATGTACCTCAGGCTGCTATTCAGAGAAAACAGCACAGGGGCAGCTTCTTTCTCTTTCTTAAGGTTCTAAGGTTGTTGTATACTTTCTCTAGCAAATTCTGTCACAAAATTTTAAAGGCTTTTGAATATCTCCAGGTATGGAGATTCCACAGCCTCTCTGGGTAACTTATGCCACTGCTCACCCTAAAGGTGGAGTAGTTTTTCTGATCTTCAGACAGCACCTCCCGAGTTTCATTTTGTGCCCATTGCCTCTGGTCCTGTCACATCCTCCCTTTAGACATCTGTACACACTGATGAGTTCCCCCTGAGCCTTCTCTTCTGCAGGATAAGCCGTGCCAGCCTTTCTCAGCCTTTCCTCATAGAGGAAATGCAACAATTCCTTAATCATCTTCACGGCCCCTTGCAGGACACTGCAGTATGTCCATGACTCTTATACTGGGGAGCCCAGAATTTACACAGCACACCAGTGCTCAGCAGAGGGTAAGGATCACCTCCCTTGACCTGCTGGCAGCACTCCTAATGCAACCCAGAATACCATTAGCTTTCTTTGCTGCAAGGGCTCATTGCTGACACATGTTCAACTTGGTGCCCCCCAGGTCCCCAATGTCCTTCTTTGCAAGAACTCTACATACTCTTTTCCGTAAAAACCCTAAAAATCACAGGATGTCAAGTGATCTCAGACATTTCTTCATGGGGGAATTTTTGCCATGTTAGTAGAAGACTTTTCACATACTTATAGAATTATACAGTATCACATGATAATTTGGCTATTAGAATTTCATAAACCAAAAGGAATAAACTTTCAAATCAATATAAATACATGCATACACACATGCCTGCTTGTGTGCACATACACAAACAGATTTATTATGACCTCATTCAAGCTGTTCACAGACAGCAGTTTTGCAGCACAGACAAACAGTTTTCTCCATTGTCACAAATGGACTAGAAGGCAAAATCAATAGCCTTGTTTTCCAGATACTGGGTATAGATGAGCTCACAAATGTCAAACAGTATAAGATAATGTGGAAAGCCAGGATATCTCTGCCATTTCAGATTTATATTTACATTTCATCTTACAATTAACTGGTGTGAATTTTGAAACACATTCTATAAATATATTTGGATTTAATTTTTTCATCTCTTTTTCCATACTATTCTGTCTGTGCTGTTAATAAAGCTGTAAAATAGCCTTTGTTATTTGGAAAGAAAATCTCTGTAAGGAGACAGTGACACAATAAAAAAATTTTTTGTTTAATGTTACATTCAGAGGAAGGTTCTTTCAATACTTATATATATGTTTCTCTGAATTAAGTAAATAAGCAAATAACAGCACAGTAATGTAGGAAGAAGCTAGGCTAGTAAGTAAGAAGAAGGTCTAAACCACAGAAAAGAGTGTCAGGCACTGACACTGGGCATGATATTTTGCATAGTTTTCTTTAATCAAAGAAGATGAAAAGCCGCCAAAATAAGAAACATCCCATGTTTAGGATCCCAAAAATTTGTCTTTACTCCTTTTTGCCTTCAAAAAGCATAGCATTAATACTAACAAAATAAGAAACAAATTATTTTATGCTTATGTTCCACAGTCCCATTTTATTATGTTTCCTCCTCCTCTCTTCTTTCAATTCCAAATCTAATTTTATTTAAATGAAAGAGCAAAAAATAAGTTACTTCAGTAACTTCAGAAACTTCAGTAGTTTCATTAATCTGCCAGTTCCTTTGTTCCTTTCTTGCTTTTATGATGCACACCAAAAGTCAAAAGTTCACAATGTGATCACCATGTTCCTCTTAAAATGTACTCTTTCTTTTTATTGCAACAGTTTAGTTGGCTACTACTTTTATAGCAGAGTGTATTTCCTGCTGGCTTGGCAAATGGGTTATTTGACTGTTTTTCAGGCTCGGCTATTTGCTGCATGCCCAATAGGTACATTCAGATACTTGGTTTAGAGTGAAGGCATTAAACAAACAGCACTGAAGGGCTTATTTGCCAGGGATCAGGAATGGCCTCCATTTACTTAGTTTTCTGTAAAAACTGCCTCTGCTACATTGCTTGCAGTTGGGAAAAGAAATTAAACCCCAAAGTGAAATGTCAAAGCTGCCAAGATACACAAAGTCAATTAATTGCTAGTGAAACAATGGAATCTTGTATGCAGAAAATCAATGAGAACAGGAGATCTCTGGATTGAGAATGAATGCAGAGAGACATGGCCAACATTATTAGAGAAGTAGATTTCTAGGGGAAATCACACAACCATGAGACTGACTTGGCATGCATAACAGGAGACCAAATGCTTTTGATATTGATAGAGTCTGTGATCCTCAGCAAAATGTGATTTGTTTTTGTCCACCAAATACACAGTCAGCCTAAACTAAGATGAATATACCTTATATTTTAGTTTAATAAATCTACAGGACACTACAGATACACTAGTCACCCAGATTAACTCTGGAAGGGCCAAACAGGAATCACCATAATTTAAACAGAGCCTAGACAAACAAAACTACATCTTTCCCTAGAGAATAAGTCACCCCTGTTAGAATGCAAAAATATGATGCATTTTCATGAGAAGCAACTGAGTGAACTCTAGTTAAAAATAAAGTTACAGAGAACAACAGAGATGACAGGTAGCAGGCATAGCAGGGAAGTAGCAGGCTGCAGTTAAGCAGAGAAAACTGAAATTAGTGTTAGGAGAACAAGACAGAGAACCTGGACTCACTCAGTGGTGACAGAGAGGAAAATAGGATCAAAGAAGATGGGATTCACCAAACTTCAGAAGGCAGTGAGAGACTAAAAACCCACCTGCAAGATCATGGTGGATGGAGAGGATTACATCTAGGGGTTTTTTCCTATTTTGTCTGACATCACACTATGATTTTATTGTGTGATGTTTCTTATTTTCAAGACTTTTAGTCTTCTCTGGTTAAAAAAACCTATATATAATATCATGCCTAGGTAGCTTCCTGTAATTTGGGTCAGACTCTCAACTGTGAGCGTATTTATGCAGCCCTGTGTTAGAATTTCATGAGGAAACTCTGTATTTCAACAGTCCCTTCACTAGAAGATTAGAGAAAGCATATATTATGTCGTGTGTATATAATAGTCATATCACTATTTTCTTCCTGGGGTAACTCTTCTGCCAAAGAATTAATAATGTTTCTCTAATTTACAAAATGCTGGTGTTTATTGAGAACTGCCAGGCTGAAACATATCCGCATAGTAAAGAGAATTTCATAGTGGCTGTCCCAGAATTTCTTTATAAAGGTTATTTTCTTTTGAAACAGTTCTTACCAACTAGTCAGGCATGGCTCTCAGCTCCTTTAAAACACTGAACCACACATGAACACACCTTTAAAACACTGAAAAGTCTATTACTCATAAATCTACAAAATAACAATTACCCCTAGCACAAGTGTTAAGAGAGAAAACTGCTTGTTTCCCTGTGAGCGTGGTCACTCTGGTGGAACTGAAGTTGAGGGAATGAGGTGAGTTAATCCCAGCTGGCAGGTAGGACCCCTCCAGTTTCTTGCTCACTCCCCCTTCCCAATGGGAAGGGTGAAGGAGAGAAGGGCAAAAGTGAGCAAATATATGGGATGAGATAAAGACAGTTTAATAAGTGAACAAAAGATAGGAGAGGAAAAAAACAAACAAGTGATGCAAAGCAATTATTACCATGAGAATGATACTCAGCCAGTCCCTGAGCAGTGGCTCCTTTGGAAAAAACTTTCCCCTCAGTACTTTTGCTGAGCATGATGCCAATATTGTACAGGGTGCCTTTCAGTTTACTGCAGACAGATGTCCCCACTGTGTCCTCACCCCCAGTTTACTTGCTTGAGAGGCATAAGAAGGCCTTGGTGCTGTGTAAGCACTGTTCAGCAACAACCAAAACATCCCTGTGTTAGCAATACAACTTAGGTCGGCTGTCTAACGCACTGCATGGTATGGGCTGCTACAAAGAAAATTAGCTCCATCCCAGACAGACCCAAGGAAGCAACACAAATTCAGCAGTTCTCAGACACATGACAAGAATAACTGAGGTAATCCTCACTGTGAGTCAGTGCATGGAAATAGAAACAACTGTCCCTAAAGATGTTATCAGAATACAAGGTAATACAAACATAATAATGATGACAGAGATGAGAAATAAACCCCAAAAATTTCTGTCCCAGAATATTGTAAAAAAAATTGTAAGAGCAAAGATTTTCTTATAATTATCAATTTGGTTACTACTTTCTAGCACCATGTATACTTTCTTTGCCAACTTTTTTTAATCGGTGATGGCAACAATTTTCTCAACTTGCCATCCAAAGCACACAACCAGTAAAAGTAATTTTCAGTGAGATTTTGTGGGATCTAGCAGTAAATTGTCTTCTTTTTTCCTGAAGAAAAAACTCATAGATTTGCATTTTAATAGGATTGAGGTGTACGCCCAAACCTTCATATTCGTGACATAAACATCTCTGCTGTTGGAGAAAAATCACATATACATGAAATAGGAACAGATGAATATTGGTTTTGTCTATTAGAATGTGATAAGTTTGTATAATATGCTTTTTTCTCATGTAGCTTGAATTTTGTGGTTAAGCTGCTACATTTACAGCCTAAACATTTACTGTTATCCCAATTAAGTCAACAGATGAGTAAACTGATAGCTAAAGGAGATCTACTCTTGATATTAACTGTGTGTTACAGGGAGTGCACTAAGAAACACAAAGATTTATGCATTCGCATCAAGTGCAGGAAGAACCAGTCTGCAAGAGATGAATCTAGAATTCCTAAACACATAAAGAGTGGGCAACTAATCTATTGAACAGTAGATTCATAGGGTCATTTGGGTAATTATTGCACTAGTTATCTGACAGGTGCCTACGTTCTGTTAAATAAGTTTCCGCCTTGTCAATTGGGCTGTAGTCTGTTTTTTCCTGAAGCTGAAAGGGTCCTACCTAAAGTACATGGAAACAATTGCTCTTGCACTGTTGCCTTTTAGATTTATACCATCAACTTTTACAACTTTTTTCCTGTATCACCACAGGAACTACAAAGGAAGATTACAGGCCACTAAATATCTGCTGGTATACATGAGCAATATAACAACTTTTCTGAGAGGTAAACCTTAGATATTCTCTGTTCTCGTTTCATGGTTTATAGGGAGAGAGTATTGGCCACCATTTGAGTCTCAGATTTAATTCTGCCTTGGAAAAAAGACTGAAAGGGAAGGGTAAGCTAAAGTGAGGAACTATAAAAATTCAGTTGGGGGCTCTACATTAATTGTCTGTGTGAAAACAATGTGGTTTGTTTGGTTTTTTTTTCACAGATAAGTGTGTCTATATATGTTTCAAGTCCAAGTGGATAATCTGCCACCAAGCTGCTTGTAGAAGGTCCCAGAATACACGTATGCAATGCATTATTACAGTCTATCCTCCCAAGCTTTGAGAGGCTGCCTGGGAAGAGCAGCCTCTGTTCAGTTCAGTCGGTGTTTGGAAGGAACTCAAAGTGGTCAGAGGACAGATGTTTAGGATGCAAGCTCTGAAGAGCACTGCAGCATTAAGTCACTTCACTATAGTTTCTTTAAGCTTCAAGTTTTGCTGGAAGCTACTAATACCAAACATCTCCTAAGGGCTCACAACAGTTATCTGCTAACTGCAAAAACCTTACTTCTCACTTATCATCAACCAGACATGCTGAAATTTTCCAAGAAGGATCTCAAAGAGTCACACAGAGGATTTACTGAAATGTCATCTTCACAGATGATGCCATCTGTTGAGTTCCAGTGCTTCTAGACAGAAAATAGTTCCTTTTTGTTGTGTGTATAACATATGGTGAAAAACCTACACTTACAATTCTCAAAGGTATATGCCTTATGAACTTCATTGATTTCCAAGTTGTCAATATGAAGGTATAGCTCCATCAAACGCCACAGATTCTGTATAGCAGACTGCCTGAATGTGTTCTCCATCCCATAATGCTCTTTGCTGCCACTTTCGAGGCATCACTTTTGCCTCAGGTGATCAGGCATCACAGGTGGAGAGGCATCACAGGGCTCACTAATAGGTTAGTAGCCATAAAAGTGTCTGGGAATGGTCAAATACCAAAAGTGAAAACTAATTGCCTGACTCCCTCTCTGAAGTGCTTATAAACCAATGCACAGGGTATGGGGAATAAGCAGGAGGTGTTGGAGATCTGCATAGGATTGCATGGCTATGATGTAATTGCAACCACTGAAATGTGGTGGGACAGCTCCCATGACTGGAATGTTGTTATGGATGGCTATGCACTATTTAGGAAAGACAAACTGACAAGGTGAGATGGTGGTGTTGCTCTTTACATGCAAGAGCAACTGGAATGTTCTGAGTTTCATACAGGGGGAGAGGTAAAAGGGGTTGAAAGCTTGTGGGTAAGAATTAAGGGTCATCTCTAAGCACATGGAAGAGAAGAAGGTTATCAGAAGTGTTCAGCTTGGATTTACCAAAGGGAAATCATGCTTGACTAGTCTGATAGCCTTCTGTGATGTTGTGACTGAATGGGTAGATGCAGTGAGACCAGTAGATGTAGTCTACCTTGACCTTAGCAAGGCTTTTGACACAGTCTCCCATAACATACTTGTGAGCAAGCTCAGGAAATGTGGGATAGAAGGATCCTCAGTAAGATGGATTAAGAACTGGTTATGCAATAAAGCCCAAAGAGCGGTGATCAATGGTGCAGAGTCCAGCTGGAAACCTGTGACTAGTGGAGTCCCCCAGGCATCAGTGCTGGGTCCAGTCCTGTTCAACATCTTTCTCAAGGACCTTGATGATGGGGTGTAGTTTCTTCTCAGAAAGTTTGCTGATGACACAAAGCTGGGCAGAGTGGCTGACACACCAACAAGCTGTGCTGCCATTCAGAGGGACCTAGATAGGCTGGAGAGTTGGGCAGAGAGAAATTTAATCAAATACAACAAGGACAAGTTTAGAGTCCTGCGTCTGGGTGGGACAACCCCAAGAACCAGTACAGGTTGGGGATTGAGCTGTTGAAGAGCAGTGAAAGGGAAAGGGTCCTAGGGTGTTGGTGGATGGAAGGATGACCATGAGCCAGCAATGTGCCCTTTTGGCCAAGAAGGCCAATGGCCGCCTGGGGTGCATCAGAATGGGGGTGGTTAGTAGGTCGAGAGAGGTTCTCCTCCCCCTCTACTCTGCCCTGGTGAGGCCACATCTGGAATATTGTGTCCTGTTCCAGAAGGGCAGGGAACTGCTTGAAAGAGTCCAGCAGAGCCTCCAAGATGATTAAGGGATTGGAAAATCTCCCTATTGAGGAAAGGCTGAGGGAATTGGGTCTCTTCAGCTTGGAGAAGAGGAGAATGAGGGGTGACCTCATTAATGTTTATAAATACATAAAGGAAGAGAGCCAGGAGGATGGTGCCAGGCTCTTCTCAATTATGCCCCGTTCCAGGACAAGAGGCAATAGATATAAGCTTGTGAATAGGAGGTTCCATATAAAAATGAGGAGAAATTTTTTTACTGTGAGGGTGACAGAGCACTGGAACAGGTTTTCCAGGGAGGTTGTGGAGTCTCCTTCTTTGGAGACATTCAAAACCCACCCAGGTGCATTCCTACGTGGCCTCCTGTACGTGACCCTGCTCTGGAAGGGAGGTTGGACTAAATGATCTTTTGAGGTCCCTTCCAACCTCTAACTTCCTGTGATTCTGTGAAGTCATCCCAAATGTCTGCAACTGCCCTGTCTTCTGCACAATGACTATAAAAAGGTGACAGATGATGAATGCTAAAAAACCCCCCATCTTCTTAAAGAATGAAAGCACTGTACACTGAACATTTTCTCCCAGGACAATTCCCACATCATCTCACAGACTAAGATAAGATGTCAAGGAGATATCTTGCTAAAAAAAAATGGGCTGTGGCTGTTACCAGGATCCTGTTGAATATGCAGGAGCTGTAGACTAATTAAGTGGCAATATCAACAATAAACTGAAGATCTTAACAGCATGTCAGCCTGGCAGCTATGGGAAAATAAGTGCCCTCACAGCTGAAAGACAGAAAATGATCTTGAAGCCTTGCCAATATATTCAAAGAGAAATGATGACCTGGATTTGAACTTGCAAATTCATAAAAGCATCTTGCATGCAAGTTCAAGCAGTGTCATCCCTTCAAAATGTTCTTCATAATAAAGAAATTATCTCTACAGAATCATGTATTTGCACATCACCAAACCATGCCTTTGCATATCAC
Organism: Florisuga fusca; assembly: GCA_038090715.1. NCBI lineage: Eukaryota > Metazoa > Chordata > Aves > Apodiformes > Trochilidae > Florisuga > Florisuga fusca. The sequence goes on along the minus strand of JAAWXA010000001.1, from coordinate 73,102,615 downwards.
CAAAACAGTATCCTTACTCTGATTAAAAAAGTGTCTCTATGTATAGGGTCTAGGTGTCAAGGTTTTTGTAGTGAAGAGGCTGCAGAGGTGACCTTTGTGAGGAAAGGCTGGGGCTGTCCAGTGTCAGACACAGCTGGTTCCAATTATCTCCAATGGCCCTACCACAGGACACAGCTGAGCCCCTCAGGCAAGATGATGCCTCTGTGAAAATGTCACAAAGATAGAAGAGACATGGAGAAAAAGAGAGAGAAACAGAAGTGTGAACATTAAGGTCAGTGTCTGCTCCATGCTGTTAGAGCAGATATTCCTCTGCAGCCCATGCAGAGGACCATGCCAGAGCAGCTGAAGGTTTCCTAAAAGAACTGTGGCCTGTGGAGGGAACCCACAAAGGAGAGAGAGAGAGAGAAAATGCTACTAACCAGAAAAGAATTCTGAACTCAAATCTCTTATTAAATTCTCCAAACATAGAGCTTGTTTATATCCTGCTCCTCCATATGTCTAGGGTTGTTTTTTAATTATCTCAAGAGAACAAGACAGAGTAAGTTTCAATTATAGCTTTGCATGAGTCTTTAATTTACTGAAGATTCTATCTGCTTAACTTCAAGCGTTTGGAACACACAAATCTAGGTTCAGGCACCGTAAGTATGAAACAAAATAGTCAAATTCTGAAGGGACTGCAGTGAGGCAGTGGCAGTCATCATCATTCAGGTTTAGCAGGAGACTGGTAGCCTTTTCGTTTTCTCCCCTTCTTTCCCTTTATTTCAGACTCAGAAACTTCAGCAATTTTATTTCTCCATGCACAAATGGAGAGATCTTGTTATTTCTAACTGAATAAAAGAGCTTCTAGAGAACTGGGTTAAAGCCATGCATATCAAGACTCGTACTGATATGAAATAGGAATTATATGCTTGTCTCAGCATCCTGATTCTGCCTAGAGTTTTGGAGTGCAAATCCATTGTTTTTAATGTTGTGATTCACTGTGGCAATTCCAGCTAAGGCCCTCTGCATAGATGGCCTGGAGCCATGAACTTCTTACAGTTGAAGGCTTCTTTCCTGCAATAATGTAGTGTAACTCTAACATTACTGGTTCAGGTGATCTGTAGCCCTGCAGCACACAGAATGAACTTGTCATTCTGCATTATCTAATCAGTCTGAATTAAATTTTTATTCTTGATTATAGTAAACAACACTGTGGACTGCTGGCATACTACACTTACATGGAATACAAACGTGTTTTTTCATATAGGGTTGTTGCTATTAATGAGAATTTTTGGCATGTTTGTGAAGCACTGACATGTGAAAATTTATCACTTTATAGATAATTTCAAGTGTCTCCTTTAGTTTGATGGGGCAGATGACAACTGAGAAAAGACCTTGATTCCTCACCAGCAATATTTTCTGGTTTGTGTATTCAACACAGTGAATACTTTTTGCTTTCTGTTTTGAGATAACTTTGTTATGTTTTTGGTAGATTTTATGGTAAGTGTTAATAACAATATTATATTAATGCAATATACTAATATTGTCTTAATTTTGGTATCAGTAGCCAATTAATACAATATTAACATTATAATAACAGTTTTGATGCAAGAATAAAAATCATGTAAGGTGTAGGCTGCACCAGAAAAAAGCCAACATAAAGAAAGCAGTCAAATAAACATACACAAAGTATCACAAATCCGTTTGCACTGAAATTTCATCCAGAATGAAAAACATTATATTGGAGCTATATCACCTAAGGAAGATTATGTTAATGTCTGTTAAATACTAAAGCAGGTTAGAAAGGGTAAGTCAGAAAACAGTAATAGGAGAGTTTAATTACTCCCAGGCAGCTTGGTAAGGAATCATGACAAAATATGATGCAGAGACTACATTTTTAAGTGTTGTAAATAATGGTTTCTTGGAACCATTAGAGAAACCACAAGAGAAATAACTCTTGATTTTGCATTAAGCCAGGCATGGGAATCTATTTAAATATGTAATCACTCCTAAAAAAACATTTAAAAACATTGATTATAATGTACTCAGCTTCAGTGTTCTTCTGGGAACAAAACACTTTTAAAAGTCCATCAAAAATAGTTTAACTGTACCAAAACAAGGTTAGTAAGGATAAAAAGAAAAGGACAAATTAATCTGTAAAATGCCTGCAGATTACAGAAAAACAGTTCCATCCAGTTCAGACAACTGTTTGTTCTACCAGAAAAAAAAAAAAAAAAAAAAAAAAAAAAAAAAAAAAAAAAAAAATAAAGACTAAAACCGAATCCTTCAGACCAGAATAAGGGCAGAAAGTATATGAAGGGGAAATATCTAATAAATGAAATCTACAATTATGCAAATTCAAAAAGGTTCTGGGTGCCTATATTTTAGGCATTAAAAAATATTCGTAGAAACACAGGGTCATAGAAACACAGAATCATAAACCAGCATAAGTTGGAAAAGACCTCTGAAGATCATCTGGTAAAACCTTTAATGGAAAAGGAGCTTAGATGAGACTGCCTAGCACCCTGCCCAACTGAATACTGAAAATCTCCAGTGCTGAGGACTCTACTACATCTCAGGACAGGTTGTTCCAGTACTCATAAAAATCTTTCTAATGTTCTGTGAAAAGTAGGAAGCATGGAATTTTTTAAGATAGTATGTAACTTTTCACTTAAACTGCACTTGGTACCAAAATACAGGAATGTGGCAAATGTGATGCCAGTTTTTTAAAAGGGCCACTCAAAGTCCAAAACCATTTCTACAAATTATAACCCAGCAAATCTACATTCAGAGGTAATTACCAGAAGCTGTAGTAAAAAATGCAAACAACAAAACGATGGAGTCATATGACATGAAGAATCAGTGTAAAATTTTGTAAAAGGAAATTATGCTTCTCAGTTATTAGATCTCCTTGAAAAAATTAATGGTCATATACAAGAAGGTCAATGAACAACATTGCTGATTCCAAAAACATTCTGATATTTTTTCCCCACCAAAAACTTGTAAAGAAAATTAATAGTAATGAGAAATACAGCAAGGTATTCTTTTGGGTTAATAAACTGGTTAAAAGAAAGGATACAAAAATGACAAACAATAGGTCAGTTTTAGCACTGATCAGCTGTCACAAGTATTTCCAGCTGAGTCCACTGCTTTTAAACACATTCACAAATTTTCTGAGAACATAGGAAGTACTGAGGAGAAAAAGTTTGCACACAACAAAAAGTTTGTTGTTTGCACAACAAATTGTTCAGAATAGCCAAAACAGCAGCTCCCCGCAAAAGACTGCAGAATTATTTCTTCACTTAAGAGACAAAAAGCCTTATTTCAGGGAAATGTTGAATTGTATACAAACAGAGCATGTGACAGCAGTCAAAAAACCAAGTGAGGTGTAGTGATATGACAAGTATCTATTTAGTCTCTGTGTATTTATATATAAATACATAATCATATAAAATAGCTTGAAGAAGAAGAAGCAGGCTCTTAATTAGAATAAGCATCCAGATGATGCAAAGTATATCTGAAACAGGACATTAGAAAGAAAATACTTGTCAGGATCTAAGGCTGTCGTATCAAGATCCAAGAAAAAATCAGACACTCTTAAGGATGTACAATGCATTTGAATCCAACAAACACTCTGAAAAAGCCTTTCTGAACACTATAATCACACACCTGACAACAGATCATGCTTAGAAGATATATAATGGGTGTAAGGAAAGTCAAATTAAAAGGAAGTGGCATAAATAGAAAGACTAATATTTTCATCCCTGTTTTTGAAAAATACAGGCATTGGAATTGATATGAACAGGAACAGCTCACAGCTTCTGTAGGGTAGCACTGAAACCACATAAAGATGTTGGACAGAAGGGTCAACACTGTTCAGTTCCATTTTCTGTAGCACAGCAGAACAACAAACTCAAGTGCATAGCTACTACAAGCTAAACACCTATGTTTCACTATCCCTTGAGTAAAGACTAATGCCTGGCAACTATCTCCCACTTTGTCTGTTCTGAGATACAGCTTAAACTCATGGAGAAGATGGTGCTTTAAATTTTATAAAATATAAAATATTCTTTGAACACTCGCCAAGAAGATTTATAATAAAAATTTTATATTTTTTATAATTTATAAAAAATTATAACCACACTGTGCATCTCATTGTATACACTGATAAAAACATTTATGAAAATTGAAACAGTTGTTTATTTATTTTAAACTTAAGAGGACTCTGTGAAGAGATCTGTCAATCTTACCAGCAATCGCGATGTCAAAATTCTGTCAAAATAAAACAGTTTTACAGATCATAGGACTCTTAATCATTAAGTACGAAAATTCCAGATGTGCTGTGGACCAATAGGAAATGTGTGGAGGTTCAAGAACTGGCCTTTCTAAGGTTTCAGTCTACCCATTTCTTACACCACTGTAGCAGCCATGTCACAGTCTAGTATGCCTTGTAATCCTATGAAAAACTGGATGCCCTTTTACTTTGTTGACTTCTCTAGGAATCCTCTCAAGTTGAACACTGCAGCCCAGGGGCCATTAACAGAGTCAAAACCACTGTATTTTGCTGACATTCAATGACTGTAGGATACTGTGACAGGATATGAAAGCATCATGTAAATATAATATTATCATAAATTATTACATGAGTTACTGTCAGAATCCCATTATGAAGCATTATAAGACAAGGTACATTTCAGATAATCAAACCTGAATACTGTTCAAATATTGTACTAAATTCTCCCACTGTTTTGCAATGCTCCAGGAAGGGAAATGGATCATAAACTATGTGTAACTAGATAGTTACTGAGAGATTACTGTTTGGTCTGTGGAAACACAGCAGCTGTAACACTCTATTATCTGCTTCTGTTTCCCCATAGGTAACACCAGGATAACAATGTCCACATATATATTTGGACACTTTCCCCTTAATCTTTATTTTATTTAGAAGATTGTTCTCTTGGTGCAGAAGCTTCCTTTCCTCCTGAAAGTTCCATGTTTGAATACTTGCAAAGTTTAATTATAGAGAACTGCTATGTGGAGACATAATGACATTTCAAATTCTCTATACTAAAACACTATTAAGCCTACAAATACAAATTATTGAAGCAATTATAAAAGCAGAAACTACTTCAATCAACTGTTGCTGTAGGTATTTGAAAACAATCTTTAATTTCTCTTTCAGTGTTCAAATCTTATCGTCACTGCAGAGGAACAAGCTATTGTAAACAGCTAATGATAGTAAAGCCAGCATGAAATTAATTATTCTGAAACATATGTTGAGATTTCAGAAATAATATATTATTTTTACAGTTTCTGATTTTAAATGCATTTTTTTTCTGTGTGCAATTTTGTACCTACTCTCTCATTGATTTTCAAGTCTTAGAAAGCAGCTATCATAAGCAGTTTTTGAAAGCCAACATTTTAAAAAGATTATGCTATTTAACTGTTTAATTGACTTTCTCATTTATCTGCTTCTTAGATGTGACAAGTCTGAACTGTGTCCATCACATTTATCAATGAAGAAACTGGGTATGATTTAAAACTTAAGTAATAAACAAAGCTGTCACATAAGTGAATGGGACTTTTTTCTTTGTGTGGATACAGAAGGACAAGATGCCTGCCAGCCAGCTATTTATAGTTTAGTTTTTCTCCTGACAGTTCAGGTCTGTCTTCCTACATTGTCACATGAATCCACTTAGGTTTGCAAAGGACATTTTACAGGGAGTCACAAAAACAATTTCTTGTTGTGCATGAAACAGTTTGCAGTGCTTGAACTTGGATGAATTTGTCCAAGGTGTCCCAGTGCCTGGGACCTCATTTTCTACCTGTTTTTTTCTCATTTCACCTGTTACCTCATTTTCTACCCACATCTTCAGATATAATTCATATCCAGGAATATACCTTTTCTGTCTCTGGTCTGTGGGTATGTAACATCAGGAAACTGTAGATGTGTACAATGAGGGAGAAGCAGATGTACATTGTTACGGATTGACCAAAATTCTCGTTGCCCCCATCCCCTTCAGAAAGAGACGGCAGAGTAGCTGGGAGCAAGTTGAGTCTGGGGAGGAAAGGAAACAATATCCACTGCCCTCCCTCTGTCCAGAGCTAGTCATCTCAACAGGGAAAGTAATCCTACTGGTCAGACAGTTTCCCCCTGGTAAATCCATGCTGGTTGTTCCCAAGGACCTGCTGGTCCTTTACTTGTTTCTACAATTGTCTCAGAAACTGAGTTATGACATTGGCCTCACCAGCTCATGGTTACCTAGATCTTCCTCCTTGGTCATTCTGAATACAAACATGACATGACAGTTGTCTTTTCCCAGTCATCAGGGACCTCCTCTCATTTCTCTAGTCTTTCAGTGAGTGGCCTTGGGATAACATGAGCCAGTGGGGCATGTTTGCACACATCCCATCTGGACCCACACCACTTCCAATATCTTGTTTACGTTAAGCAGTCTGTAGCTTTATATTTCTCTGCTGTTGGTACTGTTTCTCCCCACCATCCATTGCCACTAGGCACACAGATCTGGGAGGTCTAGGAGTTTCTGATTAATGAAGAAATCTATTGGGTATTATGGCATTGCTTCCCCAGATGTCACAGATGTTCTTTTAAATATATCACTGCTTTGAGGGTAAGGCTGTAATCTGTTATCCTGAAGTGCATTCCCAAGTTGTGGCAGCAACCAGGGAAATCAGTAGAGGGTGACTAAGAAGCAAATTAAACTTCTGTTGATGGTGTGCCAGGTCTGTCATTACCCTGGGCAGTGGAAACATACATAGTTCCTCACTTATCAAGCCTCACGGTCTAGAACTGTTATGACTTTGTTTATTGACATTTCTATTCAAAATGGTGTATAATATGCAGAACATCAATCAGGTTCAGAATGGATTCAAAATGCCTCTGAGTAGATACCGAGAAAGAGCAACTTCTCTTAATAATTCCTGAAACACCGTATGGTTTCCTAAACAATCTTTAGGGAAGACTGAAGCAATTTTCACTCTTAAATAAAGAGCAAAAGGCTACCCATTATAGTACTCCTTACACAGACTGACATTAAAAAGTAAAAGGAAAAGCAATCAACATAGAGACGTAATCCCCTTGAGGTTTTAGAGAAGAAACCTTCAACTTTTTGAGACTGAAAGGCAGAGAACAGTTGTTCCACCTTGCCTTACATGTTGAGGGCACTCTGACTCTAAGCAATACAGAGCAATAAACATAGAAAAAACTAAATATGTGGAAAAATGCATGGACACTTGAGAGCTGATTAGAAAATTGCAGTATTGGAAATCCTCAGAGGATTCAATATTTTACCCTGAGGGTTTCACAGATAATATTAAACTTAAGTGAGAACGAAAAGAAGACGAATCCAGCCCGGAAATTAATAGTATAGCATGAGCCAATTTCAGTAACAGAACTCTTGTGTCAACAGTTTCTGGCACTGACAGCTCAAAGTTCCTGTCAGACAGAAACCGAAGCAGACTAGGTCTGAAGTCACTGCTCTCTACAACTTCCACAGTATTAGAAAGCACAAGAGCCAACAGCAGAGTGAACTACTCCTGTGAGTGAAGGAGCTCATATAAAACAAGACAGTGTATTAGGCAGATACTACCAATATTACAAGGGTCATTATCAGACTTGACTACAAGAGTGATCAGAGCGTTTGTCACAGAAAGCTGAGTCTCAACTGGAGCAGAAATCTCCCTTGAAGCAAACTGCGGGATGAAGGTCAGAAACAGACCTTTTCTGTTTCAGGGATGATGAAGGTTTTACAATAAAAGCCCGACTGCCTGGGTGAAAGCTGATGAGAAAGAAACTTCCTGGAGTGGTTTCCTACTGCTGGGATTGAAAAGCCTACATAAAGAGAACTTGGACAAGTGGTTCTCCGTTCCCTGACAAAAAGGAAAAATACAGCTTTTATAGACTGTATGTGGCTTATAGCCAGCAGACTTTGATAATGAAGCCAAGGAACATTAAACTTGCCCAAAGCTATACAATGGTAAAAATTAAGCAAAATCAGACACTAAGATCAAAATGAAAACAAAAATCATAAAGGAGCAATAAAAATGCAGTGGAATAAAAGGCTGGGACAACCTCAGACAGAAAGCGACTAACTGCAAAAAAGCTACGTAGGAAACTAGAGAGGCAACTGAGGGCCGAGGATGTATTTTAAGCTTTTGGGAAAGTTACACGAACATAAGCTTTCCAAGTACTAAGAGAGATAAAGTATCATCCACCAGCTTGAGTACTTCCACATCTCACATCTAACAAGCCTGCACCATAACATTTCACTTATGAATCCTGTGTTAAGCACAGATTAATCACTTGAAATGAAACATCCTTCAAGAAAGAAACCCCCTATTGATATGATAATCCAACACATATACAGGCAAAATTTTTTAGCATTCAGTCACCCTTAAAACATTGTGGTTTACTGATATTTAACTAACTTAAAGTAAATTTATTGTTCTGGATTTTATTTTGCCCTTAGCTTATGAAGAGCTGTTTACCATCTCAAACTTCCTTCTCACATACATATTATTATGCATAACCCTAAACCAAATCATTTATCTATTCCTAAGCATGCTCCACAGACCAGACTTCTGTAAGAATTAGGGGTTCCCCCAAAATTTTTCTCTTAGCTTCTAGAAGACAGGTAATTTAAACACTGAAAATATTGTTTTCTTATATCTTATTAGTATGGAACATTTCTTGGAGATACATTTCTGTAGTAAATAAAATTTCATAAGTAACTAATAGGATAAAATATTCCAGATGAATGAGTAGTTAGAGGATAAACATTTGAGTTAAGGGCAAAGTTATACAACCACAAATATTATTTGAAGGGTTCTTTTACTGACAGCATGTGGTATTTAGAAGTGTACTTTTGGTTGAGTACTTTGTAACCTTAAGAGCACCTACTCACAAGAACTTTTTAGTTACATTTCAGCAGCATTGTCCTTCCACTGGTTACCTTACAATTTATTATAAGGTGAAAGTAATCTAGAAATGCTGCCTTACAATAGCAGCAGCAAACCCACATTTATGCTTTAAATTAACTGTATTTGAGTCATTATAAGATGACCTTCACTTACTGAAGAAGAGAAATAAAAAGGTTAAAACCTTTGTTTGTTAAAACCTTGGTTGTGACGGGGTGAAGCCTACCCAAAATAAAGCTTAAAAAGCTGAAATCTGTACTACATACGTCCAGCTCTGGCGACATGGTTGTACTTTGCACTTGAAACAACCAAACAAACAAAAAAACCCCAACAACAACCAACCAAACAAGAAAAACCCACAAAAATAACATATTAGCTTGGTTACAGTTATGGGGTGCTACCTATCCCAAGATAATTGTTCATATAAATGAGTCTCTCTGGTTATGGAAGCCAGTGCACTTATTCTTTTCACATCTTAAAAGAAGTAGCACCTGCAGTAACAGATACCTTATCTAAATTTTGCTCCTTAACATTGCCTACACACAACAAAGAGGAATGCAAATCACAACATCAGTCTGGAATGCTGATTCTGTTTACTTCAATTACCAAGGTCTCAGGAACCAGCATAACTCTGCTGGGGACCATACTCATCCCTTTGATGTAATCCTCAAAAAGCTTTAAGTAATCTTTATTGTTTGCATAGTGTAAATCTCTTTAGCTATATTCTATTAACCAAAATACAAAAAAGTCCTATATAAAAAGAAATAATAATAAAATAATACCTGCTTTGTTGCATAATGATGAGGCAAACCACCAACAAATACAGATCCAGTTTCAAGCCAGTGTGAGCGGGACCAGAAATTTTTGGGCATACTTGTCCTCGCAGATATCCCCAGGACAGACATTTCTGCTTTACATGGTACCATGCCTTGCCTGCATAAATTTAGAAACAGAAACGTTTATCACCACATATAGCTTACATTACTGTCTATCTGACAAATTAATTAGGCTGTTACTGAAACAACAAAGAAAGAAAATCAAGTAAACAGCTCTTTTTATATTAAAGACCATAAACTTCAAAGAAGCTGTTTAACAAGCCGTAAGTTGGCACGTCTTTGGGGTTTGAACTTCCATTAAAATTGAGCCATATTGTAAATCCAAGCAGTGTAATTGCTAAAAAAGTCAAGAAACATTATACTGGCTGCAATAAAGTCAGAAAAATTTTAACAATGACTGTAATCTAACAGTTTTAACAAGACTGTAATTTAAGAAAAAAAAATCCATTGACTTCAAATATTTCAAACATCCCTCTTTTTCATCACACAAAAAAGTGAGAAAAGCAATTTAAAACCCTTCCTTTTAGAGTGCACGCCCACTATAATCTGTTATTCTTTCCTTTAAAAGCATCATTCCTAAAGATTAAGGCAGTAATGTTAAGGCCTTAAATAAATATGTACATTTTCCCTCCCCCTTATTACACACCCTCTTAATGGTGTTGCTTTCAACAGCATGCATAAATTATTAACAATAAACAGAAGGTGCAAAGTAAACAATTTGGTTTTCTCCAATTTTTTTTAATGATGCAAAGTTTCTTTACATTCCTTTAACCAACTGGTAGAAACCACTCTGTCTTCATGAAAGAAAGCACAATGAAGAAACATCAGACTAAACAAGTCATTGAAATAGGAATTCTTTTCCTCTCTGCACACAGAGCAAATCAGAGTTCAATCAGCTACCTATTTAAAAATATTCAAGTTCCTTTGCATATAGGCGCAACAAAAAAATCTATCTGAAAATAGCATATAAAAAAATAATGCTATAAAAGCAAAAGTCTGTAAATTAGCTAGGATGTTATAGTTAAATTATGAATTTATTTTACCTTTCATAATGCAAAATTAGCTTCTGAAACATAATAGTTACAAAAGAAGTCTTCTGTCAGATGATACATAGAGGATTTCCCATGTACTATTTTATATGGTCTTCTATAATTTTTAAAGTTAGAGCACAGAGACTTTACATAAGCTACACTTACAAACAGTTCGCTATGTTTGTTTCCTGTATAATTCTGGTTTTATGATACTTTCAGAAATATACACACACATGGTAATAGCCCGTTAACAGCCAGGACTATAATTTTTTTTCCAAGCATATGGATTGTCCACCCTAGGGTGAATAACTGCAGGTGAAGAATACAAAGGTTTGTTTTGTTAAAATCAACAGCAAAGAAGAGAAATAAATTGGTGTTTTTATTTTGTGGATGAAAAAGAGATCAGTTCTTCTTAAGAGATCCATTCAAATGTTTTATTTATTTTTGCCTCAAATTTTATAAAGTTTTTTTCAAACTTGTTAATTAATAGCTAACATGAATAAGAAAAAGGAGAAAACTGTAGCAAGGAAAGAAATGTTTTCCTATGATGTTTTGTAGGTATTACACAATGGTTGCAGGTATTTGTATATACAAGAGGTTCTGCAGCACAACATTTTCACTATAAGGTTACAGAGGAAGTTTGATGATAACTCATACATGGATTCTCAGTAGCTCTGTTTGCAATGATTGTGCAATTTTTCCAAAGGCTTCAACTCAGTGTGACATCTTGGATATATTAATTCTACAACAGAAGACTTTCATGAGGGTTCTAAGGAAAAAAATTATTGATTTTAAAATATCTTAAATTTTTTCTACTTCTGATTAAAAGATACTGATGAATAAGGGCATAATAATAGGATAGGAGTCTGAAATCTTTCAAATCACACTTGGTTTAATGCAATGTAAATCTTAAGAATGGAGGGATTGGAAGAGGGAATAAAAAGGTTTTTTTTTGTTTTTTTGTTTTTTTTTTATACTAATGAATGGGATAAGTGAAGGAAAGCTGCCTAAAAAAAAATCTTTTTTTATTACTATTTCTTCTACATATTTTGAGATGCTAATGCTGTAACTATCTATGTGAGCATGTAAATTATTCTGTCACACCTATTCAGAACCATAGCTCCTTTTATGTTAGCTTCAAAAGTATTTGTTAGCTTGTCCTTAATAGCTTACTGGATAGATACACAGGGATGTTTTTGTGTGCATATACATAAACATATTTTTAAATTAATTCCCAGTATTTTATGTCAGAAAGCAAGTTCCTGCAATTCAGAAGCATGAGCTGCCTTCACCCTAAGCTGATTAGAATGCCAGCCATGCTCCTTTGATTGTGCTTGATTGAATATAGCAGGGTTTGGTCAAATTAGAATAACATCCTTAAACCATTATTGTTTAACATTTTCTGATGATACAATCACTGAGTCATATATGCACTCTATGAAATTTCCATCAGGTTTTTAAAATACTTTTTTTTACAATCAGCACAGTGGGCGCTTTAAAGGTCAAGTAAGAAGACAGAGCTTTTTGCATAAATATGAATGTGGAAATGCATACAGCAACTCTCAAGCACTTTTGCTGGGTAAGACACTAGTAATTGTGCCTCAATACAACCCAGCAGTAACAGTTCACAGATTCCTAATTTGTACTCACATAGACGTAATGATTAAATACTGGCCTATAATTATAACCTGAAGATGAGTTCTGCCTAAACAGTATTAGATCCATTGCCCAATGCCTCACAGGCTGGAAGGACTGAAAGGTCAGATAACAATTTGATAACTGTTGGGATAAAAGCACCTAAATGTGAAAATGTCTGCATGAAAACCAAATCCTTTTACATAATGTCCTTAACTTGCTGACATTTGTTAGTGATGATGAAATGACATGTTTGGGATTATCAAAAAAAGGTAAAAAGGTAATAAAACAAATGGGAAAGAGGAGGAAGGAAAGGGGGATCTCCAGATAAAGCATTAAGTGTCAGTCATGCTGCACAGCCCTGCTGGAAATAAAGCTTCTTTAATCTGGGTTTTTTGTTTTTGTTTTAATAAGAAAGGGAAATCTATTGTTCTAGAAACAAGAATGAAACTTTCACCTATGTCTAGCACTTTCACTTCAAATGTGGTCATGGTAAAGGACAATAAGTAATTCACTAACTACCCTTGAACTATTCAGTATGCAAAGTTAGCATTCAGTCTATTCAACAAAGACACATTTGCAAACAGCTATATCAAATAAGAGCTGTGAACTACAAGAATTAAAGAGTTTTATTATGTATTTTAAAAAATAATCCCTAAAATTCTGTGATATTATTGAAGAAAACTGATCAATGAGAAACACCCCATTTTCACTGTTTGATAAGTACTTCAGAGATAACTGATATTAAAAAAAAACCAAACCGAACTCATGCTTTCCTCTGTTTTCACTCATTATCTAGTAGATTTTATTTTCTGTTTTCCTACTCAAACTGCTTCTTGCAGTAGAATATTTATTTTTGTGAAATTGGAACAGAAAATAGATGTACTGTCACAGTCAATCGAGAGTTACATTTTCTTAATACACATTTAAAAACAAGTATTGATTTTGACCCAGAACCAGTTTTAAAAACCTTATGGCTTTGCAAGTATGTTTGAGACTACTTTAAGATCATAATATCTCTTTGTTCAGAGAGATTTTGCTGATTTCACCCTAGGATTTCAATACCTAACTGAATAAAGCCCTACACAACCTGGTTTGACCCCCTGGCTGGCCCTGCTTTGAGTAGGAGTTGGACTAGAGACCACCTCAGGTCCCTTCTAGGCTGAATTATCCTATGCTTCTAGAATCCAATGACATTTTCCTATAGATCTATGTAACAAAAAACACCAAAACCAACAACAAAAACCTCAAAACCAAACCAAACCAAAAAACCAAAACCAACAACAAAAAACCCCAAACTCAGCCCTGCAGGAATAAGATTTAGAGACTAAGGCAGAACCTTAATCAATGCCTCTGGCCATTTGTGTCTTTGCATTTAGGAGAGCTTCAAGTTTCTAGTTGCTCACATTATCACAAACCTTAATACTATTTACATAAATTAACCTTAGAAAGCAATATGCACTTCTTTATTAAAATTAAAATTGCTCATTTTGAGAAGACAAGCTTTGAGCAAACATTTTAAAGACAATCTGCAAGTGAACAGAGGATTGTGAATATATATGTTGATGTAGATGTAAATAAAGTGTCATTTAGTGAACAGCTTGACTCAAAAAGTGCTTACTGTATTCAAGCATTCAGGCAGTGATAAGCTTAGAGTTGGATGGACTTGCAACACTGACAGTTCATTTCAAGTGAAACTGACAGACCGCGGTGAATGAGATAGTTACACAGTGGGAATTCACATTTACGTGAACTCTGCAGGCCAACATTATTTCTGGTCTCTGTACTCTGTCTGTATTCTTCATAGTAACACTTTTATGCTTGTGACATGGGGCTAAGGCCCCAGAAAACTGCAACCACTTTTAGTATCAATAAGCATCCTTCAATGTTCCTTAGAAAACAATATAGAGCAAAGTTTTTGGAATGTAGCCTGTTATTATTCTTACTCTACTGTTTTTATCCCTGCAATAAGGTGCTTTAGAAGTAAAAAAAAAAATAATCATTCTTAGAAGTCAGACTAATGAGCTATTTTGAGACCCAAAGTAAAAGTAGCAATGACATAAACATTTTTAGTATTTATTTGGTTAAATAATCTGAGCAAGAATAGATCACTAACACACTACAGATTTTTCTCTTTGATGATTCTAAATTTTAACTTCCAAATGTCTCCTTTCACAGCAGAGTTCTGAAAAGATGTAGAATGTGATCTGTACTCAATATATAGCGTGACTAATTAAGCTTTAATCTTAAAGAGGCTGTAAAACAACAGTTTGTATCAGACTAATTGGTGGTATTAAGATGCTATTAGCTGTTATTATGATCAATTTAGTATAATTAAATCCATTGCATTCAATTACATTGGTAGAAAAAGACAGTTATTTATTCTCTGTTGACTCATGTGAAGTTTATGTAAAGTAAATCACTCTTTGTGGCGTACAAAAAAAAATTGCAAAACATATTGAGCTTTAGTTTCCTGATGGTTTTTTATTCCAGTTACAATTTTTTTACGTTGCACTGATGCAAAATAAAATTCTATTACTAAGATGCAAAAAAGTGCACTTAGTTTTAACCTTTTATTAAATTTGATCAGTGCAAAAAGCCTACTTCCATGAATCTCAATTTCTGGGAAGTAACTGCACAATCTGAAAATATGAACACCCAGTTTCTTTGTCATTATTTCTTGGTTTTGTGCATTTCCTTCTTTCTCTGTGAAATCTTAGTTTACATTGAATTAATAAACCACATTTAGTGACCTCAGAATAGCAAAGGGTATTTTGACATGTCTAGCAATGCAGAACCAAGATCTTTACTACATAATGTTTGAAATTAATATGGCTCATGAAATATCATCAGAATCAACTTCTTTCTGGAAAAAAAAAAATTGTTTCTGAAAGAAAGGCAAATTGCTCATTTTGAGAAGAAAAGCTCTGAACAAACATTTTAGAGACATTCTGAAAGTGAGCAGAGGACTGTACAGTATATATGGTGGAGCCTGGAAGCCTGGCTCATCTCACTGGCACTTCTTATGCATTTGTAGGTACGATTTGACTGGCAATTTAGGCAAAAGGGTAAGTTTCCAGCCTTTATTCCATGGACATTCAAACGTTTCTCCTCCCTTCTTTGCACAGCACTGTGCATTACGGAAATCATTTAGCTGAAAACAACAAAAGTATTTGTTTTTAACTAGAATCAGTCCTTTATATGAGCTCTTGCCACCTGAGCCAGTAACCAGATTTTAAAAAAAAAGAAAAGAGAGGCAACAAATTATCTTGAACATGTAAAAACCTCCCAGTCTACATGATGCTAAAAGTCTCCTTTTAAAAGCAGTCAGAATTGTCCCCCTTTTGTCAAAGTGACTTCTTCAAAAAAAGTGCCCCCTTTTTAACGACAGACTTTGTTTAGAGCACATGATAGCCAGATTTTAAAGAGATAACTATTTAAATAAAGAAATTGTAAAAATAAAAGCCTTGAAATCAAATTTATTTTATAACTTGAATAAATTCTTTACTACATACTGCTGGCCTGGAACAAAATCTCCTTGCTTCCACAGTCTTACAAGGTTCACCTTAGTAATAGCTTCCTACAGCAGACAGACTCTTCACTTTTTTTTTCCAGGATTTTCCCAGTCTGTTGCTGCAGACTCTCTGCAATCCTCTTCTTCAGGGAGAAAAAGCTAATTTGCTTTCAGAAGAGGAGCAGTCTCCCTGCCTCCAGATGCCTCTGACTGACAGGGAATCATGCAGGATAAAGTAAAAAGACAGCTTCCTACTTACTGTGTAGGAGTTACAGTGTACACTATTCATGCAGCTCTCTCTGAATAAACAAGATAGCTATACTGCTTGTCCTGCTCTCTGCCTATTGCTCTTGGTTCAGTGAGAAAAGGATGGCTTGCATCACCTTTCAAACACTCGTGCTGCCTTGTATCTGCCTCAATGATTTGCACAAAATTTATGCCTTCAGTCGTCCAGATGCAAAGTTCAGTGCTTAACAGCAGTTTTCTCCCAGTACTGAACTAGCTAATTATTTATGCTTCTCCATTGTCTGCAACATCTCTCAAAGAGGAGAGCTTGAGTTTTGTAGTGAAAGGATATCTAGCAGGTAAAAAAATCTTTGGGGCAAGAGTGAACTACACCTTTCAGATACCTGCCATTGCTGCTTCATATCATCAGGGTAGCATATCTGAGGCACAGAGGTAGCATGGTCAGAAAGAAATCTTTACCCAGCTTTTATTTTCAGCTTTTTACTGAAGTACTGGCTGGGATTTGTCAGCCAGAATCATTTGGATATAGAAATTCCTCACCAATACTGTGGGTGCAGGAAGAGGTGACCACAATTGAATGAACCTTAGGAAAATAGTTAAGAAATGATGGGCTTGATTTTACTGAAGTCTGTGGCATTATGAAAAAAAAAAATGATCATTTGTGACACAGAGAAAGTCAGCCTAGTGGTCTGTTTTGAGTGGTCCCACCTGGGATGAAGCTCTAAACCTAAGCAAGTTTAGAGGTTCCATCTTAGATAAAAATGGGAACCTATGGTATTTCATTCTGTAGTGTTCAGATGATGCAATATGCTTGTCCAGAAAGGGGAAAACAAGTTCTCTAAAATATTCCATAAATCCTACAATTATTTTTCCCCTAAGCTCCCTTTGTGATATCTAGAGTATTTACTCTTAATTAAGATGAATATGTTGTACAAAGTACATTGACATTATGTGAAAACATGCAAACAAAATTTCTAGGAAATCAAAGTGCTCAGCAGGTTTAAAAGCATAAAAGAAACTACCAGGTTGTGTGTGTATATATATGTATATATATATTATTATATATGTATATTAGGTCTGCTTTTCAAATAATAAGAAAACCTCAATAACAGGTTATTATATTATCCTATTAATAGAAATAGAATTTTAGTATTTTCTATTCCTTTCTATTATTTCAATATTGTCAATATTGTAACTATTTTGTTTTTAAAATTATCCATTTGTTCTATTGTGAGAATGAAATGATGAACAGTCTCAGAAATTAAGAATGTGAAGAATGGAGTTAAGTATTACTGCAGAGATCACATGGGATAGAAAAGGATTTAAATATGCTTGAACAGAGAACCAGCTAAGGCCATGTCCTAAGGAAAAGCCTCTGGCAAATACATAAATTGCTGAGACAGTATCTCAAAAAGATAAGGAATTTAGTGATATGCAGCAGTCAGTAAGAAAGGGCATGTTGTTTCTTTGCTTTTTCTACTGAAAACAAAGAACAGAAAACAATTGCAAGGAAAAAAATGAACAGTTTGAGAACCCAGAAATAAAAATATAGTTTTGTTTTTCACAGTAATGACACTTCAAAGAATAGATAATAGTTTTGGTAAAGCAGTCATATTACTGAAGCTTGAGATGTTCTTTTTTTTAAAAAAAAAAGTAAAACAAAATGAACTTTTACTTTACCCAAAATTATAGAAGATAAATACATTTACACACTGTATATAAAACCAGTTTCTGATACTTGTACACAAGAATAAAATCAGCAATAGAAACCAATGCTTACAGACAAAGCAAACTGGGTAAGTATAATCTCATTGTTTGCCTGTCACTTTCCTTAATATTTCCTTAGTAGCAGGTATCACCAAGGCATTCTCAGTTTTCAGCCTATTAATAGACCAGTTTATTTATCTACGTTTATAACTGCTTAACTGATCGAATGACTTTCAGTGAGATGCTGTATTTGTGTTTGTACTGCTGTTCCTCCCTAGCATCTACAAAGTGATTATTTCCATAGTGTTCTAAGTCATTAAAATGTGAGGATTAGATTCTTGTTCAAAAAATGGTATAATTTAAAAGCCATTATTGATTGTATATTTATTTTTCGGAAGCATCAGCATTTATTTTGAACACTTGACCTCCAAATGGCAAAATACATTAAACTACACTTAAATTATGAAGTATTCATGAGATAAAGTAATGAATAAAATTAGTCACAGAAGAGAATGTTATTAGCCCTGCTTCTCTTTTACTTATCTGTGAAAGGATTAAAATCAAATTAATTATCTTGAAAGGTACTGCGCAGGTTAGTAGAATGAACTGGAAAACACATAAGGGTATATTCTGACTAGTAAGATTTCTAAACTTTTCCTCTCTTTGATGGTGATTTGATTAATATTTGGTTTTAATCTCAGCATTCATAAATTAGAATCTCATTTGACTATTCTGCTTCAACCTAGAATTGTCATTTCTGTGAGGCTGTCATGCTCTGCTAGTGGACAGTATCACCATGTAACAGAAACCTTCAGCAAAAGTTATTTTTCAACTTTTTGAGCTACTTGTGCCAACAGCCACTCTTTACTGTTGTAGTCAGAATCTTTTTCCTTTCAGATGTATTCCAGAATACCTTTTTTGGGATATATTCTTTACTTCTTCCTGTTCATTTTTGTCTTAGCCACCCTAAATATTGTAGGTTAAATTTCTTTATCTCTGTCCAAAAAAACCAAACCAAACCAAACCAAAAAGAGAATCCTTATTTTCTTTATACTTCATGATCAATTCATTCCTCTTTTCTACTTTACCAATCCATGCCTTGACGTATTACTATTTTTAAAGTTTTGATTGTTTTTGTTTCAAATAAAAATGCCTCTACATCTAAATTATATTCTCAAATCAGTTTGTTTTCACTGACTTTGCCTCTCTACAATAGATACTGGACAGTAAGTAGCAGATATTTTTGCTGTATTCAGTGCTGGTGAGGCCACACCTTGAGTACTGTGTCTAGTCCTGGGCACCTCAGTTTAGGAAGGATATTGAGGTCCTGGAGCAGGTCCAAAGGAGGGCAACCAGGCTGGTGAAGGGACTCGAGCACAGATCCTATGAGGAGAGGCTGAGGGAGCTGGGGCTGTTCAGCCTGGAGAAGAGGAGGCTCAGGGGAGACCTCATCACTCTCTACAACTCCCTGAAAGGAGGTTGTAGCCAGGTGGGGGTTGGTCTCTTTTCCCAGGCACCTCTCAGCAAGACAAGAGGGCATGGTCTTAAATTGTGCCAGGGGAACTTTAGGTTGTATATTAGAAAGAATTTCTTTACTGAGAGGGTGATCAGGCATTGGAATGGGCTGCGCTGGGAAGTAGTGGATTCTCCATCCCTGGAGATATTTAAAAAGAGACTGGATGTGGCACTCAGTGCCATGGGCTGGTAACTACAGCGGTAGTGGATCAAGGGTTGGACTTGATGATCTCTGAGGCCCCTTCCAACCCAGACAATTCTATGATTCTATGATTCTATGATATAACCTAATTAAGAATCAACATACAGGAGAACTTAGGAAACAAGAAATATTACCAGTGTTAAGAAACCATAAATAAATTTTACTACATGTAACAAAAACTAGACTTTTTCCAAGTAAGACCCCTGAGATGGGAAAAGTTTGAGACTATAAAAAATTAAATATTGTAAGATAAGCGGGCACTTGTGGGTATTTCATTCACTTCTAGTTTTGCAGTAGGCACTTAGGAGGGACTGATTAAAAGAGGAACCCAGCCATAGGTAGGCAAGTATGTTTGTCAGGACCCTGTCAGTGGTCAGTTTAAAGGTCCAACAGCTTCTCAAATAATTTGTAATGGCAATAAATATAAATCTGTCTTAACCCTGGGTACGTCCAATTATTTCAAAAAAATACCTTGGAGGTCTTGCAAGTCCATTGATAGCTTCCTGGGGAGAGGCCCAGAAAATGATGAGAGCATGAAGCTGTCTTAAACCAAGAATACAGCTTCTTACAGCTTTATATGAATATTACATACACTTGAAACTCTAAGTAAGCAGCAGCCACTGCTGTTAATATCTTGTGGCTTACATTATGTTTTGAGGAGATGGCCCATTAAGCATCTTATTGAGTATTTGGCATTTACACAGTATATGAAACAACAGATGGAATAATCTCTTCACCTATATGGTGTTATTTTAAAAAACAAAGCCAATATTTTGCACCTTTGTGATAAGATAAAAATAGGAATTTACAATCAAAGTGAAATTAAAAAATAGAGGAGCGTCTGCCTTTTTGCTAACCACTTTATCTATCATCTGCTTATCTTATCTACCTGAAAGCCCTAGGGAAAAAAACAAGCTTTATAGAACATTCTGAAGGATAATAAATGCAGCATATTTTGCACCACATGGATTATCTCAGGGCTACATAACAATCTATCAAAACCAAGCAATATAGAACCTTCTGAGTAAGCATGCGTTACATTATGGCAGGATTAGAAAGAACTTTTCCTGATCAGAGGAATCAGAAAACATCTACATCTCAAAACCAAGACAATCAATCACCAAAAGTCCTGCAGTTACCTAGTTCAAACATCAAATTACAAACATCACAAGTTAAGGGAGAAGAATAATGCACTTTCAAAAAAAGCAAATCACCACATTTTTCAGTTTGTTTCTAGACTGATGGAGCATTTACACCAATTTTCTAATCTTAACAGTCACAGTCAGTTAAAAAAGTTAAAAATGGATTGACTTATTTTAAAGAAAGTAATTGTATAGCTAACATTTACTGAATAATCAATTTATAAGACAGATTTCTATGAGATAGAATTTATATAGTTTATAAAACAGAATTTATATGACAGATTTGCTAAGGCAATTGACAATCGTGATCTGAAATTAAATGTAAAATAAAAAACTTATTTAATCAAGGCAATTAAGACACTATTATCAGTACTGTAAAAGGAATAATTTCTAATACTGCTGCTACAGTTTGGCCTATTTCTGCTATACATGATATTTATTAACTTGTTTTGATAATGAAGATTCAAGAAGATGAATTTTAAAGCAGTTAATGAAGGCAGATTTGTAAGGGCTAAAATGAGGCGACTGTGGTAAAGTGTCTCCTGCATTGCCAGTACGTAACTGTATCTTCACAGCAAAGCCAAGCAGATAAACTTCCCAGTGCTTGAGTCCCTTTAATGTATCCTGCCCTTCATAATATGCTGCAGAGATCTAATCCATAAAGCAAACCTTGGCAACGTGTTGGTTTTAGAAGCAAACACCATAAATAAAGCAAATTTGATGCAAAAAATATATCCTATTCAAAAGTATCAAGTTATCCAAGATCTTGATGTAAATCCAGTTCTCTTAGTATATGTGATTTTTATTAAATTGTTACAAGTGTTGTAGCCACAAAATCTCACCATAATGAAAAATATACTTCAGCATTGCTGCATTTTTATTATCAGCATGGATATTCTGGTGAACTATGAGAACTGCATATAGTGTAATGTCTGACAATTATATGAACATTTATTTACAAACAGTAAAAGATTTGCTATTTCTTTGAGTCACACCAGGAATTATTTCTGTAGGATAGAGGAAGTGGTAAAATGTTCCTCTGTAATCCGAAAAAGAAGATATTAATTGTCTAATTTCCTCTGCATTCATCTTAACTTCTATTACACAATACACTACTTTTAAGTCTATATGATATTGCAGAAGTAGTATATTCTTTTGCAGATACCTTATTTTCAGTCGCTGAAATACATTGCTTTTAGTGAATTTGAAAGACAAAAATCTTTTCATTGCAGGGTCACATCAAAAGGGCATATAACAATTAGGAACATTTTAAGTACTGAGAATGCCTGGCTTCTTTCAACAAACTAGTACAAAACAGTATTTTGTTTGTTTGTTTGTTTTTTTACTTGTGATGCTTGTTCATAATATGTAAAACCTACAGAACAAAGAAAATCCCTGCAGTATGCATACTCGCTACATTATAGTATTCAGTAACTCCTATATTCCCATCTGGAGTACAAAAACTTCCTGGATAACACTGTTCAAAACTTAATCTACTTATTTTATTGCAAAGCAGTTCTGTAAAGATTAAACAATGTTTGCAAAGCTCTAGATAGCTGCTGAATAGCTGATAGCTGCTTTTCGTCTCTTTTCCCAGGCAACTATCAGCAAGACAAGAGGGCACGGTCTTAAGTTGTGCCAGGGGAAGTTTCGGTTGGATATTAGAAAGAATTTCTTTACCGAGAGGGTGATCAGACATTGGAATGGGCTGCCCTGGGAAGTAGTGGATTCTCCGTCCCTGGAGATATTTAAAAAGAGACTGGATGTGGCACTCAGTGCCATGGTCTGGTAACCGCAGCGGTAGTGGATCAAGGGTTGGACTTGATGATCTCTGAGGTCCCTTCCAACCCAGACAATTCTATGATTCTATGAATAACCAGTGGCAATTTTAACCAAGTTATTTTAAGTTTTACTATGCCATTATACCATAGTTGATTAAAGTAAATGTTAATGTCACAAAACAAGTAACGCATTTCAGGAATGATTCAGTCAAATTTAATCATCAGCAATATACTGCTAATAAAGAGATTAATTTTTAATAAAGAAAACCCCATGTAAAATAGTGTTTACTATTCTTTAAAGCATATACATTTTCTTAATTAACTCAAGCATATGGGAAGATTCACTAGATGAAAATAAGAAGCAACTTCTGACCAAATCCTTGATATCTGTGCCATTAAGATTTTAATCTAAAACAATGTCCAAAACTATATTCCCTCTACCAAAGTGAGTGATTAATTAATAATGGCTCACTAATTAGACTGGATCCAATAAATATAGTGCATTCCTTCTCAAAAGCAAAAATCAGTGTCATCTTACTTATGCTGTCTAATTACCATTCCTTGCAAATGAAATGAGATAACTATTTCTTCTTTCCTTTTTAGGCTCGGGAAAAAAAAAAACATCAGAAAGAGAAATAAGGTTGTTTTTCTCTCCAGCTATTGATATAGACTGATTCATAAATGCAAGTAATTTTCTACCCAACGGATTTGGGGGAAAATGCATAAAATAGCAGCACTCACATTGTGGTAGTTAATGCATCCCTGAGCAACGTCAGTGACATAGCAGTTCTAATGTTCTGGTGCCAGGGGATAGAATGTTCTTCTTAAAGTCTCCTAATGTACTGAGGGTTCAGCCAATCATGCTTTTGTTATCTTCAGCATCTTAAATCTTTCTTAAAATGAAAAACAAAGGAGTAACAATAGAATTTTGATGGATTAAACTAGCTAACAGACTAAAAACTGTATGTCTCCAGTCTTCATCTATTTTCTCCGTTTCACTTGGGATTTTTTAGGCTTCTTTGGTATATTCCCTCAATTGTCTTTAATGGACTTGCAGAGTCCTTGATTATTTAGTTCATATAGAAGCTGATCAATGTCGTTATCATCTTTATAACTCTTTTCTGAAAAAAAAGTCCCAATTCTACTTCCTCTGTTTTGAGACTAAGAGGTAGTGACAAGCAAAGAAATAAATTGAACTGGGTATGTTATTCAAGATTTTAGAGAATTCCCCTTTCACTCAGTGTCACAGACATGGCTTCTATGCCTCCCAGGTCAGAGAGAGGTTTACACTTGCTTTTAGCTTCCACTAGCATGCTTTGTTTTTATGTTATTCCCTTTTTGGTGAAAAGCACAACTGCAGTGAATTACTGGCTTTTGCTCCTTGTGCTAGTTTGCATTGTCTTAACATGTGGTCTGGAGCTTGGGCTCAATTTACCACGCTGGGAAAAAAATATGACAGTACTGACAGCTGTATTGCAGAAACAAACTGTTGTCCTTCTCACTGATTACTCACTGCCTCATCTGATGCAGCAAGGCACAATGCAATAGATATAATCTCCTCCACAGCTTCCCATAGAAGCTTAGGGTCCAATTGTAGCTGCCCTGCTAAAGTGCTTCATTTAGCCATATTTGGACAGATATAGCTATAAAAGGTTTATTCCAATAAAAAGCTTTGCTTTTTCTGTACTCCTTCACAAACTTTTTAGGGAATGATTTACTCCTGCGAGACAAGCAGACAAATAGCTCTTTTTCTTTTTGATAGACTAGATGACTTGGATTTATTTTAATCTGTCTATAGGGAAACAAGGCACCTGGAGAGCTCAGTAGGATTCATGCCTAATTTTCTTGTCAATGAAACCAAAACTTATATTCAAAGTTCTTCAAAGGCTGCAGATTCTAACAGCACAGACATTCGGTCATTAGATATATTGCATACATTTCCTTGGTTAAAAATCCAAAATACATGTAAATCACCATTGCCTCTGTGCAAAGAATCCTAAAAAGGATACACTTTCTAATAGTGATGCAGGTTGCCAGTTTAGTAACAAGATCAGCACACCCTGGTAATCTAGAACTGACATTTTTCTGTTTCTGTTTGTTTGGGGTTTCCCTTCCCTTCTCTTTTCTTAACTCTTCCCTTTTTTTTAAGCACAGATATCCTCTCAAAACCATGAACAGTTGATTTTGGTAGGTCATAATTACCTTAACTTCACAAAACAAGGGATGAATCAGCAATGAATCTGATTACAAGGCCTGCTGCACTTTGGTTTTCTGCACTTCTGTTTCCAATCAACACAAGGTTCTTTTTCTCCTTTAATTTCTTATCATGAAAGGAAACAATCACAAGCTGGAAACAAAAAAACATGGAAAAGCTACCTGTCTAATCTTTCTTTCATTTCATCCTCCTTCAGTTGCAAGTATTGCTATTTTAAAGGGGTAATACATCTTATCATGAGTTGCAGAAACAGTAACAAAAGTCATGGTGCTGCTTCTGTTTGTAGCTTGGACTTACCGATTTCAGTGAGAAAAAATTTCTTTCCATAAACCCCTTCAGTTACTTGATGAGCACTCTCCAGCTGTGCTATAGTTTAAAGATTCTTTCCAAATATGTGTTTTAGTTCACACTAGCATAACATTTTTTTACTGCACATGTTCAAGTATCACTCTTAGCTAATGAGATACAATATCAATAGAGTTCACCAGCTATTCAATAGATAATCTTCAAGGCAATTATAAACAAAGACAACAGAAAAATGTAAAACTCACCTGATCTGCACTTGATGCCAGTGTCCATCATCCACTTTAGCAGAAGAAGTGATGGTTTTTATTTCTGCTGCTCCACCACACAAAAACTGGTACTACAGAATGGCAAAAATGCTTTTATTATATAACTTCCAAGAACTGAATGGTTAAATAATTAGAAACTTGAACATAAAAATAACAAATGTTGTATCAAGGAAAACTGTTTCAGTAAAAATGTAGATCTCTTGTACCAGAACTATACAAGCAAACATACATACTTCCTAGCCTGCATGAAAAGGTTTTATTCTTGGTGTATTTTAAAATCAGGTATTATTGGCTTGATTTGCAAAAAAGTTGACCATCTGCAACCCAGCTGAAATTAACATTGGCCATGGGTGAATTTTACTTACCATTTTATGGCCTCCTTACACTTCCAAACACGTAATGAAGCATGCAAGTTCCAGTATTTTGGAACACCATTTAATTTCCTATACTGATGTGAACAAGCACTTGATTTCATGGTTTGTCTACTTATAATTGTAGCTTGATTGTGAGTTTGGAACCATTTGTTCATCGGGCTTCAAATCTACATTTAATTGACTGGCTTTGTGAATGATTAAGTGAATTCAATTAATTTTAACATGGCTAAGTGGGATTTCTGAATAGATTTTTGACAATGAAAGTACTTTCATATTTTATAGTGCTTATGATATGTTAGAAAAATATTTTTCTGCGTTGCTTCTTTACAATGACTACAAGTAAGATCGACTTAAAGCCTTCAACATTTTCTACACCTCTGATAACTTCCTGTCCCTGCATAATCTCATTTGTTCTGGATAGTCATGGTATAATTAAACACCATAAATGACAAGATAACAAAAAAAGCAAAAGGTTATTTTCTTCTTATTCTGTTAATCTGCAATTATATATCTTTTTAGTATGAGCATGCTCCTTAAAAATTAAGAGTAATTTAACTGAAATACATTGTTCCTAACATTCATTTCACAGTCCTTGCAAGATAGAATTATAGCCAAATATTTTGAACTTTTTAACAGAAAAATAGAAAACTGTCTCTTTAGCATCTGCCCATCTCTTCATAAAGCTCAAGCTTTATCTCTTCCTCAGAAGAGAAGGGATAATTTGCCAAAGATCTTACTCTTTAATGTTTCCTAAGAGTTATATTCCTATTTAATTTGTCCACAAAAAACAATTAAATGTGTTTTGGCATCCTATGGAACTTTGAATTGACATGACAGATGACTTAAAAGGTTTGTTGTCAGTCACATGGCAAAAAAGATATCACTCCCTACATAAATTTTCCTGTAAAAATTCAGCTCCACAGCCTCCCCATGAGAATGTTTGCTAGGTTTAGGCTTGGTATATAAAACAGAACACCTTAATTCATGAGAGTTGTACAGACAAGATCTAAGATATTTATTTTTGTCTCTTCATGTTTACTTATAAGATATTCCAGTTATAATCAGTTTCCATTTTCCTTAAGCACCACCTCCCATGAAACATATGAATCACATTAGCCATGAATTGGCCCTAACAGATAGCAAGTTTAAGACCTATTTTCTTTAGAATACTAAAGAATCTCAAAACTCTTTGAAGCTCTACTATCTTCTACAGTAGGAAAGAGAAAAAAAAAATAATTACATATCCTAATTTTTTTGTTACTTCTCCAATGGGTTGTTTTGATGCCTTACCTGTAAGGTGCCATGTTTGATGAATATCTGAATTAAAAAATGTCCTGTTGTTTCTGGGCTCTGTGCAATATGAAGGAGGAGTCCATGAGGATTATAGGTCTTAAATTCCAAGTGGATGAAGTTTTGCAAGTTCAAATGCACTCCTGGAAATTCCAGGTATGAATCACCATAATAGCGAGCATAACTAAAGTCTGTAAATAGAATTTTGAGAGATATAATATAAGAATACAAAGACATTTTTCTTCTTCATGAGCAATTTTCTTTTTCTGCCAATGGGGACAAATATCTAGGATACTCTTTTACACTTGTGAAGGAGACAGACATGAATTTGAAAACTGATGATAGTTTTTTTCTGTCAAAGGCTAACACTGAAAATTTATAAAACTAGACATAAAGACTTAGGCAAAATTATATTAAGCTGACAACTAGGAGCAATACCTCAAAGAAAAGGCTATGAAGATGACAGCACTTGGAACAGTGCAGCTTTGGCTCCTTGTAAATGAAAAACAGGGCTTTTTTTTTCAAATTTAGGCATTCACATAGATTTTGAGGCAAGACTGAATGACTTTGAAGTCTTTGCAGAAATCACACAGAATGGAAAAGAAGGAATACATTGCAGAACCTAATTATGAAGTTCCCATCTTAACCAGATATGTCAACTATCTCTGTCTAAAAGAAACAATGGGATGTTGTGAGGGTGAAAGGAAAAGTTTTCCCTTATGACTACATCTAGCTTGTCTGCTTGATTTATCTAGAGCACTCTTAACTCCTAACACCCTGTCCCACACCTGGAAAGGGCAGATCCAGCTGTAAGTTAAATGCAAAAGATATGTGAATATATGGCTGCAAGCTCATCAGACACAGAGGAATACACTTAAGAGGGATTTCTTTATAACTATTTTCCCTTCCATTTCTTTTTCTATGCTGCCTTCCCTTCCTTCCTTCTTTCCTCTCATCTTTTTTATTCCCCTTCTCTTCTTTATTTCTTTTTTTTTTTTCTTTCCCTCTGCATCCTTTCTCTCTCACATGCTGTGATTTTACACAAAAATAACATTCAAGATAGGTAACAGAATGCACAAATGCACAGTCATGCACTTCTTTGTTGTTTTTTTTTTTTTTCTTGCAGATATTACAACTGAGCGTCAGATCAGGGAATTTATTTACTCATAAGGACTTAAAAACTCTGTCCTCTTCCACACATGTAACATGAGTTATGTTGCTCCATTTTAGGACAGCTGTGTTATTTTGATTTTTGCACAAGCAAAAATATTCTCTAGTCTCACTTGAAGATAACTTAGCATACAATTATTTGCTTGATAAACTTTATGAAATTGGTAAAAATTTGAGGTAATACTAATAACTCATCCACTTTGTTAAAATGTCAGGGCAACAATATGAACCTAGACACAATGCATAATAAACATTAAGTGAATAATTCAGTTTTGCTTGGCTCAGATTCCACAGAATCTTAGTATCTCTGAGGGTCACAAATCCCATTTCTGATTTCCAAAATAGTCAAAATTCTCATCTGTTCTGACAGTAGCTCTAACAGGAGATACATTACTACATATGCCTAAATTGTGAGTATCAATGATAACGGCATAAATGACAAACTGTTAATGCTGCCCCACTGTCTATCACTGTACAGGTATGTTGATTTTGTCCTTTCATGACCTCTTTACAAAGTCAGAGTCACTGTGATCAAATTTTGAACAAAAATCTCAACAAATTCTCTGGAAGAAGTGAAAAAAGAAACAGCAGCAAATCATTAATACATGAGCACAAACAACACACATTAAAAAACCCCCAAAATTGCAAGCAATATGAATCAACTACCAGTGATTCAAAAATTATGATCCTATCAATTTCAGTGATTTTATACTTTAAATATACTGTTATGTAATATAAGCATGTATGTGTAAATTTCAGAAAACTCAAGTAAAAAAAAATAAATATACCCTTCCACTCTATGGACTTGACAATTTCTCTGAGAAGGGGCAGACAGATCTTTAGAGGATTACCCCCAATCCCTACCTCTTGTTTGTCTTCCTGAGCTCACCACTGAGCACTAAATCTTTCCTTCTCATTCTATTTTTCCTAAGCTGTCCCCAAGTACATGTTTTTGCTTCTCCCATAGAACCGCTCAGTTATCCTCAGAGTCCAGAGATACTTTTACCAAACCACCTCTTTTTCTTGAGCCCACTGAGGACATCAGCTTGGCTCAAAGACAGAAAATTGCATGGAATATCTCTTTCCTGAAGCTGTAGTTCCTTCTGTACCTGATCAGTTTTTAAATTATTGGGAGGGGTTTTTTCTTTGGTTGGTTGGTTGTTTTTTTGGGTTTGGGGGGTTTTTTTGGGTGTTTTGTTGTTTGGGGTTTTTTGGGTTTTTTTGCATTGTTCAGCCTATAATTAATTAAACATGTGAGAACAGAACAAAATTTTGTTAGCTTTTTGGTGGTTTGCTAACACCAGGCATCTGAGAACCTAGATCTCACTACAAGAGACTGGAATCAGTCCTTATGAAGAGACAAATAATGGTGAGTAGTGGAACAAAGCAATTTACTCATGATTCCTGAAACTACAGTCCAACTCTGGAAACTGAGGCCAGACTGGATTATATATGAAATCTGAAAATTCAGAAAAGGCCAAACAAACCTAGTGACATCCACCTTTAGCATTCTATGTACAATTGTAGCAAGTACACAGAGCACTGCAGACAAAAATTATCTTTCTGTGGCCCCAAGTGATGCTGTATTGCAAGATAATACATTCCATTATTCCATAGATTTGAGGTCAGATTGGTTTTTTATAGGAATTATATTCATGCTGACAACAAGAAAGCTTTTTAAAAGAATCAGCTGCAGTAAAATTGCTGCAGTTGCTCTGTGTTCATGGAGATCGAAAGAGTTAATGAGAGAAATCACTGAAGAATATTAAGGGGGCTCCAGGCTTTTGTGAAACCCAATAAAATGCACTACTTGAATCACAAATGGTTACATATTTTTCCACAATAGCTCTTGAAAAAAAAAACCAACCTGCTGGTTTTAGTTGTAAAGATTCTCACATTGTGCATGTACACATACATTTTATAGAGCATCAGCTTTGTTTATAATCCTTTTACTACACTTATATGCAGCTTTTCCATTTGACCTTTAGAGTTGGCTTCCTAGATTGCTTTATGTCCTAAAGCACAGTGCTCATCACCCAAGCCTTTAGGAAAAAAAACCTGAAGCTGTATTTTATCTTTCACTCTGAATGCCTAACACTTACTTTCCTAAGAAATAGAAAAGGCCTTTGGCCTATGAAATCCTTTCAGTTGTATCTTGTTCCCCGGTGTATACACAGCCCTCCACATTCTTCCCTTTACATGAACTCACATTAATGTCAGAATGTTAAAAGCCATGAGACCGAGCAGTAAGGGTAAGCACAGAGGCAGGCAGGTCTGCAGCCCAGCCAGTGCCAAGCTTCATCAACTCCTGCCAGTATCTGCTGGGTTTCCTCCACTCCAATGAGCTGCATCAGCTTCAGAATGGAAGCCTTTGAATTTCTCGAGATTCAGACAACAGTAAGTCTTGGTTCTTACAAGGCAGGTAGAGACAATTAAATTCCTAATATGCTCGTGTTCATACATGTTCCTGCAGACAATGGTGCTTGTGTATCTGGATATTTCTATGCCTAATGCATATTCTGCATTTTGTAGGGATTCAAGCAGAGAGGATTCTAATAAATGTTTGGCATTTTTTTCTACTATTCATCTTTTTTATTATGTTACAGCTTAGGACAAACTATTCCTGTTCAAGGTATTGTTTTTTCCTCTTCGTTTGACATATCTTTTACATCATTTACTATTCATTTAATCAGAAATACCTTACAGCATTCAAAGACAAGACATCATTGCCTGTGGAAAGGCCTTCCATGAAAAATGTAAACTATCAAGTAGCTATTTGGAAACTTTATGTTTTATAAAGAAGGAACAGATCTCTCGCAACAGACTATAACTATGGTCATAAAAAAATATGTTTGTTTAAAACTGGAAAACACCAAGTGACAAAATATTTTCGAAAAGTGAAATGAAAAGCTCAGAGCAGGAACTGTTTCACTGGCCTGGCTACAGACTTCTTCAGCCCAAGAGCCATTTCAAACATCTGCCCATGGCACGGGATGACTCAAAGGATGTGAGAAGCAGCGCCTGGCCTTGGTCACCCTGTCAGCTTCCACCAAAAACAGTGCCGTGGCTTCCTCAGACAGGGAGAGCATGTGGCCCACCACACTGGGCATCTAACTGTGCTTACCACCTCTGTGTGTTCAGCTGGCAGGCAGGCCAAAGACTTAAGTGTCAGCCCAGTTGTCCTGCTTCACCAAAGGCCATGCCAACAGCTGCCCCAGGTGCCAGGGCCTCCTCACTGCTGCCTGTGGCTGGGTCTGCCGGTGTGCCTGGATGCTTTGCTGACAAATGGGTCTGGACTCTTCTGTGGTGTTCAGTGACAGAACAAGATGGACACAGACTGGCACCAAAGAGATTTAAATTAAATATGAGAAAATATATCTTCATTCTGAGGGTAACACAGCACTGGAATAGATAGGCCAGGGAGGTTGTGGAGTCTCCATCCCTGGAGACATTCAAGACATGCCTGGATGTATTCCTCTCAAACCAGCTCTAGGGATCCTGCTCTAGCAGGGGGGTCTGACTAGATGAACCTCAGAGATCCCTTCCAACCCCTTACCATTCTGTGATTCTGTGATTTCCACATGTAAAAAAAACATGAGGAAAAAACCTACCATGATAGATCATGATGCTAGCGCTGAAGATGAGAAGCCTGCAGGGAAGGCTGCAGGAGGACCTAACAGCATCCTTTCAGCACTCTACAAGGAGATTAGCAAAGAGTCAGGCTCTTTGTTGACCAGAGTGACAGGAGGGTAAGAGAAAATGGTCTTAAATTGAAACAGGAAACTTACCACAGCAGAAACATGCTTTCTGTCTGAACTATAAAGTTTTGTGAACATTGACAGAATATAAAAGCAGGGTGAAAGGACAATGCTAGTCATGTGATGCCTTTTTTAAAGCCTCCTGTCTCAGGTGGCCTATGAATGTAGCAATGTTTTTTGTTTACTCTCAATATGCTGAATGTACTTCAGCTTTCATTTTCTTTACATTTTATCTCCCCAAACTGCAATCACTCTCTTTTGCATTCTAAAATAAGGTCAATCATTACAGTGAGTTCTGACAGACAGCCACAGCAAAATAATCCATAAATTTTAATCTTTATTTCCTTAAGTACAATAACCTACTTCAGATTTGTAAACAGTATTTAAAAGTTTTTAGTTTCTTTTCAGATTATATTTTATTCAGTCTTTTTGGCTTAAACACCTTAACAACAGAGCAGAACAATGATCTTCAAACATTATTTCTATTTCCAAATACAATGCTATTTCACTGTGGCATGCCCCATCTTGGGTCCACAGAACATACCCATAGTTATACTGAAACTGTGTTTTATTGCTGTCAAAGTCTGTGCTGCATGACTGGCAGAGAATTATAGCTCTGTTTTTCTCTCAAAGTTGAAATGTTCCCTAATGTGGCATGCTAGACAAGAAAGAAGCATGGTTAACATCCAGAACCATTGCCAATGCAGCTCACAAGAAGCTTTCAAGCACAAAAAAAACCCCAAACCCAACAGCTATCAGTAAACCCTCTTTAGTGTTCCTTTGTCATTCTTCCATGGAGCTACAGATCTTAGTAGATTTTGAAATTCTTCCAAAAGAAAAACACAATGGTTTTAGAGCTCTTATATCTTGTTCTCTACACTTCAAGCCTAAACATACCCATACACACAGAGAGACACACAAACATCTACATGTAATTCAGCTGCCCTAAAGGGATGGAATTTCAGACCCTAAAAACCAGGAAGCGCCTTCCCTTTTCCTGCAGTTATTGTATATTTTTCCTTTCTTCACACATGCAACAGTCATACCTGTTCATCCATGTTTTAATTCTTAACTCCTTCATGTTCAAAAGTCAGTCTGCAATGCAGCTGGTAGTGAGATGTACACTGACTCACTGCTCACTCCATGAAGGGGAGACTTGGCTGAATTTTCTACCTATTTTTGGTTCCATTCTGTTCAAGAGCTATAAAATACAGTGGGAAACAACTGCAATATTTCTATATGCAAAGGACTACCTTACAGAATAAATTTTTCAACTCATTTTTCAAAACCAAAATACATGTACAAACAGCACAGATCTTTAGATAGCAGAGGTATAAAGACAAGACTACAGTAGAGAGTGAAATTCAGAGATTCCTAATCATACAAGTAGCAATATTCTGTAAGACATAGGATGCCCATTTTATGGGAAGTAGGAAGAAAAATCCCCTTTTAAAAATGTAAAAAATTATTTACACTATTTGGATATAGTGGGGAAAATGGACATGAAGCTTGTTTATATATAAGAATAACATTAAATTGTATTCACAGTAATAATTACCAATTTCTATATATTGGGACATATATAGAAAATACACATTAAATTTTAGTTCAGCTATTCCAATTTCTTTATTTAAAATAACACTCGCTGAACACCAGTAAATAGATATGACTCATACGGGGAAAAAAAAAATAAATATTCAGGACAATTCCCCCTGGAAAAGGAAGGACTGGAATGCTGGATTGTGCCTAGCAATACAGACTATACCTCACAGTGGCATATGTGGTGAAGCACATGGCAGTGAGACACTTCTGCTCCAACAGTCTTTCCAAACTGTAACTTAAATAAGTCCATTTTTCAAAAAAAAGAAGAAATCACATGTACTTTTATTCCCTAAGGTATAATAGTCTGGAGAGAACTAACACCTGTACCTTTATTCGTCAATGCAGGAAATCCCTGAATTTGAAATTATTTTAGGATGACAGATACTCAGTTGTAATGCCTAAAATGAAGCTCCCAGTTTCTGTTGTTTTCTATTCTGATTTTCACTGACAGCCAATCTGATGACCACTTACAGATGCTCAGGTCAGCACTTCAACATCTTTCCAGAACCACCTAGTGAAGGTAAACTGTGGCTATGATCTACTTTGACAGAACAATATATATATATAACTACATATATATTTATAACTACACTGTATTTCTGGAAATTGATATTTGATATTTATGTAGGTAATATATATGAGTATTTTAATATCTTAATGCTCTGTATTTGTTAGAAGTTAATCTAAAAACTGGTATGCTTCTCCTCTTCCTTATACTAACTGAATTTGAAGAACACCATGTTCATGCAATGTGACCTTTTTCTACCACTGTTATTTGCCCTTGAGTAAAGCTTTAATTGCCAGTTTTACCTATTTACTTTCAGATGTCAAATTCCCTCTGCCTCTTTTTCACTCAGACATTTATCAGGGGCCACTATAGTGTCTTTTCTTGTGTTTAGCAAATCCTTGTTGGGGCACTGTGACAAAGCATCTTTAAGTATCTTCCACCAATGTTTAAATTAAACTGACAGAAATTTCTTCTCTAAAAGCAAAACTACAGAAGATTGGTATGTCAACTATTACATGTCAACTAGACCAATGGACTTGAAAATCTTTATGATTTTCTTGTCTTTGCCTTTACCTCTAATCGGTTCATATTAAATGCTTTTGCTGCTACCACTATTGCTAAATAAATTCCACCAATAATTCAACCGGAAAATGCACGTGTGCTAGAAAATGGAAAAATTGCTGATATTGTGAAAAATTCAGGATAAGAGATATGTAATACAGTTTAAACAAGTTCAAGGTGTATAAGAATGAGCGTGTAATAAAAGCTCTGAGGCGTTTATTCTGTTGGGCTCTAACACTAAAACTATTTAAAACATCTACAGATGGAGCATAACAATCTTGGAAGTTTCAAGGATTTCTGTTTTACTTTTGTATTCTGCTCACTCGTTCTTTGAAAAAGTCTTTTTATGTCTACAAATACACACAATTTATTTTCTAGAAAGGTTCACAGAGCAGTGAATTCTGCATGCTTATGCATAGATTGAAGTGCAATAGCAGATATCTTGTGATTTTTTTCTTAAAAGTACACATAAAACAATAAATAAATTTGTTGGTTACTGTGCATTTGAAAATAATAATTTACCTACATCTGTTCACAAATCTACTGACCACAAAGAACTAAGAAGCTGCTAAGCCTTGGCCCCTCCTTGAACTCAGGGAAAAGGGGGGCAGAGCCTTCTAGCAGCAATCTATTGAAATTATAGGAGGCACCTAGAATGTAATTAATGGAAAAGGAAATTGTTTTGTTATTATCATTAAAGTATAAGTACTTCTTAATAAGAGATTCTGTTTCATGTTCAAGTGTAGATTTGCACATAACACATACTGCAGGACTAGATCTTTTAATTACAATATTAGCTCAGTGGGATGAACTGGGACTGACTGCTTTCTGTCAGTCACATGAGATTTTTCAACATGTGGGCTAGCTCAACAACATACAGATAGTGGAGAGGTTTTAAATTTTACTGCAATCAGCAGGGTAGTAGAAGAGATTCTCTCACTGAAGGCACTAAACCAGACACATATATATATGTATGTGTGTATACATATAAATATATACACACATAATCAGAAAAAGATTCAGCTGTGTCTGGTTCTGTTTCAGCTAGAGCCTGTGTTGTTTCTTTCCCTTTTAAATGTACCATAAGGTACACAAAGAAGATCAAGTATTGTTACAGAAGAAATCAGGAGCAGCTCTTACCTTGGGGATAATTCGATCTGCTCTCAGCAGAATTTCACAAGCTTTGCTAAAATCTTTCCCTTTTGCTCCCCTTCTATGAAAGTGCTGGCTGCTGACACAGAGCCAACATCAAGCCCAGTGCCATTGCTTGCATGTTGATAACCCCTGCGGCTAGAAAGCATTAGAGCCACCACTGGGAGAGAAGCAGATATATCCATAAGAAACCAAGCTTTTTCACTTCTCCTATTTATAAACCAACTTGCTTTTTTTTCAGTCTCTTACAATTAGACTTTGAACAAACAGAAAAGAATCAAATCTTACAACTATTTTAAAGATTGCAGATGATATTAATGGTCACAGCATGAAGTGTAGATAATATGGCTTTCAAATGTTTGTTACAGTATTGTAGGCTTCTCCAGAAAGCAATTATCTCCCCATTATTCAAAAGAAATAATAAAGGTTGGAATAGCACCATAATCAAAAACTTGCAATGCATTGCAAGAACTGCACACTGAAAGGACAAGTTTTTAAAACTATAACACAAGAAAAAATAGTTAGTAATCATCCTGCCCTTGGTACTCCCCTAATATCAAATCAATAATTTAAAAAAATATCATTTTCTGACTCTAAAAAAAAAAAAGCAAACCACAAAAACCATAGAGTCTGACCAAAACCACTGTTAGGAGGGATGAATTTTTAATTTTGCTTCATAGTAATTTTTTTTCTAATGCAGTAAAAAAATCGCTATGAAGATGCATGATACACCTGACTACAGTTGTTGCTTTGAAGTGGCACTTATTGTGTAGTCTATGCATTTAGTGGTGCCAAAACTGCTCCTGGGCAGGTACTTCAGCTGCAGAGTCTTTCTCTTGGATATGTGGAACCTGGAAACAGTTTCAACTGAAGCTGCACCTTCAGAAATGGATAACATTCACAGTATTGCCCTATCTTTTTCAAATCGGGCTGATGCTACTGATCCTAACAGTGTCAGAGAGGTTCCAAAGAATGTTTATCAATATGGTGGTAGGTGCTTTACATATATATAAATATATATATATATACACATATAAAAAATAATATATATATATAAAAAACATGGTGCTCTGAAATAATACTTCATTCACCTCTTATAGTGACTCTTTCAAGTATCTTACATGTCCTGAGTTCAGTGTCAGTTCCCCCAAAGGACTTTGCAGTGCAAATATAGGGCTGTCTTACAAAATAAACACTCAACTAAAAATGTGGTGACCCTTATTACTACTTCCTTCATCTCACATCAAGTAGCAAGAAGCCCTCAGGATGTCTTGTTCATTTTACTCCCACTTAACTTGTGAGTTCTAATGAATGCCTGCATGCATGCAAAGCATCAACAACAACAAAAAAACCCCACAAAAAACAACAACCAAAAAACAACACTCAGTGAACGTTAAAAACACTAATTCATGGTATTTGTCAATGATGTCCAGTTAAGGGGGCCTAAGATGGATGCATGAAACATCTCACTTTTTGTTTCACTTTCTGAGTCTCAGTCTAGGTCTAGGATGTGCTAGTGTGAACATGTATTATGGAAACAAATGCTGCCATGGATATTTGAGAATATAAATAAGGAATGAAGCATTAATAACATAGCAGACCAACATCACACCACATAAAACTCAGTGAAGGTTTTGAAGCCACGAAAATGAAACTGTGATTAAAAACAAGATCAGGAAATTTAGTAGGCATCATTTAAGACACAGAACAGATTAGAAAAAAACAAAACTCAAAACCTAAAATCAATGCTTCATAAATTATATATATAGATATATAAATAAAAGAATATACAGTCCCAGTTGCTGCTTCTCTTGTTTTGTATGTGAACTAGTCACTTGCAACATATAAATGCAAAATTCTTATTTGATAGCCTAATCGTATGGAAAGTGGCACCTCAAAGGATGGGGAAGATTCAGAACAGTACTGCTGCTTATGTAATTTATTTCAAAATATACATATGAAGTACATTCTGTGATGAAAAATTTGAATTTACATTTGAAGTTCTACTGTAAGCACCGTAGACTAAGTTCCTTCATGCAGAACAACTCTATAGAAGTAAAAAAGGAATTCTTCACTCACATTTCCTGTAGTAAAGGTTTTGAATGAATCAGGAAGATTAGGTTAAAGTGTGCAGACACCAGACATGTTCCAGAACAACTATGTGTATGGAATTTGTGGTAGTGAAAAACTGAGGAACCTCTTGTTGCTTCAGAGTAAATGCAAGTGTTTTTATTGTGCTGGGCTGCATGACTGGTTTAAATGCAGATTGGACTACATGGTTGGGATAGAGGCTTTCTAAACAAGGAATTTTGAAAAGTTTCCCACCCTTGTTGATGATATTCAGTTAAAGAGAATGCTAAATGCAAGCCTAAGGGAGGAAAAATGACTGAAAGGTAAACAGCTTACTGATGCTAGCTAGCTAGCAACCAGGCCTGTAAAACAAATAATAGTGACTCATACACCTTTATTTATGAAGGAAAAAGTAAAAGTGAATAAAATAGATGTCTGCCATCAAGGTGACATAGACAATTAAGGTGGCAAGAGCAAGAAATTTTGCTTCAAAAGAAACCGTAAGTAATACATAAGAAACACATAATATTTTACTATGTTTCAAAAGCATATATTTCAAAATTAAGTTTTTCCAATAGTTCTCAAAAATGAAGATGACAACAAAAATTTGGAAACATTGATCAAATTTAGATTAAATCTGCATGTACATTTCACCTGTACAGAGTAAAAAGGATGGTGGCAGAAGATAACAGCCCCACACACAGATGTATAGCAGTTGAGAATCTAGAAATATATGGTGATTCAGATAAGTGAACAATGATGAGGAAAAGACCACAGATATCCTGACCTGACACAGAGATCATGCCAGTTTATATGCTGTTTTTAGCTCTACACATGATTGCATTTACTGTGCCACAATACCCCCAGGTTTTCCTCTACTGAGGAGTTACTGTAGACAGAGACAATGTTCTGACAATTGCTGCTTGGCAATTCACGTACAACAGAGAACTGCTGAGCTTCTCCATAATTTAAATAAATTATCTATTTCTTTTAATAATTTATCAGCAAATTCCCTATGGGTATGTAAATTTATTTGACTCAGAAATGTTCCTACAGCACCAAATGCCAAAGCCAAAAAAAAAAAAAAAAAAAAGCATAGTGAATTTATGCTTGAGGTGCATTGTAAAGGACAGCATGGATTCTAAGTTAGTGTCAATTAAAAGGACCATTAATGTCTGGGTTATCTGATTTAGCCATTCAAAAGCTGGAAAACAGCTCTCTATCACATTGTCTTCCTGTTCAGTCAATGGAGAGTAATGCCCAGTGGGAAATACAACCCATTCCAAGACAACATTCTAGAAGAAAGGTAAGAAAACTGTAAATCTCCTTTGTCCAGTAGTGAAAGATGATCTCATGTTAAGTGACTTGGAGAATTAATAATATCTCCATGGAAAGTGTCTTGCTGAAGAAAACAGCAGGAGGTTTTTGTTTGGTTTTATAAACCTCTATCCATCCAAGTAGCAGGGGCACTACAACTGCAGTCTGCTTTAGAATATCAATAAACTGCTCACAAAAGAGTTACTGTTTCAACTTTATACTTATTCCTCAGTGGCCTTTACAGAATTTTCTGACTCCAAAAGTATATATTGCTGAAATTATTTCAAGTAGGAGCAAACCCAGTATGTTTTCTACATCTGATGCATAACACTAGTTTTTAAAAACAGCCTGCATATTTATCTTCTAAAAAAAATCTTTGTAAACAGGGTGAATGAAGAACTCCTCCTTACCTGCTTCTGATCTCTCCAATATCCACAAAATATAAACAATCAAGACAGAAATATTTTAAGTATTTGAAAAAAGACTCAGGTACAAAATTACAATTTGTATGGGAGCTGGAAATAGTCTTATTTCCTGGCCAAGTGCATTTAGAATTTTTAGCTGTTGTTCTGTTACTCAGTTTTCTGCCCAAGCTGGTAATATGACAAGCACTTTGATCTAAATGTACTTGTTAACTCTTACAGAAATCTAAAATTCACCTCTGGTAAGCCCATTGTTGACCTGCTCCATATAAAATACCATTTAAGAAAAACAATGTTTTCCCCAATGCCTCCAAGTAAGGATTACTCAGGAAAATCAAACTACAAATACTGACTTATGCTTAAATACCACACAACAGCAGTCACTGAGGAATTCTTGACAAACACAAGATTCTGTTTTGACCAAAATACAAACAACAAAAAAAAAATCTGCAAAAGTAGATTGCTGTTTGGGAGCTAGACCACATTATATTTCATTTCTTTAGAAAGTTAGACAGGAACTGTCAGCACAAATAGATAACACTGGAAAAGAATGCTTTATTTACATCAAAGAAAATTTGTAAAAAAATCTGGTGTTTCATTTATCCAGCTTTGTTTAAAATTATCTCCAAAAAACCACTTGATTTATTAGAAATGTTAGGCATGAAATGCAAGTGTTTTCAGAAATAAAAAATATAAATATTCTAACTGCCTGCCATAACATTTGTGTGATAAATACGAGTTTCACCGAAAGCATTCACATGAAACTCACTTGGTTAAGGAGAAGCACCATAGGATTTATGATTTGTTGTTTGCAATTGTAAACATGTCAAAAGTAACAGAACCGTTGCCCTGTGTTTCAACAGGAGCACACGCTGTGCACATTTTTTTGGGGAACAGTCATTAAGGAAAACCAGAAAGAGTCTGGACTACAAAGGCTTTGTTCTGAAAGCTGGTGTTAGCTCACCACACCAAGATTTAGAGTGTAATCTGCAGTATGGAG
Organism: Florisuga fusca; assembly: GCA_038090715.1. Taxonomy (NCBI): domain Eukaryota; kingdom Metazoa; phylum Chordata; class Aves; order Apodiformes; family Trochilidae; genus Florisuga; species Florisuga fusca. The sequence goes on along the minus strand of JAAWXA010000001.1, from coordinate 73,062,079 downwards.
CTATATAATGCTTGTATTACTTAGGATGTTTTTTCCAGCATTAGAGAAATATTGAAAGCACCAGTTAAAATAGTTGTTGATGCCATTCATGCTGTCTTCTTAAATTGGTTTGTAAAGGTCCTTTTCTTCTTTCTCTTTTAGAAAATTTGTAGTCAATTTGGTAAAGTGAAGGAAAAATCTCAGGCTAGCAAGTAATGACTATGATTAACATCCCCAAGTGAGTTTCTTTCTATCTAATATTATAAATAAATATTGGAGAAATACTAAAAAAAACCAACCAACAAACAAAAACAAAGAATAGAGAGACTAACCTACAATTAAGGACAGACCTAGTCAGTGTTTTTTGCAGCCACCTTCAAAATCATTATTTCTCAATTAAATACATTTAAAGGATTTGTTGTTAAGTGTTCCAAAACATTAGAAATTCATGTCTTTCAAACTTTTTGCACAACTTTAAGTTTTAAGGACTTATAACCAGCTCCCTCCTTTAAAGTACAAAGTGGGCTTCTCTGTCCATAAGGAACATAGAGGTAAACCTTCTGAAAAAATGAGCAGCATTTTCTTTTCCTATACAGACAGCAGGCATATTTAATATGTGACAACAATTCACAGGACACACAGTACAGTCAAGAGACATATATATCACAAAACCCCTCTGGCTGAAGAGGATTAACCTACAGGTCTCATCTTCCTTAGGAGTGTTCTGGATCATATTCGTGTTTTAAGAATGCCATTCTGCAGAAGTGAACACAAAATCCACTGGGACAGAAAAAAGGAGGGAGATGTCCAAGACTTCTAGCTGTAGCCTAGTGAACAAGGCTGTCACCTGGCTAGAAACCCCAGAGGACTTGTGTGTTTGAACAGGATTTTGACTATATGACTTCAATTGTACCACAGATACCAATAAGAACAGAACTTATGTCATCTTTTACCACTAAGAAATTCTATGTTGTTAAAACACTATATAATTTTTAGATGAGGGCTGAGAAAACCTAGGAATAAATAAAAGGAGAAATTTTTTTAAATCAAGTATGGGAAAGACTATGCAAATACGGTGTTTTAGATCAGTTGCATTATGCCTAGAAAAGCAGGAAAAAGGTAACATAGCTTTAATGGGTTAAACCTTTTATTTAGTATGAGAGGTGTGGCTAGGTATATTGGGCTTGAAATAATAAAAACGACAATGAAAAACCAGCTGTCTAAATACTCAGTTTGCTAAATAATGAATATAGTGCTTTTGTTTCTTTCAGTAATTCAAGGAATTACTGATTAAGCACCATCTCCACTAGAGTGATCATGATCAAATCCCTCTACTCTGGCTTTTTGACCCCCTAGATTGGGATCAAGAACTATGCAGTACTTGGGAAATGAACCGTGTCCGAACAATAATCCAAAATCTGTATACGAGCAGGGATCCATCTAACACTAGATAATAGAAACCAGGGAAGACAGTGGCTGGGACTCTGACCCCTTCTCAGCTGCCAGGTGTCTGATGAAGGATCACGTGCAGATCTGTCTGCCTGGAAGCTGAAGGCCAGGATTTTCTGCTGTGCACTGACATGTACAATTGCACTTTCAAAGAGCTGAAGAGGGATCATTATTTTCTTTTACAGCAGTACCACAGAGGTTATGGTACTGCCATTGTTCATCTTTTATACTACAAAGCAATTATTATACTGATCAGCCTGTTGGAGACACAGGTTCATTTCTTTCTCTAAGACTCAATACCTGTATCTTCTATGTAGTAGGAAATGTCCTAGCTACTAGGCAGAAAGCTAGCCCAGAGGGCATTTTGTTCCTCAGAGTGGCAAAATTCATGAAAAACCTAAGTGAGGAGGAAAGTATAGATTTTGTAGCTGTAGACAAGTGCATTTATCTGAGAGCAGGGAGACAAAGATGATACAGATGTGCTTTATGGTGGCATGGAGAAGGAGCAACTTCTGTACTGTGATTTATCTGAATAATTTTAGATGCATTCCTTGAGATGAATCACACCCTTCTATTTCTCTGCATAAGGGAAGTCTAGTGTCAGACTTCAAACCCGGCCATAAGCAAAAGAGAAAACACCATTTATATGATTCCAAGAAATCAGAGTTTTAAAGGCCTCACAGCACATACTAATCTAATTATTTTGAAATGCCTCATTAATTAATATGGTATAATTTTTTATATGATGAAGTCTTCTTAGCACCTATTCCTTTTCTTAGCTGTTATGCTCATCCTTCCTGTAAGCTACTGGGTCCTAAGGCTGACTCTTCAGTCTTCCTCGAGAGTGACAGAGTTGGGAGGTTGTAAGGGGGGGCACAGTGAGCTGTCAGCAGCCTCAGGTTTTCATCAGGAAAAGTGTCACATTTCTTTCTCTTCAGGCTTAGGCTATGCTTTGGGTTCTTTTTATTTCTTTCCCTGTCTCCTTCTCCTGCACTGCCAGCTGCAGCCTGGCAGTAGCCCCTGGGCATCAACAGTTGGAGGGTCACCCCCCCCCCAGCAGGGCCACCCCCAGAGCTGAAGCTGGAGCAGGAGCAGGGGAGGCAGCAGTCCCTGTCCCCAGTGCAGGGGTTAAACCATCAACATCCAGCTCAGGCCATGGCAGGCTGAGATCCTGCACTTTCAGGTCAGTGCACAGCCAGGGCATCCCCCTGCTAAGGCAGTAACAATTTCTACTGGGCTTCACTAGTTATCTAGGTCCCATACAGGTATCATTTTAAATCTCCAAAGTTTGCCACGATGAAGTCTTTTTTTAGTGCATGAAGTCTTGCCATGGACTATTATTAGTGATCAACTGTAACACAGACAGTATCTACTGAAAATAAAGTTGGCCAAGCTGACATTTCTGACCTTAACAGGTCCTTGAAAGCAGCGGAGAAAAATAAAAGTAGCAGGGTGGGGGGCAATGCTAACATTAAAATCACTTAAAAGGCTTAAAAAATTAATATACTTATATAATACTTTAACAAAAGCAAACTTTTTTATACAAACCTGTAGTTATTTATGTCTTCTGATGCTCTTCTGAGCTCTTTTGGCAAAGGCTGCCTCTGGAGTATTTTGGTAACAATTCATACAGTTTGTTCAGTGCAGATAATCTGTACTGCTGACAAGAACAGCAGTAAAGAACAACTAAATGTAAGATGATGAATTTTCTCCAAGTTTTAAGACAAGCAAACAGATTCAGTAGTAGTGCATACTGAACACATGTAACATTGTTGCTTGGCAACCAGGATCACTTTTTGGAGAATACCTACAGCAATCTATAGAGATCTGTGTATAATATGAAGAGGGAGCTGATACTCACTGGCAGGTTGGTTTGCACACTATGAAAGTCCTGTGTGTCTTTTTGTAATTAAAAGCTTGTACTTCTCTGTTTAGATTGCCAAAGGTATTACATTCACTTTATTTTTTTGTCTCAACCTATATTGGCAAACCAGCAGCCATCAGGCTACTCTGCTGAACAGATCCTCTGTCTGGCTCCCAGTATGACTTCAACATTTTCTTGGAGCACCTACATTTGCTCATTTGAGAAGTGACTGAAATTGAGCCACTACTACTGGGGAGACTTTTTCAGAACAGAATCTCTTAGTGGTAGTGTAAAGGATTGGGTTTGCACTCACAGATGATTTCAGGAATCAGTATGTAGAATATGCCCAAATACAAAGCACCCCACCTTCAGTATGAATGGCTGGAGTATTTGCTGGCATATAGGACACAGATTGCTGTGGCTCCTGACCTCCCCAGTATGAAGGAGCCTCAAGGTTGCTTGTTGCAAAAATTAGTGGGATTTTTAGACAATGTAAACATAGGCTGCTTAGGCAACATCTAGAGCTGTTTTCCAGTAACAGCAACATGCCCTTAAACAGCTGAGTCAAGGAGACTGTGACCTGAGCTTCTTTCCTGATCTGGCATAGATACAGCCTTTCCTGCAAGGTGAACTACTTCAGGGTTTTGGAGAAAGAAAAAATTTGTATTAAGTAAAAAATGAAGTAGATTAACTTGGAATAACTGTTTTCTACATTGGTGCTTCGTTGCCTCCTATGTTCTAGATGAAACAGTCAATCTTAATGTGCTGGTAAAATATCCTCTGCCCTGAAGCAGCAGTAGATCATTTCATCTGCTGTGCAACATGATATAACAACAGCACTAACATTAGAGGTATGAACTTCACTGAACACATGGAGGGATTCACTTTGAAGAGAACTCTCTCTGGACTGAGTTCTCAGCATCAGTGCAATGGAAGCTCAACATACAAGAAGGAGAAAAAGAAATTGTGGTGCAACTTTTCTTCTTTTTGAGGTTGATGTCTGTAATCAAGTGTAGCCTGCTCAGTGTCTATCACAAAAAATCATTTTGTTTTATCACAGGACAGCCCTAGTTATTCTGAGTCAGCAAGAATGATAAAGGCACCATGGCACTCTGGTACCTCTAGGTAAAGTGTAACTTTATTATTCCTTTGCTTATAGAAGAGTGTGTTTATATAAATGCATCTGTTCTCTCACAGCGTTTCCTTTTGATTTTCACCTTTAAGCTACTGTCTAAGGCTTCACATTAGTGATGATGTCTAAAATGGTCTTTAAAAAGGAGTGAAAATATGGCACCACAATTATAAAAAGAGAAGAATTCATTCACAACCTACAGCTATAAAGACTTTCTTTAAAAGAACTTCCCCAGCAGGTTAATGTTTCCATCCTGTGGACGTGCAATCTAATGATAAAGGAAGGAGTTTAAAATAACACTTTTTTTTTTCTCTGAGGCACTAAGAAAACTAAATAACTTACAAACCTGAATATGCTTCAAAGGAATTAAAACCAGACACAAAACTGTAACACTGCGGAATAAACAAGAATGTGTTTTATTATCTTTTTCTTTCATCTGCCTACAGTGGATGAGTTTTAACTATCTGTGCAGAACAGCATGAAACTAAAGCAAGCCATAAAAAAGTAAATAAAGATTTTAAGTGTTTGTAGCTATTCTGACACATACTCAGATGCCCCACATTATATTAGTGCATGAATAGAATACTAGTGATGTAACTAAGACCTTTCTTACCTAAAAGAATCAGAATAAAGTGCATTCCATTAGTGGTCTACATAGATTGTAATTTCACAGAAATTCTTTATGACTGTTTATGAGAACACAACTATTGATGGGACTGCAAAGGGAGCTTTGAATTAATTTATATGTAATAATTTCAAATAACATCCTTAGCTTTTATAATCTCCCTGGAGTTCATTCTACCTTTGGTTCTTCATATAACATAATATCACCAAGATATCTCACATATGAGACCTTCAGCAATTTAACTGCATTTAGTGGCCTTAAAGTGATCATACCTTTAATGCAGGACTAGAAAAAGCCTTTTGATGCTTACCACCTATAAACCTGTCATTGTAGATCACAGAAAATCTATTATATCATTGAACACTTTCTGCTTCAAAAGGAGATGAGCAGGCAAACCTTTTATGGCAATTTGAAAGGCATTTAATGGTGTGAATCACTATTCAGAAGTTTTTTATACATGTGTTAAGTCAAATATAGTACTTGAGCTTAAGAAAGTGAAAAGCATTAGCTAATAATTCTATCATTTCATAGGTTGCACCAAGTCTTAATGAAAATTTAATTAAGGACTTACCAGAAAAAAAACCAAAACATCTATCACATGCTGTTATTTGAAAACATCACATTTAAGTGATACATTAGTTAACACATTAAAGTGCATAGAGGAAAAAACAGAAAAAAATAAGGAAAGAAAAATATTGTTGTGAACCTTATTTATTATTTATTAATGGCAGTAAACATTTCAGCAATCAGTATACATCACAATTCCTCAAAACAAGCTCAGCGAAAGTATTGCCCACCACTTACAGAATCAATTTGTCAATTCAGTCAACATCTGTCCCATTGGTAGGGAGTTCTCCATCTAGATTATTTGATATGCTTAAGAAAAGTTGCTGATTTTGCTATTTCAGAGTTAAAGCATCAAAAAGCCACAGAATTATCAGTAAGTCTAGACTTCATATAAAAGTAAACTTTTGATGCTCAATTTTTTTAAACTAAATATTCATGTTCTCTTTAGGTCACCTGAGAGATATAGGAAAACATTAATGAAGCACATTAAAAAAAAAAATAACCAAAATTAAATTCTTGGGGAACCCCTGGAAGATCAACTGTACAAGGAGATGCTTACAAGGCTGTGATGCCCTTTTTTGTCATGGCCAAAATCTGAGTAGTGCAAGCTCTGTCTCATGTGACAAATGAGATTGAAAAGTCTTCTTCCACATCCACAGCAGGTTTTAATACAACCACAGATGTAAACTGCAAAATTTAGTAATTATAATCACACTTGCCAGTTTCTTTTTCTGCACTGCCCCCAGAATTCATGATATAATTCACCACATAGATATAGGTATTTTAAAAAAGATTATCATTCCCTGCATACAATTTTAAAATGTGCAGATAGCATAAAATTAATAATTCTTTGTTAAACTTGCAGATAGGAGTATCAAGTATCTATTCATAGTTTTGTAAGAACTGCTGCTTGTCCTATAGTTGCCATGGATCTTCAAGGCACTACAGTTGGTGGAAGTTCCACTTTAGGCTCTTAGGCTCATTGGGAATATAATGAAATATTCTTTAAATTGCCACTGCCCACTGGGACTTTGAGGTGACCCTTGTCTCCTTGTATTTTCTTATGAGAAGGTACAACAGAAAAAAGAATCCTCTCTGCACAGCTGTGACTTATAGTCATCAGCTAACATCAGTGGGGCATGCTTGGGATCCACTGTAACTATAACATGTTAAAAGAAATTGCATTCTTAATGGAGTGACCTGCCTGTCTTCACAGACTACATGTTGGCATAGCTTTCTCTCTACCTGACTACACAGAGCCTTCTCACACTGTGCAATTAGGTGTGTGCTTCATGACAACCAAGAGTGAGCCATCTTCACACTTCTCAAGATATTCAACTGCTCATCAAACTAAATTCAGTCCATGGTGCTTGAGATTTCTGATTTCAGAACTATGGCAATTACAATGAGCACAAGTTGTTGCTTGCATCTGGTGGAATGGACCTCCATGTTAAAAAAGCAAAAGTATTATGCTAGAAGAGTGGTGACCAGGATGAGCTAATTGCTCAGGTTCCTTGGCAGGTTTCACAGGACTCAACTCAGTGCTGGTAAAGCTAATCTTTTATCTGCATCAAAAAAAAAAAAAAAAAAAAAAAAAAAAAAAAAAAAAAAAAAAAAAAAAATCTGTTGACAGAGATTTCACAAGCTCTGAGAGCTTTACCACAGGAGACAAAAAATGTATTAGGGATAGGAATATATTTACCAAAACGTTTCCATTTAAAGACATACTGAATTCTTGCTATAATCAGTGGAGTTTGGTTGTGCAGGAAGTTAGCTGTGTGAACACAGGTATTTGGAACCATTGTAGCATACCCTGCTTAATGAGGACACTTGAGTTGTATCCTTCAGCCCTTTTGTATCCATAGGATAATCTAGGGCTTCTCAGGCATCAGATAATCTAGAGTTTCACTCGACATCCATTTACTCAACTGAATTGAACTCTTGGTCAGTAGAATAGCCCTCCAAGTTGCACTGAAAATATTAAGCACATTTCAGTCACCTGAAGCAGCTGGCAACACTTCCATTAACTTTTCAAAACTGAACTGAATATCTCAAGTTTATGAGATTCTATCCTTTTATTCCTAGATATTCTAAGGAAAATGCAGAGCCCACCTAGTTTAGACGGGAAATATAATTAAATACAAGCCTGAAAATCCTTTAGAGAGAAACCTCTTTTCTATTTGGAATATCTCTTAATTAAATGTTGATGGCACAAAATAGAATCTCTGATGATATACATAAAGCTACCCCATAAATGCATTCTTTAGAATAAAGAAATGAAAACCACAAGCATCTCAGTGAAGAGAGATCCATGAAAATCATATTCAAGAGCAATCATCCTTCCTAGGGATTGTCTGACTAAATCAGATTTAAAATATCTTTTCATAGTGAAATGGAAAACAGACTCAATCTTAATATAGGAGCTCTGCAATTCTCGTTCAAATGGATTAGCTCTGCACAGTGCATGATTATCTCTGTAGCAGCAAGTTCATGTTAATTCTGAAGAATGTCACTGATGTTTTGCAGCTAGACGGAGTACTGAATCATTGTCTCTATTTATGACTTGTCAGTTAAAATGGCAAATCCTGCAGGAGTCACGTTAGAACACTCAGGTCAGGGTAACAGAAAATAAAGAAAAGTTACTTAATTTCTAGGATATTCAAACTCAGCGTGATATACATAGCAGCAAAGCTTCCATTTTTGACCCCTATTTCTGAATCTTTCTAATCAGAAAGACTAGCCAACATAGGCAGAGAAGAAAAATTAATCTCCTCAAGCTGACAATAGTTGAGGAATTCTACATTCTGTTCTCAACATTAAGTAAGCTCAGACAGGACTCCCCTTAGAGAGACAGACACCCGACTCTATGTCCATCTGTAAAAAATGATACTCTAATAATGCAAAGAAGGAAAAAACAAATGACAATTATGAGGCAGTCTGCATCCCACAGGCTTGTGCTGTCTTTCTCATCCTTGCCATCATTGTTTCCTGGACTCTTTTTTCCGTTTGAGAAGGCAAATCTTCCTTCACTACATTGTGGGAAGCATGCATGTAAAAAAGGCCTCTGAGATAATTTATTAATACTAGTGGTATTTTACTAATACTGTTCCAGGAGGTAGACTGGAAGGTTTTTTGAAATAGGGTGTAACAGTAAACAATTAGAACTTATTAGGATGATGTGTTGAAAATAATAATGCACTGCTGCCAGTGTAAAGTAGATGACACACCTCTCCAGTGCCATGAGGAACATCATACGTGTGAAGTGCCTAATATTTCCCTATCCAAGCCCTGCTGCTGTGGTTAGAATGAATCTAAATTTTCCTCCATTGCCTAAACCAAGATTTGTTTGAATAATCAGATTTGTCAGTAAAATTAAAATGTTTAGAAGCAACATAGGTAGAGTTGCTTATAACTGTTCTGGCAACAGTTTTCCCTTACCTGTCGCAGCCCACATCTCGAATGGCAGTGTTTTGATAGTCAATCAAGGAGACAGACTTTTCAATTAAGCAAAGGAATAAAATATCAGAGTTATGTCCCACAATAATAACGTCCTGAAAAGAGTTACATTGCAAAAAGATCCTATTGTAGACACAAACTTGATTTTTATTAGACAATTTTCCTATGGAAAAGTTATAATGTTTCAAACATGGTCATCATCATCACTATGGATTGTGAGGAAAAAGGCAGTTTCTGGAATAAAGGAAGAACAGGAAATCCAATTTCACCACCAATATGAACATCAATTTTTATGGAATCCAAAGGATTTCTGGGCAGAATTATGCCCACATCCACAAGAGGGGAAAACAAAATCCACTTCATTATAGTGTGATGGTCCAGCTGAGTAGTACCTTTTTTTAGGATACAGAATGATTTAAAGCTGTACTAAAAAGGTTCAGGCTATTGTCATGACCATGATATAGAACAAGGAACCAACAAACCGTATCTGTCTTTGGGATTCTTACTTTCCTTTCTGTGTCCTAATTCTGCTAATCTCTTCTGCATACACTCTGACACAGCATTATGGGGAAAGAGACCATTATTTCCATGTGTCTGTAAAATGCCAAACTCACTGAAGAAACAGCACATATAACAGAAAAAAAGAAAACAAAAAAGTCACTGTCCATGCTAAAGAAGTCAAAATATATAGGAAAGGGATTTGGAAAAAGGAGAAAATATGCCCTCTCCTACAGTGTATTCTGTTTCAAATTTTTTATTTTTTTTAAAAAAGGAAAACAACAAACCAAGCAAATCCCCAAACACCTATGCAACAACAGGTGTATAGTTTCTGCAGAGATTTTATTTTTTTATTAATTACTTCATTGTGATATCTGCACTTCAAGTCTCACTCTTTCTCTTAGCAATTTTTGTTTTCTAGTTAAACGTTCATCATCTCTACCTGTATAAACACATTCCCACAGCTACTTGCTGGAAGTAGTATCTTTCTGCTGTTTACAGAAACTTGTAAATCACCCCTCTGCCCAGTCTATTCCCACTCCCTCCCAACTGTGTTACTATCACACATACTGTAAAAATCCCAAATACCAGCCTGGGAGCCCACAGCAGCTCTTGTATCCAGACCCTGGACATCTCATTATTTCTTTGATGAGATCATGTCCAAGTTCAGGGCCTCACAGGTCATATGCAAATCTTGCAAAATGACTCTTTCTTCCAAGGTTCAATTTGCAACATCTTCCCACAAAAAGCTGTATTCTTTTTCCCTACTAAATATTTTTGCTCTTACTGACACCCCATTGCTTCAGGTATTTTTTTCTATGATTGTAACTGCACATTGTGGTAACAAGAGATTATGAGGTAGAAGACATTCCAGACACCCATGAAACCCATGATTGCACACTTGAGTGAAGAAAGGATGGCAACAATCACATGAGAGGCACTACACGTTACATCTTAAATTCAGCAGACCCTGAGGAGGAGTTAAACACAGTTTCATTGTACATTCTTGACCTAACATTCATCTGGAGAAGCTCTGAAAACAGTAGTGTGTTATTCAGAAGGGAATGCTGTATGGTTATAGAGGTCCCCTTCATCTCACTAGCATCCAAAAATATTTGTACCCCCCAAAGATACGTTTTATACACACACACAAGTGGTTAGGCATGCCTGGACCTTGCAAGGCTCAGGCCAGTCATGATAATCAGATGAAATGAACTGATGTCCACCTCAGCATTCTATATTTTAATTTTTTCATGGCACAGGGTCAGATCACTTGTTTCGCCTGCTTTTGTGATGTGACAAAGACTGTCTACAGGGAGAATCTATTCTGCCTGACCAATAATCAATCATTGTGGTTTAAAGAAAGCACAGCAAACAAAAAAACCCCGAAGTGCCACAGAAACCAGAGTAGGATTTATGTTAAGCATATGAGAAATCTGCAATAATGACACTATTTCCTTTTTAACTCTGATAAGAAAGCTAAACAAGTTACCATGGGTATATATTACATGCTTTTGTCCACGCAAGTACCGAGATAGTTTTTAAGAGCTAAATTGAATGTATCAGTGGCATATTGTGTCATTGCCTTTTTCCTCCCCTGTGGAAAACAGGGTCCATTTTTTTTACTTATGGGGTTCCGTGTTTGTAATTTACATTGTGGTTTGGGTTTTTGGCTTTTTTGTTTTGTTTTGTTTTTTTAAAGGCAGTAGAAAAACCTATTAACTTAAAAAACATCTAAAGGAATTAAGCACACAAGTTAATTTACTCCAGCTCTCTTGTGCTGTATCACAGCTATGTTCCTACAGAGCAAGAAACACTAATATAATAGTCTGAGAACTTCTGGACATCCTGAAAACTGGAGACAAGAGAACACCTGTTCTCAGCCTGGAAAAGAGAAGGCTCCAGGGAAACCTAACTGCAGCCCCTCAGTGTTTAAGGGAAGCTTGTAAGACAGGTGGGGCCAAACATTTTAACAGGATCTTTTGTGGTAGGATTAATGGTTTTAAACTGAGAGGGTAGTTTTAGACCAGACATAAGAAAGATATTTTTTCAAGTGAGAGTGGTGAAACAGTAGAAGAGGTTTCCCACAGAGGTGTTAGATGCCCCATCCCTCAAAATGTTCAAGGTCAGGCTGGATGGGACTCCGGGTGCTAATTCACATTCTCTTCTCTTCTGAACACAGCACTGTGAACTCAGTAATGGCACCAGGTATGCACCACAGCCACCTGTACAAGAAATACTGGCTTCCTACACATTTCCTTTGTGACTGTAGTCAAAAGAAGAGTCATGGACTGATCAGCCGCAATGAAAAATCATCAGAAAGGACTTTTAGAGATAGTACTTTCCTTCCATGCCACTTTTATATATATATAGATATAGATATATAGATATAGATATACAGATATAAAATAATAAGTTCTTCTATTGTATGTTTCTACTACTGGTTCTCAAAGCTCTTTGCTGGCAAGATGTAATATATTAATCTCCCACGGTAGAGATGGGGAAATGGACACATGCTGCAGTGACTTTTACAAAGTCAGCACATCAGAACCAGGAACTGAAAACAGAAACAAGATGGAAACAATTGAAGCTTTCACTAAGAAATGACTGATACAGCCTATTCTGAGAACCTTAGTAGAGCAGCTGAATTATTGCCTTATATATTTTAGAATTTTGCTTGACAGCTCTCAGATATCATCATTTGTATGTGGATACCTTCATCTACTCCTCTCTTCTGCAAGAAACATAACATATCTAAGAGTGCATTCAATCACACCCTATTCCAGCCACCAGTGCAACTCTTGAGACTCAAACGAGGATTTTTTTCAAATTAAGCAAATAAAATAAATAGCAAAAAATTACACTGGCAAACAACATTAATTTGAACTTAATGCCTATGCAATACTTGTGGAACAGACTCTATTTTCTAGTTCTACTTTTTTAAAAGTGGAAATCTAATTTATTTGTGTGTTGTTAAAAATTGTAGGGAAAAAAGTTGTCGATTGCTGCAATTTGTAGTTCTTATTTTCTTAAGAAAATAGAAGGAAAAATCCAAGACAAATTTTTTACTTTGTACATATAAAGGTTGTACATATAAATATAATATAAAGCAAAAGTAGATGAGTGTCACTCTATTGAAATATTGAATATGCATTTAAAAATCAATAAAAGTAGGGGGTTTCAGCTCAACTTAATTAAATGCATGCAAACTAAAAATATACGCAGCTAATCTGCAAATAGAACTTAAAGGCAAGCCTTGCAGGAAAGTAAGGTGCACTGAACAGGAGCAAGTGAAAGCAATTAAGAATGGAGTGGGATTGTACTAAGTCTTATTGATAAATCTGTTGATTACAGTCCAGGGATCATGAGAAATCTTCTCACTTAGCAGTGATTTACAAACTGTGCCCATACTAAACAGCTAGAAAACAGAGTTGACCAGCATAAAAACTTTATTCTACCCATCTCTTTAGTTTGTTCTCCACATAGACTGCAGCTGAAGACAGAATGAAAGTTATAGCACTGAACTATAAAGTGATTAAGAAATAATTAGGCATTCACAAGGTAGGTATGATGCATTACTGATATCACAAAATTAAAACCACAACAGGGATTTTTCCCTAGCTACACTTTTGGGAGGTAAATTCATAATTCTTCGAAGGAAAATTTGAAGTTGGTTAATAGTGTTAAATTATTGACATGGCAACAAAGAAGCTTTCTATAACTTATGAGCAAATATTGGTATCTAAAATGAAAGAGAGTTGCGGAGAATGGAATCAGATGGAACAAGCAAACCTCAAAATATTTAAGGGTCTGACACATTAACTTTTTCAATTACTTTAATGTTCAGATGCAGAGATCCTGTTCTTGCAGTGTCTTGTAGCTCTTGGCATATTATTTCTAGTGAGCAAAAGAGAGGATGATCCTGTGGGTCTCCAATAATAACTGCCTCATAAACAACTATTTTGCAATTGAGATGCTATTATTATAAGGAAGTACTGGTATGCATTTCTGAGATTTTTTCCCATGTGTTTTAATAGTATGTACTATGGATTTTAAATGTAAAAAAAATCCCAGGCATTTATAGACTCAGTAGGGAAAAAAAAAAAAAAAAAAAAAAAAAAAAAGAGAGAGAGAGAACACAGGAAGACCTTCTAAATATCAAATGCCTTAAGTGCCATCCTCCCTTCCTCTTGCAGACTAGAGAGAGAACTGCTAGCATGGGCTAAGACACATATGTAGCTTTGCAGTCTTTAAGGATATTTAAAGGTAACCACAAGATATGAAGCTTTAAAATATACTACCAGGAGTCTAAAGGCTTCCTAACATATCAGAAATCTGCCAGCTGTCATCAAATCTATCTGCTGACTACTCTGGCATCTTTGGACCAACCACTAAGTATGCTATTAGTACCTACAGCTAACAATATTCCTATAGATCCTGGTGTTTCATGGAAAAAAAAAAAAAGATTTATAGCAACTGTTGACATGTATGAAAACATGTTCAGCATTATTAATTAGTCCTGACAGAATCAGTATTTTTGCTGTATACAACTAAACAAAAAGCCTTACTCAGTGCAAAGCTTTCACCAAATTATCTACCAGTAAAAGCTGACAAGCTGATTGAAAGTGTCAGAGGAAGGGGAAGGTGATATATAACAGCATAATTTTCATTGCACAAAGCAATATTTTTAGCCCTTACAATTTGTATTGAAACTCATTATTCTTCTCCATTATGGGCAAAGGGGAAACTCTGTAAGTGCCCAAGTCTGTGACTTCTCTAATTTTAAATCTAGCTCAAATGACTGCTTTCCACAGGGAAATGACTAAATGATATACAGCCGCTCACCAGGCATTTGTCTCTGGTTCACATTCAGGGAAAGTTATCAAGAATTAAACTCTGTGCAGCCATTACACTAGTGGGAATATTAAAGCTAGGACTGTGCTACATTAGAAGCAGTGTAATAAAGGATGTTGCAGTTCTGTCTAGAACTGATGCCACAGGACAGATGCCTGTGTCACAAACACCAAGAGCTACAGCACTGTAATTTGGTACCTGCTGCAGGTTAACACCTCCTGACAGTGCGTAGTCCCTTGCCATCCATGTGGCCTCCTCCAGACAAAGCAGGATTTTAATTACCTGCCTGGACATACCTATGTACAAAATGATCTAACCATACTCATTATGTGCACATAAATTAGAAAATTATACTAGCATCTGATGGGAATGTGAGAAAACTGTTACATGGGAGATTTTTTAAATTTTTTTTTTTTTAAAGTCAACTTAAAGTAGCCAAGTGGTGAACTCAATCTGGTAAAATAAAACCACTCCTTGACCTTCTTTTTGTTAGTTCTAGGTTTGTATTACTACTACTATTATTAATATTATTAACTACTTTATATAACATGTTAGAAAAAAAAAAAAAAAAAAGATCAAGGAATTCCATCCAAGTCTCTTCTTGTCCTGGTATTTCCCATTGTACCACATTGTACCCATTGTACCATTGTAAAGCACATGTATGAATTCTGGTTAACAAAACATGTCTAGCTACAACAGATGCCTTCAATTTAAAATAAATAAATAACATTTATATTATAAATACTAATTTATAATTATAAATACTATTTCAAAGTTATTTTAATGTCTTCTTCATTTCAAAAGGCTGCTTATTTGAAGTACATACATTAAACCCCCATTGTAGTTAGACTGTATTGAGACCAAAAAAAAGTAGCAGTTTTGACTTTGCAGCACTTTTCAGGGGACAATCCACTAAAGCTGTGTAGCCACAGAGGATAAAGTATCGTACAGAAGGTCACACAGTAACCAAGTCCTGTACCTGACTTTTAGTTTAGATAACTATTTGCTAGACTAGGCATGAAAAAATCCCCAGGCCTCACTTAGAAGCAAGTAACATCAGAGGTCACAGCATGCAGTGACAAAAGTCTTCACTCTTGTATGCCTCTGTGTGTTCCCTCAGCTAAATGTGCATTTTTAAGTTCCTTACGTTCCTCACTTCCAATGCAAAGTGAACTGAGGTATGTTTGTAACTCAACTGCAGAAACAAAATAGTACCAAGGGTATAGTGTGAACTGTGTGAATTGCAAGAATTACAGCAAGGGAAAAATCAAACTTGCTACCTTCTTTCCCCTAGTGCTTCTATATTTTAGGTCTGAGGCAACTAAAAAAAACAAAACAAAAAACCCCACATTTCATACTGAAAAACAACTACAGAACCAGACTAGCAGCACAAAATGCATCCAGTAGTTATTAAACTACAAAGCTCTAATTCACACTAGAAAAAGTAGTGTAGCAAAATGTCGCAAAATTCTTAGAAAACAATAAATTCCCATTAGAAACAAGAAATTTCTTTCACAAGTAACATAACTACGTTTTCTTTCTCCAAGGTAACAGACAATCAAGATTCAAAATTGTCCCTGAAAACTTACACTTGGGACTCCTCCAGTTTAAAAGTGTGAATGTGAAAACATGTTTTCCACTGGATGCTTAGAGCATCTACATGAGAGCTTTAGGGCACCATTTCTTGATGTCTATTCAATGCTAGTAGCCTTATCTGATCATTTCACAGGAGGACTGGGACTTAAGCTTTTGTTTACTGTCTCTATACATAAATAGACCATTTAGATATAAACCCCTCCTTCAAACAATAACAGGGCCATGACTAAGCATGTGTAACATCTCTGTCTCACAAAGGCAGAATGGAAGCTCCTTGCATGGGTAGGCAGTTGTCACCGAGTCACTGCAGTTCACATGACAGAGGCCAGCAACTCCATCTCAGGAATAGAAACACAATATGTATAGCCTTGGAAGCCAGACACTCACGACACTTCACGGCTATATGAAACCAAACCAAACCAAACTAACAAAAAAGCAACAAGAAAAAAACCTGCTTTGAATTATTAAATGGAAATTTGGTGTAAGAATTGTACAGCTCCAGGAAGTAGTCTGCAGGAATACCCAAACTTCTCTTTCTGAGTTTCTCTCACTTTTCTCAGTCCCTTGGCAACATTAAACTCAAAAAGGGCTTTTCAATACCTGGTACCTCAGCAGACAGTACAGCCCTTAAAATAACTGGCTTGAGTTACTGTGGAGACTGGCAGGAATAATGGCATGTTGGTTCCACCTATCCCAGTTCTGTGCTCACCCTCAAGACATGGTTAGCTGTACTCAAAATGTGGAGATGAAATTCTAAAAGCTCTTCAGAACTTCATGAAAATTTTAGACCATAGATACAAATTCTTTAACAGCAGTCTGTGGTCAGCTGAGACATGTAAGGAAATTAAGTACTATGGCATGAAATTAAATATTTGGCTGAAAGAACAGCTTGGACTATTATAATGCATGGATTTGGATGTAACACGGGAAGAAATGAAGCCTCCAGAATATTAAAGTTCAAGCTTTTTCCAAATAGCAGATCTGCTCAAAGCATTACCATTATGAAGAATGTATTATTTTGTTGTGTATTGCCTATTGAAAATTCTGAGATGAGCAAGTATCATTGCCTCATTTTGATACTAGTAGATGGAGAAGTAATACACCAGGTCCACTCAAAACTACTTTTCAAGTGGTTTTACCACCATTAATAAAAAAAAGCTTTGCATAATGCTGAAAATACTGGCCACAATCAGTTTTGTCTTTCTTATTACATATCATACATTGATATTCTTCTCCTGTCTACAACCTCATGCAAGTTGTACTTGCCATTTTTTTAAAGTGCATTGCTGTCCAAAGGTTTGTAAGGAAATTATTTCCTTGGTGGAAAAAAGAGATCAGGATCTGAAAGTCAACATGATACCTAATCAAGGAAAAGCACAAAATCACTAGTAATAGTTTCTGCAGGTCAAGCATTCCCTAGGCCTACTCTATTATGGAAGCTGACTATTCCCAAAATAGACTTTAAATTGCATCTTTACAATTCTATTATCTATAGTATGGTAGCATCTGAGGGCATAATTTGAAGAAAAATCTTTGGTAAAGGGCACTGAAAATAAAGCTGATTTCTAATGACTATACAAAAAATAAAATATAACCTTTTAGAATTATGTTGATTATAAAACATCAGAGGAAAATTCAGCAAAAATATACCAGTAAAGTATGTAGGAGCATATAAACAAGTAAACATAAAACCAAGCTCAATGGCTTTTTTTAAAATAAAGTAATTTCAGGACTGTACTACATACTGAGAGAAAAAAAGGGCTTTTTTTTTTTTTTTTTTTTTTTTTTTTTTTTTTTTTTTTTTTTTTTTTTCCCCTTGTGTTTGTCCTTTCCCCTGGTAAGGGGGTCAAAGATTGCTCAAAGATATTGTTACTCACCAGTGGCAGACTAGACAGTAATATTAAAGGACAGTCTTCCTAATAAGAGCCGTAAGCTAACAGGAGGTATTTACGCAGGAGGTTACAATATGTGGTATTTTTTAATCAGCAGTATATTTTAATCACAATAGAAGTGTGATGAAAAAAGAAGCATAGTATGGAAAAAGAGGAGGGAATTCTGAATGTCATTTTATGATTTCATGTACCTGTAGATTTAGTTGAATATGAAGAAAGAAAGAATCAGTAGGAAAACAAAAAACTAAACCACAGCTAAGCTAGGAGAAAAAAAAGACGGAGATACGCATAACCTAAAAGCCACTGCTCAAGAACTACAGAAAAAATTTCTCCCCATTAATAAAAAAAGACAACGAGACCAGTGACAGGTAAAAAACAACTAGGAAAATAAGAAAACAACAAGGAAAATATTATTATATGTGTAGAACAACAAGGAATTAGGTTGAAAAGATTACTGACTCAATGATAAAAGAGCACCAAAGAAAAATTTTCTAAGGCAAGTGGTAATTCAGCAGCATTTGTTCTCTATCTTGTAATTTTCTTGCAGAAACTATGTATACTTTACAGAAACCTTTCTGCCATCTCTAGCTTCATCAAAAAAGCAAATCAGTATAATGGTTTTGCTTTCTCTGTCTCACTAGAATTTTCTGTTAAGACATTATCAACGAACAATCAATGAGACTGAAAACATAAATTTTAAAAAAATAAATTAACATGCTTTTTTCTTTCAATTATTTTTCCTCTTTACTATAATTGTTTTTAGAGACTAACTGACAGTATTATTTTAAAACTCTTCACAGTTCCAGAATACCAAATACTATTTTAACTATCTTACTAGTTATTTTGCTTATGGAATTAAAACTTATGACCAAGTGAAATCACTTTTTCTCAGTATAAATTTACTTATTCTATCAAAGATAAGAAACTACTTTTTATATAAATATATATAAAATCATACTAATACTTGTACAAAGTTACGGATACATTCGAACTTCCAGGTTGAACTAAATGACCACAAGACAGACCTTCAGCATATATATATCCACAATATGCAAAAGATCAAATAATTATTGAATTTCAGTTAGTCTTCAATTAGAATTTAGAATTTTTTCCTGATCTAATTAAAAATTATTTCATCTGCAATTCAGATCTATGTAAATTCATTAATAAACTACTACAATTGCAACAAATAGAGGAAGAAAAAAAAAATCAGCTTTCCAAAATACAGATTACACTTAACAAAGAACTGAAAAGAAGAAAACAAAAGGAATATGGTACAAAAGACTACTTCAGTATTGTAAATATCTAAATACTTCTAGGACCTACTTTATCATACATCATGTAAAGGTAACCTCTGACTAGAGGCATCATAGGTAAAGGACAGCGCCTTTCTAAAAGACTTTTCAAAGCTTTAGGACATAAGAATGATTCTTCAAATAAATTATCCTGTCTTTCTAAAATGCCTCAGAGTTTGTACTTGATCACTCATTACACTGTGGAAAGTTTGTCTCAGTGACTCTTTGGGACACAGAATTACCATTATTAGTTCTCAATTAAGAGAAATAATGCGAAGGCAACCCCTCTTTGCAGCAAGCTCAGCCTTTATTTTGATGCACATACTACAGTTTATAAAATAACTACTTTATATGTCCAAAGTCCAAAAATGTAGGTGACAAAAGCGTATATAAAAACAAGAACAACAACAAAACAAACAAACAAACAAACAAACAAACAAAAAAAAGGAAAAAACTTTGTAAAAGATTTTTTTCCATTAGAAAAAATCACCCAAATTTACTCTTAAGGAGAAAGGCAGCATTAAAATTATGCCCTGGCTATCCTGTAAGGTACTGACAGACAGTCTTGAGACCACCCTTAAGTACCTCATTCAGGACAGAGGATCTTCCCCAACAATCTGAAGGGACAGATTCTTTACACTGACTGGAGGGTGAGCAGGATGATCTGTCTAATAGTGCTGGACACTTGAAAGACTCTCTTGGCCTCCCCAAATCAAAAACAGGAAAGACAAAACTGTAGCAAACGAATCAACTGAGCAATAAAAGTCAAAGAATACCCTTTAACTTCTTATAAATTGACTGAGATTTCAATGAGAGTTGGAAGAAATAATACTTTTGGCAAACCAGTAAAATTTTTAAGAGTGCTAAGATCTTGGAGAGGTTTGCATAGCAGCAATGATTTAGTAACAATAGCCTGGATTTCAAAAGGAAATATAAATGTACGCAGAGCATAGAAAATGGATTAGCATGCTTTAAAATGGCTATTTGATAAATTACTAATGACAAAGAACTTCAAAGTTACGCTTTTTATACATCTTCTCGATATGTCTTATATCAAACATACATAATTTATTCTTAGGTATCACTGGTAATTATTTTATATCTTTCTTATGAAGCAACATCGTAAAGGATTCACAAACCTTGACAGCTCTGGTGCTTCTCAACTTTTCTGCTTAGAATTTAATTTTCCACCTTCTCTTATATATCCAATACGCACCGTAGCAGATGTATTTTAAAATAACTGTCTAAATATCCCTGAAAGAACTGAGGACTTCTGCTCCCAATTGGAAAATGTTCTTTGCTATTACACATGAAACCAGTTAACATTAACTATCCTGCTATTAACAAACAGTTCATAGAGGGAGATTCAGGAATTGAGATTACATGGAAACAATATGCAGAGAGCACATAATCAATTTTGTGACTGAAGGACAGATAGGCAGTGTGTAGATGGATGACTAGGACAACTGACCTGAACTTCAGCATAGCATTGGTTGTGTTGTGGGACACTCTGGCTTCTGAACTGCCTTAGCTACCTTTGCAGGTTGGTGGTGAGACGTGCCTGACCTCCTCTGGCTAGAATCAGCTGCAGCTGGGAACTTGAATCTCTTTAGTCTGGAACCAGATCACAAACATGGGGAACTGAAACCCCATCAAAGAATTTTGTTCTCTAGCATGACTGTAGAAAGGCTAATATATGTAATTCCTTTTCAAATAGAAGTTTTCATTAAATATTTTAATGCTCAATATTTGACATAACTCTCTCATCATCAGTAAGGCACGCAACGAGCATTAAACTACTGTCAACTCAAGAGACAGCAAGAATGAAACTGATTTTCATATAACCCTTTTCAAGTTTGGAGGATGAGGCACTGTTTATACAGACTCAATGAGCTCTTGGTTATCTTTGATAACTGAAGACTGACTCCTCCCATACCAGCTCTGAAACTAGCAAAACAGAGCCTCTGCAAATAGGCACCATGATAGTGAAAGGCCATTGCTAGGGAATGGCAAAACCATAATATTCACCATTTCCAAACAGTTAAGTAAACCTGCACATGAGATGAAGAAAACAAGCAAATAAGAATTACCAGTAGACACTGTTCAGAGAGAAACAGAATAGGTTTAAAAAATATTTCCACATGAAGTATGAAGAGCTTCCTTGGATGTTTATATGTATATCTCTAAGTTGAGATTCTCTTAAGATTCAGGTGAAATAAGAGGTATGTAAAGGCTTCCAAGACATGCAGAGACCTTTCTGCCATCTTGTGCCAGCTCAGTCTTCCACTGTGATTTATTTATTCTGGTCTATGAAAGGCTTCCTTCTTCTGTATTTATGCAGTAGCATTACAGTAAGGAGTAAGTTTGTTCTCTTCCTTTTTGTGAGAGTTTTGACTAGGATTTTGTCATCTGACTTTCTTAATACATGTCTCATTTCAGCTTTTCTCCCTTCTGAAAATATACTGTGTTTTTACATTTTTTTTAAAATTTTTCAGAACAAGTTTTCCAGTCACCTAATAAGAAAGAATTTTTATGCGTGTGTGTACGAATCTCAAAGATACCACATGAAAATAAAGCTGTTGATATTTAGAAATGCATGCTAGCTTGAAAGAAACAACAACCTATACCTGTGTAAGCTTGGTTTTACCTGATCATGCCACATTTGAGAAACTGGCTTGGTTTCAATATATCTTGCAATGAAACTCCAAATTACTCAAATACAAGTCAGAGATGTTAGAACACTGAGATCAGAGTACCATGTCCATACCTATAGACTGTTAAATCCCTCAGTGCTAGCGACTCAGTTGAAAACATATTAAAGCAAGAGAGCAAAACCAAGGTATACAAGGTGATACAACCTCAGTACCATGAAATGCCAAGCCTAAAACTGCTGTAAACTTGGTGTCAATTTGATGTGGCAGAGTTAACTCTCCAGTAAGAAACAAAGAGGCAGCCATTCTGTTTTACAGAGAATTAAGTATTTATCTCATTCACTAGAACAGCACAGAAGGATCCAAACTGGCACAATTTTCTATTTCATCAGGCCGCAGTGATCTCATTGGAGTTTTCTGGCATATATAGATATAGACCTCTAGGACCTCTTATAGTTTATCTTAGTGTAGAGAGCATTTTCTTCAGTCTTGTTCCAACCTCTTTCTAACAGAGGTAGCTGCTGATGACTGAAGAGTATTCAGTGCCAGTCATTTGTTCTACTCAAGACTTTTATGTCTGTGGTTAGTTTTTGTTATGCAACTAGATGCACTTTTCATAAAGCTTGACAAGTTTGTCAGCATTGTATAGAAGTATTCTTTCAACTTTATTTTGTTGTTTAGATCCCTTCATTAACTTTATAAGTTCTGCCAGAGGTTGAGAGTCACAAAAGAATGTAATCAACTAACCATTTGACCTGGTAGTGCTTAACATTTACCTCTCTTGTTTCTGGCACAGAACCCCCAGGTCTCTGTAGGGAAATGAATATCCCAAGTCAACCAGCTGAAGAATCACAGTTGTGAAGAGGACAATCAATGCAAAGTTCTTCTCCTGCTCTCAATTGTTACATACCACAAAGCAGCCATCTTAACACTGAAAACACACTGTTTCAGTTTTGTATTCAGCATTGTTACCCTTAACTCCAGTATTTTTAATAGACTAAAACATCAGGTTTTTTTATTCTGTAGAGAAAAATATTTCTTGGTAACACAAATTCAAAATAGAATTTGTAGTAACTGACAGAAAAGGTCCTCATTTTAAAACTTTTCACTACAACCTACTGAGATCAGATATCAAAAAACTATTTGCTTACTCCCTTACTTAGTATTTTTTCAAATGACATAACAAACCCCAAGAAAACTATAAGGCCCTGTAGAACACATAAGTAGCTAGCTGCATACAGCTGTACAAGAACAGGGAGATATTTAAAGAAATTCCAGGTTGCCAGCTGTGTTCCTTAAAATAATCACTATGTTTCCAAACTATATTTAGTTTCATTAGTAAAATCACCTACTCTATAGCATACTTTCTTTACCCTTTACTGCAGATTCAATTTGGAAAAAACCAGTTTCTGTGTCAGCTTTAGATGAGGCTTATATAGATCCAGTTTTGTTCCATTACCTATCTTCCATCCCAAGAATATGGCTGATACAACAGTTAATCAGAAATTGTTGATGAAAAAGCTGATACAGCAGTTAGGTCACTTTTTGTGGCTATCTGAAAAGATTTTGCTGCTGTGGTGGACTGGTGAAGCTACCTATTCACCATAGGAACTAGCAAAATCTATATTCTGAACATGGTGCTATTTCTCAGGTAAACAGATATTAGGATCATATAATTAAAACAGAAAGCCTTTGGTAGTCCAAGTTACCAGTCACTGTATTTTCAGAATTTCCAAATAACAGAAGCCATTACAGGAAGTTTTTCTGAGGTGTTTTTTTTTTCAATCTACAGTATGCATTAGGCAGTCTAAAAAGTAATGGCCAACACATTTATTAATAACCACTGCAATCTGAAAGTACTTTCCTCTCCTAAAACAAAGAAGGAAACATATTTTATTGCCTGAAGAGGGTATAAAACTGTCTGTAAGTCAAGCATCACAAAAAGTATAGAAGTTATGATGTACCTTGCTTATAACTCTATATTTACTTTTAAATGTGAATGACTGCTCATCTCTTTTACTAACATGTATTTTTAAAACATTCCTATTGATCAAACTGCCTTCCTTTCTCCTCTTCAAATGATACGTCAGACTTTTGTTCTTTTCTTTCAATTTCTCTCTAATCATTGTCTCCTGGCTTTCTCTCATTGCACTTAGGAATTTTTCTCCCGTTTGATTTTTGTATGTTAAATAGAATGATATTCTAAGGTGCTTATACAGTGAATGGTGCTGCTTTATTGGTATTAAATGCTTTACTGTATCCAGTCCTTGAAGAGCCAACAGTCATTGTTTGGATTTAGGTCCATTGCACAAAGATCATA
Organism: Florisuga fusca; assembly: GCA_038090715.1. NCBI lineage: Eukaryota > Metazoa > Chordata > Aves > Apodiformes > Trochilidae > Florisuga > Florisuga fusca. The sequence continues at coordinate 73,037,901 of JAAWXA010000001.1, read as the reverse complement.
CAAGGTCAGACACAGAAATGTTTTAAGAAAACTCTGTCAAGAGATAACTGGTAGGATGAACAGAATATACAGGTATTTCTGATTTATTGCTGCTGAGGATGAACTCTATCTGCTAGATCAGTTCCTGAAGAAAGAGGCCAAGGTCTTTCTTAATGTGCTCAGCAGCAATATTGTTTTTCTCTTTAAGAAAGGCATTGCCAGTGGTACTGTAGCTGTTACCTACTTTTCATATATTTGCTCAGAGTCTATGAAAGCATATTTCCATCTTGGTAAACTGAGGATAACTTCAGAAGCTTGAAGTTCTCACCCAGAACCAGAAAAGGAGTAGCAAACATTAATGAGGAATCAAATCTTATTGGTGCTTGCTAAACTGTGAACACAAAATTAATTGTACCAAAGAGAGAAGAAAAAGAGCAATCATTACTTTTCTGCAGTGTGATGAGGAGTGGACACAAGCTCACAGAATCACAGACTAGTCATGGCTGGACCTCTGAGATCACTGAGTCCAACCATACAAACAAAAAAAAACCACCAAAAACCAATCCTGAACAAACACAAACACTCCACCAAATACCACCCACAAAAAAACCCCAAATCCTACAATCTTGGACAGTAGAGCATGCCCTGAAGTGCCACATTCACACATTTCCTAAATACCTCCAGGGATGGTGACTCAACCACCTCCCTGGGCAGGCTCTTCCAGTGCCTGACTCTTCCAGTTAAGAAATTCTTCCAAATATCTAGTATAAACCTCCCCTGCTGCAACTTCAGACCACTTACTCTTGTCCTGTCATTATTCACTTGGGAGAAAAGGCCAACACCCCACCCACCCCCTTACAGCCTCCTTTCAGGTAGCTGCAGAGGGCAATGAGGTTTCTCCTCAGCCTCCTCCAAATTAAACATGCCCAATGCTGATGAATCCCTTGGACAAAAGAAATCTACTATAAGCTTTTGATCAATCTGAAAAAGAAGTGGACCAATCTGAAAGGGCTTACTTTGAAATAGTTTTTAAAGATGATCACACTGATTCATGACTGGAGGACATACTTAGAAAGCCCACAATACAGTTCTGCTTATGTTACTGCTATCTTCTAGTGGCTAGACATTTTTCAACACTATCTACACTTCCCTTTTTTAAAGAAGATAGAAATGCTACCATTCACTTCCCCAGATTTACCTATGTTCTCATATATGTTCTCAGTTGAACCTTTTCTTTAGGAGCTTTCATTGCAGGGGTTGGGGGGGGAGAGAGGGGTACAGGGTGGCAGGATAGGGAAAGGAGGCACAAATATTTTTTCTGGTTTTATCTCTCAGAGCAAGAAGCCAGCTGCTGTAATTACAATTTGTTATTCTGCATAAAGGCTGCTTTTAATCACAACTGTATGTATAAATACCCGCATCAATAACAACTGCCTTTATTGTATTCTTAGATTTAAATCCCATTCTTCCCAAGACATTCTTTTGCCCAAAGAATCTCATAACTCAAAGGATCAGAAGTCTAGGTTGAGAAAAGCCTAATCTTGACAAAGAGTGGCTGATAAACCTCATAATGCTGACCTCTGTGAATTATATCCTATTCTTCTGAAGCCAAGGGCAAAAAAGTTCATTTGTGTACACATGCACACACGAGTTTAGTTAGATTTATAATAGGAACAATGTTTAAGGAGAAACTTGATCATAAACAGGGAGATACCCAGTATAAAACAGTCACTAACCTTACTCCTACAGTGAATAATAATTTATACATTGCAGTAAAATTCACCCTGACAAAAGAATAAACATGAACTTCCATTTTATTCTGTTTTAAAGATCAGATGTCCACTGTGACTTTTTAGCCTTCCGGCTAGAAACCAAAACCTTCAAACCACAGAGCAACATTTCCCCCTTCAGTTCTAGCAGGTCATGATGGTTTAAATTTCTGAGCTGATGCTTGTTACACCAAGTGAACTGGAAATAATGTAGAAGGGTTTTGTAATATTAACTTACAGAGCAATAAAATGGTAAATGAAAGTCAATGTAGATAAGCATGAAGCGATGTTTGACACGAAGAATGTAAAGACAAGGAAATGAAAAAAATCTCATTAGGCTCACATACTGGTGCTGTCCCATACTATGAATACTGAGTGGTCTGGTTCCCCATTCAGACTGTCAGTGTGAAACTGGAAAAATAACAAAGGACGATCGCCTTCTTACTAAATAGAGCTGGAAGGATGGAAGAATAATATGAGAAAGGTCTCCGAAGATATGGGTGACATGAGAAAGGCTAATGAGGCACTCACTATTTTCCAAAAGAAAAAACAGAGGAGTTATCTTAAATCTATCTTGGCTGATCAAGGCAAACTAGTAGCAAATGCACTACTTCCTTATTATTTCCATAATTTTTAGGTTTTAACTCAAACTGTACTGTCCTCCTCTCCTAGGATTCGTAAATATTAAAAATTGTCTTTGGGAAGATGAAAAACAAACATTAAGTCCAGTGTTGAATCAAAGTGCTTTATGCTTAATTAATCACCCTGAACCCACAAAAACAAAGTACATTTATTTGTTTTATGAAAAATGCATTTGCAGATATTACCTTGAAGCAAAGTATACAATATGCCTTTGAACAATGGTACAGAGGGAGAAAAGTAACAAATTAACCATTTTCCCTCACTTGTGCAGTTAAGAAGTTGCAGTCACTGGTCTTTCTTTGAAAGCAGCATTGCACTGGTATTCCACTACTTTTTTTGAAATGGTACCTGTGTACTCTCCAAGCTGAAACAATGCTATCAATTAACCACCATTGCACTGAAAAGTCACAGTTCCAAAGGACAGGGGAAACAAGCACTTCAGAAGTACTGGGAATCTGAACAGTGATTGCACAGAGTCCAACAGAGCCAACAGAGGCTTTATCTTTTTTGTTTGTTCACAGTTTCACTTTAGAAGGAAGACTCTCAGCAACAAACAGTAAATACTTATTTGCTTTTGCCGTACTACTGCACTACTGGTGAACAGAAGCACTGCAGGCTAAGGAAGCAGGAGAATGATTATTTCTCAAAATCAAACCGACTCCACTGGGATAAACAAAGTGAGACACACCACAAGCAAGGAGTTCATAACAGCAACAGAATGAGAGGTGTCTGAGAAATTCAGGGAGATGGGACATAATTACAGTGTGAAAGTAATATTTTTTTCCAAGGCACTCAGCAGAAATTAAGCAGATTTTTTGCCGTCTAACAGCCTTTAAGTTTTAAACTAGATAAGCCTCAGAAGATGTAAAAATTCAGTCCTTACATAATTATAATGGAGTAATCCTACACAAATGTTAAAGAAACAGATCTATAGGCTTACTGTGTCCTGATTTTGCTTCTTGGTGTGATGGAAGTCTCTTTTCCCCAGCCTAGAAAAAAAGCCCACTCTCCACCATCTCTCCTACAGTGAGATGCTGTCCCCATCCTTAGCCTCTTGCTCACCTTCTGATTAATACCAGCAGAACAGTACCTGCTCTTTCTCCCAACAAAATAATAGGCATGTTTATAGATTCTCCTCAGAAAATGTGCCATGGAATGACTGCTCTATTTTTACTTGCACCAGTTTATCAGTAGACTCCAAAAGGCATTAAATTTTTAAAGAAAATTTATGGAAAGGAACTAACAAGGGTTATAAATAGATTGTACAAACTCATAAATAATATTCTGTAAACTCACAAGTCCACACAATACCCATGCTTTTTTATTAAAAGTAACTGACAATGATCATAGAGGAAAGAAAAAATTAACACATAATTATATGAAAAAATAAGGCAAGATATAGCCCAAAAGCCAAAAGGTCCTATTTTGATCTCATACATTGTCTTTCCTGCTTCTAAGGGAAAAGGTCTTTGCTCTCCTGCCACTTCCCATGATTATTGCAACTTGCAAGTAATAAAATTATCAGCCTTTATGGTTTATTCCTTCTGCAGTTTTAATTAAACCTAATGCTCAAGTATGGATCTTAAGTGTTTTTTCAACATAATCCAATTGAAGGGATTTACAAATGAGAGCTACCTTCCTCCTCTATCTGTGAGGTGGCACATAACACCTGTAAACAATTTTTTTCCATCAATAAAGACAAACAAAAGACAAGTTATTCAGAATTTTTTTAAGAATCCAAGCATTTCTGAAAAATTAAGAGATGAAAAATACAGAACAGAACCGTACTGCACATAAATACAGAGATTCTTAAGAAGCTCCCAATGATCCCTAACAGAATAATAATAATAATAAAAAAAGATAATTTCTTCTTCAAATATCTCTATAGCAGGTATTCAGTTCTTATAAAAGTGTCATATTTTCGAAGCCCAAAATAACGCATTTTTATTTAAAGTGTTATTTCAATGTAACATTGCATTGAAGCCGAATTAGTTTAATCTGTACATTTCTGATAGAAAGCAAACTTCAGTGATGTCTCAAGAAATATTGCATGGTGATGAACAACATGATTATGGTTTACTGCACTTTTCCCCAAAACACACAAGGTCAATATGACAAACAACTGATACCTTTTCCTCAACCTCAGAGATTCAGTAATTAAGTTCGTCTATTGTGTGTGCCTAGAACTATTGGCATTCCAAGTTCTTTTCATTCATACCTTTCTGGGGGGGTGAAACAGAGACATTACTGTGGAGATAACTCAGCTTCAAGCACCCATGCATTCAGTTGTTTAGAATCCCCAAATTTTAGGCCATTTACAACCTAAAGATACTGAAATCTGTCTTCTGCCTGTCAATAATTAGATTTTAAGGATACTTCCCATTCATTCTATGAAAGAAGTGAAACTGTTGCAACCCAGAATATGCAATTAATGGGCTGTTACCAAGCAAGAAAATCCAAAATATTTCCAAGAGTAAAGCAGTTTCAAAGCTTACAAAGAATAAAGAGCTTGGCACTATAATCTGGTGACAAGAAGAAATATATTATGAAAAAAGCACAAGGGGCAAATTGGAGGTCAGCAGCTTTTCAGTACTAAATGCACACAAAAACCCTGGAAGGAAGGGAATGCAGGATTCTGTCTTCTTAGGTGTGGATGCTTGTACCAGTCACAGTCCTAACTATAAATTTAGGCATACACTTCCAATCCCTGCCTAAATATGCAGCCTGAAGAACTATACATTGTTTTAGGTGATCTTAAAGCATATGGCAGAAGAAGCCTCCACTTTCACTTCTTAGTAACATGAAGAAATATATAAAAGCCACAGTTTCTAAGAGGTATGTTTGCTCTTCATTTTCTAAAGCAATTTTGGTAGAAAACCCCAAAACTTGAAGAACTGATTCATTTTTGACTGAATAAACACAGTTCTCTAAACATCCTGAGGGAGTTTAAAATGCTCATAATGATTTATATAACAAGGTTTACTCACCTCAGCTGTCAAATACAATTTCAGAAAAAATCATTAAACCAGCATAGACACTGCAACTCTCCAATGTGACACTGATAATTATCTTGATGCTTATTTAAAAACAAACAAACAAGAAAGCTTGATTGGCATATTTAATTTGTGACTTTAACTGTCCAACTTGCACTGAAAATTTCCATGTGGTACAGTTCTTCATTAGCTCACTAGATAAAACTATTCTACAGGATTTTCTGCAGAGAAAAAGACATTGTGAGTTTTTTTGATATTAACCCTATTTCAGCAGCTGCCAAGACTTGGGACAATTACTGCATTTTTGTTGTCACAAGAAAGCCAAAATTTTAAGCTCTGTTCTCTAGCAAGACAATTTTTTTTAGAAAAAGAAGTGAAAATACATCCCAGGTTTCAAGACACACTTTTTGGAGTTTTTACCATTATGCTGGATAAGAACAACTCCATTGGAACACTTGTTGCAAGTTTTTGCAAGACATTATACCTGTAGCCTGGAAACTTCTGCTCCAGGGGCAGTGACAGAGCGGAAGCCACCATGTGAGAAAAGAAGCTATATGCACTTCTCTGTGAAAAGGCTCATTTCAGAAGTTGTCCACAGGAATAGAATTCAACTTACTTTATGTCTTGTTGCCACTCCACATAAAAGAAAAGAAAGTTAGGGGAACGATAATAAAAACAAGTGTTCAAAGAAACATTGCAAAGATGTTAAAGGAAGTGACTAAATACTAGAAATAAAGATTAACAGATTTAAAGTGTACTTTAAAGTAGAAGCAAAACTATAAAAGAAATTATGTTACTATAAAAGTGCCAGACTATGTTAGCACTTGAAGGCAAAATAAATCAGCTACTGAATTGCACTAAGACAGATGTACCAAAAATGGTTTGTTGTTGTTTTTTCTGTTTAATGCTGGTTTATGACAACCAATCAAAAATTCTGTCAGAATAAGGATGGAATTCCAAATGTTCTAATAGGAAATGTGACAACAGTCTTATTGTTTGGTATCAAAAGTCACCGTTCTCTAGAAATATTTAAAATTAATAACTGTAGAAAGGCAAGAATGAATAAAACATATGTCTCTGGAAGTCACCTACTATTCTTCAGTTCAGATATAACTGATAGCTTTCACACTAATAACTTCAATATTCTTCTCTGATCATTCCCAATTTTATTATATCCCTTTAAAAAGAGACATGAAGACTTAAACTGCACAAAGTATTCAAGATAGGAGCAACTCTGCTATATCTGTGATGCTACAGAATTCCCCATTGATTTTCTTACTAAATCTTAACACTTGATTTAGGAATTTTTTATGATTTCTCAGCACTGAGCTGACCCTTTCACCCAAATATCAGGTATGAAGCCCAAATACTGCTCCTTAGTCTATCACTGTAAACCAAATCAGGTTTTTTTAATCTTCCTTTTTGTGCCTCTGCACCATTTAAGACAGATGCTGAATTTTCTTATGACTTTTCATAATACAGTCCCACTGTCATAAGGCTCCAACAGTCAACTAAATGCATTTCTTCAGTGAACCACTTTTCATTGAACTGAATATTCCATTTCCAGGGTCTTAACGAACTTGCTAGCTTCTAAAATTTCACTAGTGGCTTCCAGCTCCAACAAACATTTACTGTTTTACTGTTCCCTACTCCTTAGCTGCTCAATTTCCTTAAAAGTCTGTTTTATGGAAATCAGCAGCAGCCTTTCAGAAACTTGGGAATCTTCCACCCCTTATCTACATGACAGCTATCTCTTCCAATCCTCCCCACAGGATTCAGGGTACAATTTCTCTTTTTTTTTAAAAAAAAAACCCCAACAAACAACAAATATGTTGACTGCTCCTAATTAGGTGATATTTAGCTGCAGATTCACCAATGCTATTCAGCAACCTGATCTAGTGGGAGGTGTTGGAACTGGATGATCTTTAAGGTCCCTTCCCTTCCAACTCTAATTGTTCTATGATTCTGTGATTTCTATTTCTTTACCTGACATAGCAGAACAACAGCCTTATGATCTGTAGTTTCCTAGAGCTCTCCTAAAACTTCTTCTGGCATCACAGTAATGTCTTGTAACTGAACTGAAGACACAGAAAATTTTTAATGTTCGTGTCCTCGGTGTTTTTCACTATCATTCATGTAGTTTATTTTCTAAAAGGATATTTTGAAGACTCACAGTCGAAGAAGGGATCCAGCCTAAATGCTTCCTCAATGTCTTATAAGTGAAGACAGAATAAAGACCACAAAGATATATGTAAAGACTGATTTCAGTTCCCCTGTAATGGCCCTGGCTTCTCCATTACTCTTTTACCTTCATCCATCCACATTATGGACCTACTCACTGACATCCTGCCCTTGAAATAAAGAAGAAAAATGTTTCATTAGATTAGACAGTTTGCCAGTTGCTCTTCACAGTCTTTTACACCTGCCTTATGTTTTTTATGTTTAGCCTGCCAGAGCTCCAGAATTTATCATTTCATTTTCTTCATTTGCACTATATTTAGCTCTTTTTGCAGACTGTAAGTACTCTGCAATGACAGACAATCCTTATCACTGCTGCTTTAGATCTGTAGAAAGCAGCACTAAATACTTAGAGAGGAAAGCACCCAACTTTCTAGTGCTGCAATTAGAAAAGCCAGAAGAACAGACTACTGGTTCCCATCCCTGTTCCCAGGATTTTTACAAAATTTCAACAGCGTGAATGAGTTAAAAAGCCTGGATCAGGTGAGTTGCAGCTGACTGGGTTCTACTCTTCTTCCTTCCTTGTCATATTCCAACATGTTGCACTGAACAGGAAATGCTACATGCTTGTATTCTTTTTAGGTGCAAATTTTTATCTCTGCAGACTGTGATATTTTATACATGCTAAATATAAAGTGACAAGAGATTTAATCAACACTGTGAGACACCACGGTTGGTATGCTTTATAAACAATAAAACACCAGGCAGACGTCAGCTAATTTGGAGACCAGGCTTTGATCACATTGAGAAGAAAGTTATGTATAATATGACAGAAAAGTTAAAAATCCTGGCAGTAAAAAACAGCCCTTCATTAACTCCCTTGCTTTAAAAATACTTGGAAGCTGTGTGGTTCATTTTGGTTTAATTTTGTATCAACAGTCTTGCTTAGACTATTCAATAAATACACTTTATATGATGTTTACTGTTTTTTAAACCAAACTTTATTTCTGTGTTAGAAAACAGAAAGTAAAATTTTAACTCTTAAGGAACGGTTCTCACCCTTACAGAAGCCCTGACTAGCTTTGCACTTTTCAAGTCAGATACTGTACACACCTATTTCCAAACATTTTTTGATTCAGTAAGAATTCAAGAACAAAGGCAAGAGGTTTTGGCTTTTATTAAATGGAATTTTCTAATATATCTCTAAAACAGTATTTTTAAAATATGCATTTGTGCTTAGGTCATTGCCAGGGGCTTCAGTAATCATGACAAACTATACACTGCTACTGTTAGCTCCTTCTCTGTAACATTTAATTGTTAGAATATGAAAGAAGACAAAGTCAGCAGTGAGGGCTGGTCTCTTGCAGATGAACACAAAAAATAATAATGATGCTTCTTATCAGGATAAAAAAACTAAAAGAGAAAGTAGATCATAATTAATTATATTTTGGTTATGTAGCCTATTTTTATAATCAAATAAATTTATGAGCGAATTTTAGAGCACATGGTAGCATGACATACAGGTTTACTGCAGCTATCTGTAAGATCTGAAGTTTTTTTCAGTTATAGAATTCATGTTGTGCATCTGGAGTGTAACCAAAATTATGCTTCCACTGAAAAAATCCTTTATTCTTAAATAAAATAAAAACCATTGGGATTGTACTAAACAGAAACGTTTCTAACCTTCGTCCTATAAGAAGTTAAAATGCTACTTAAATTAATCAGTGAATTTTTTTCTTTGGTTGCTGCTTCCAAATGTAAAGGTATCAAGAAATAAGGAAATAGTAGGGTGCATACCCACATTTTTCCCCTTGAAATAATGCACTATTGTTCTCTTGAGCCTACTGGGACTTTCAATTATGAAATCATATCTCACCTCATCACCTTCATCTCTTGGGAAAAGACAAGCATGTTGACCTACAAAATAAATAATATTACCTCCTATTGCTTAAAAGGATGAATTATTTATTTGCTATATTTCCATGGATGCAAGGCACCTATGTAAGCAATTGCATACATCTCATAGGCCAATGTTATGTTATGCCCAGCAAATTATGTTTCAAGAGATTAGGTAAATATTTCAGAACTTGAAAAATTGTTATTGTTCTTCTTGCCACTCTTACCATTTTTTTTCCTAGCACAAATCTGAATTAAATGGTTACCAGGAGTAACCTTCTAAAATTTCTATCAAGCTTGCCTAGTAAAGGTATTTTAAGTGTTTTGCCAGTTGCATGCAGCAATAGCCTGTGCTACTGTGAAACACAACCAGTTTTTAGAGTAGGCCATTATCTAAAAGCAAAGAGTTGGAAAGAAAATATTCAGAAATTTTACAGTGATCATGTTGATTATGAGGGGATACTTCACAATCTCATTCAGCTAATGCCTTATTAGCATAACTAAAGTTATTTTACTGCAGTAAGTGTTGATACTGAAATGTTTTCATTTAAAATTAGTAAAGAGCAATGATTAACCAACCATTACAAATGTAGTGGATTGAGCTTTAATAGCTCCAAAATATGCAGAACAGTGTTTATAATGCTGAAGTTCAGTGAAATGGGTGTTTTAACAGCTTTTTCAAATTAAGTCCAAGAACATCTGTAACATTTGTATGACCCATGCTTGCTTACCCTGCAAATGGGGCATGATACTTTCAGCAGTTACTATAGCAATAACTTAATAATCACTTTTATATAGCAAAAAAGGTGCTTCAGTAAAAATAATTTTAAATACCCCCATCTGAGTAGCCATATCCCACTGAAACTTTAACTGTCCTGTTGAGATCTGATTTATTTTTTTTTTAATTTAAAAATTGCTTCTGATAAAAACAACTTTTAGTTACCCAATCTAAAGTCTTAAGAAAAAAAGTACGTATATAAAACTGAAATATGATATATGTCTAAAAAGTGATCTAAATTTTAAGCAGATAATTTCACAGAGCCTACAGAGATTTTGAAACTGGTGTAATAAAACACATACAGTTAGCTGAGGTTTAGATTCTGAAAATCAGCTTCCTGACAGGGAGAATTTTACCCATTAGTAAATGCTTGTGAGATTATATACAGAATTCACTTTCCTACGAAATGTATACAAATACAAACACATGAGTGGGTTGTTGGTTTTTTTTTCAATTGGTCTTCCTGTAACACAGAGGAGTAAAAAGACATCCCCTGCCTTTCAGATGAGAATTCTGCTATTGAATTATAAATTGTATCTTATTGTCAGCTCTGTGAGGTCATTTGAGCATTGCTTGTGTCTGTTGTTAGGGATATTTCCCAGAGCAAAAACATCTCAGAAAATAAAACCAGCATACTTAAATATAAAATTTTAACATACCCCAAGTTTATTACTACTACAGGAGCCTGAGGTGGAAGCATCAACAAAATTTTATGCTATCTACAAGGAAAATTTTCAGAAAAGAAAAGTCACTCTCAGAATATTAATTATTTACCAAATGGGAACTGGCAAGTTTAAAAGTATATTGTAAATAAATGCAACAAATTGGAATAAGTCCTTATTTTTGTACTTGTATCTTACAGAAATGCTTTAATCATTCATTAAATGGAGGCCACACTTGTGCACACATTTGTATCATTTACCTTCAACAACAGGTCAGTAAATATTTTAGTGAGGTCAACTTTTTACAAAGAAATATAATTTTTAAGAGAGAGCTGACTGCAAGATTATTTATGATAAGGAAACAGCACATCACAGGATGTATGTATTTTTCCTTTAAGTTCTTAATCTCCCATTTCAGGGTCTCTTTTCGATTTCATCCAAGCTATTGAAATGCAGATTTTTTTTTCAAGCCCAAACTAATTTTGTTGGCATTATAGTTTGTGACAGTGCTGGTTACTCACTCTTTGCTACAAGTATAGGGAAAGACGAAAGAGAAACATGCATTCAAGTCCTCATATTCCAGAAAAAGTACGATGGGAAGCACATGCCTTTGTTCTCCCAGCAGATTTCTGTTAATGAGATCAATAAACTAGATATGTTGCAGATGGATCATATTTAAGGAGGCTACCAAAATGTAACTAAAGCAAAGAAAAACTCAAGTCATATGGAATACATGAATTCATATGTGTATGCTTACCTTAACATAATGTGGACTTTGAAAGTGTCAGAAACCTTAAACTGAAAAACTGCATTAGGGAGAGGAAGAAGAAGAACAGTAAAAATAACAGTTGAATAAATTACTTTGAAAAACTTCCACTTTACCTTGAAAGAAAGTTAATAGCTGCATAGTCATATATAAGTACATTAGCAACCAGTATTTCAAATATTTAAGAACACTAGGAAGCAAATTTACATACTTCAAAAAATAGACTAATACTAGAAACTCAAATAGATGTGTATTCCATCAAAGAGTTCTGAAGGGCTGTCGCATCATATCAACTTAGTGCATCTATATTTTCCTTTTCCTAAGTGACAAAAATAAATTCTACTTTCCTTTTCCATTTCTTGAAGATGTATTTTCCCAAGTAAATTGTGTATTAGCAAGAGGCGACATAGTGACAACTTGATAATGAAGTGGTCCACTTATTTCCAATATAGGTATAACATTTGCTTCTTGAGATGAATCATAATTAACTTAATCCTATAAACATTAAAACAAACAATAACCTGAAGGATGAGCTTTTCACAGAATCACAGAATTGTAGCAGTTGGAAAAGACCTCTGAGATGCCCATGCCCAACTGTCAATGTTACCCCCATATAAAATATATGTACCTATATCTCTATCACCCTACACTGCATGTCCTGAACTGCCATATCTATATGGATTTTAAATACCTCCAGGGATGGTGACTCCACCACCTCCCTGGGCAGCCCATTTCAATGCCTACTGCTCTCTCAGTATAGAGTTTCTTCCTCAGACGTAGTCTAAACCTCCACTGATGTAACTTCAGGCCATTTCCTCTAGCCCTATGGTTGATCACTTGAGAGAAGAGGGCAGCACCCACCCTTCGACAACCCCTGTTTCAGGTAACCGTAGAGCACAACAAGGTCTCCTCTCAGCCTCCTCTTCTGCAAACTAAACATTCCCAATTCCCTCAGACTCTCCTCAAAGACCTTGTTTTCCAGACCCACCAGCTTGATTGTTCTTCTCTGAATTTGCTCCAGTAGCTCAATGTGTTTCTTGTAGCCAGGGACCCAAAACTGAACACGGGACTCAAGGTGGAGCTTCACCAGTGCGCAGTACAGGGGCATGATCCCTTCCCTTCTCCTGCTGGCCACACTATTCAAACCAGGATGCTGTTGGTCTTTATGACCACCTGGGCTTTTAACCAAACCCTTCTTATTTAAGAGAGCTGCTGAGGTTTGTCAGTTGACTAGTGACTGCACAGGAGTGCAAATTCTGAGGTTTTACCAATTCCTTTCATGATATTATTTTTCATAATTCCTGAAGCCACTGTCTTTATGTCAAGAGAAGATAAATTTAACAGCTATCTACTTGATTTTGAGACAGTCTATACAATGTGGAAAAAATCCAGTGAGGCTACAGTGGAAAAAAAAATCTCATATAACTGAGGAATTTTGGATGAGTCAGTATTAAAGAACCTGGCTTTATTTTTCAGACGTCAACAGAAACAATCTTTCAACACAATGGTTTTCCAATAGTCTTAAATAAAAACTGTAAGAATTACTAGTTCACAATTTTAGAAGTGGTCAGGACTATAACTCAGCACCACATCATTCCTGACAGACCCCCTACTTCCTCTGTACCTTTGAGTTTAGAAAAAAGGAGAAATAAAAAAGGCAAATTATTGCCAAAATCGAAGGTAGAGGAACAAAAGACTCACATACTAAGTACAATAATACATATTCCCACTACAAAGCATGATGCAGGGGCAAAAATGAAAACCCTTCTCTACTTCCTTCTACCCCTTTTTAATATAAACTAATGAAAAAAAAAAACAAATCTAGTAAATGTAACCCATTTCTAATCAAAACAATTATGTTCTTGATTTCTCTTTATTATTTCAAAACTCAGGATTTGAATTTTGGACAAGAATTCCAAAACACTAATATCTATTTACTAGAAATAGAAGTCATGGTCTAAAAGAACCTCTCCTACAACCACATTCACAGAAATCAAGTCAGGAAGCATATTCTCTTTAACAGATGTCACATGGATGCAGCTAAACTGGTACTGATTCTTCCTTGTGAAGATTCATGCAGAGGTAGATGGGTTAGACAGAGAGCTTCAGACATTGGCTGTCTTACAACACTGGAAATCACGAGTGTTCTACAAAGTCCTGAAAAAAGATCTATCTATATGAAAAGGGCTCTTAGAAACCAAAAACTCCAGAAGAACAGAAAACCTGCTTCAGAGGTTAACTTTCAGAGGAATTACTCATGGGTTATGTAATATGACGTTTGAAACATGTCCCTCAGAATCATAGAATGGTTTGGGTTAGAAGGGACCTTAAAGCTCATCTAGTTCCAACCTCCATACATGGGCAGGGACATCTCCCACTGGATAAGGTTGCTCCAAGCCCCATCCAACCTGGCCTTGAACACTTCCATGGTGAGGCATGCACAGCTTCTCTGGGAAACCTGTGCCAGTGTCTCACCACTCCCATCACAAAGAATTTCTTTCTAAGTTCTAAATTAAATCTGCCCTCTTCCAGTTTAAAGCCATTACCTCTTATCCTATTATCACATGCTCTTATAACAAGTCCCTCCCCACCTTTCCTGTAGGCCCCTTTCAGGTACTGGAAGGGCATTAAAAGGTCTCCCTGGAGACTCTTCTTCTTCAGGCTGAACAACCCCATTTAACAAAATCACAGAATCACAGAATCAGCTGCGTTGGAAAGGACCTCTGAGATCATTAAGTCCAACCAACGAATTATCCATATATAAATAATTTATAACATGTCCATTATTTTAGATGATTTCTTCTCTCTTCAATAAAAAAAATAAAAAATAAATTAAAAAAAAATAAAAAAATAAAAAAATGTTGCCTGGATAGCTCTTACCCCTCTAATCAAATGCAGATATAAACATTCATGTTGAGGTTAATTCTTAAATCAGTGTTAGCATCAGTATCTCATATTCTATATTGAAATGCAAAAGAAAAAACCCTACACTGAGGTTTCATCCTTGAGCTCTTATTAATCATATTCTTTACCTAAATTTAAAAAACTTACTAACTAGATCAATTATTAGGCTTATACACCCATTTAAATAGAGGAATTTAAAAATTTCTTATAATTTTTAACACAGCAATTCATTTTTTTCAACCAGAAAACCTTGAGAAGTCTGTGTAAGAAGGCCTGGATACATTCATTCACCCAGATCTCACTATTTCTGCATTGCAGTCGCTTGCCCTTAAGAATAACTTAGTTTTACAACTTACAACCTTCAGCGTTTTTAAGATCAAAATACACATAGTACAGCACTTTCATGTATAAAGAGAGTATAAAGAGTTACCAGAGTAACTCAAGTCAAAAGAGAGTCAGGTTGATAACCTGAAAGAGCTGCTACTGAGGCACAACTAATTTTTGGTATATCACAAGAATCTGATGCTTCTGTTAGGTGTCAACATTTTTTACACACTTCCTAGATAGCTTGAAAAATTTAGAGTAGCCTATATGAACACAAACCTATTAATGGGAAAAATTTTCTCCACACACCCTTAGACAATCTCCTCTGCAAATCCATAAATACATCTTTTGATATAAATCCATGGCAAGAAACTTGATGGGATAAGTATTATCAAGGATTTCACATCTGTGTTCTTCCCTTTGTGAGAGAGATCATGTCTCTCTTTATCACAGCTGGGGTTAGTGGGGACGCTGCCTCTCTGGCCAGTGTTTCCATTGAAGATGTGCTGGTGAGAATTCTCCCTCCTCCTTGCAGGACAGTCATCCTCAGACCCCTTGTGAAGAGCCCATGGAGCGTAGCCTGCGCTTTATCTTCAATACAAAGCTCTGTAGAACTGGAAGTAGATTTCATCCTCCAGGCTATCATGAAATATTATTCTCACTGACATAGAGAACTTTGAAAGAGTCAGAGACTGAAAGTCTTGTAGCAAAATAACATGAACCTAAGGGAAGGGGATGAGAGAAAGAAAGTCTTCCCAGTCTCAAGTCCTAACAACAGGATTTTTAGAAATGACCGTACCTGTTTCCTTGGTATGTGGGTAGAACTAAAGATTTGCCATGCGCTCAGAAAAAAAAACAACCACCAACCTATATTTCCTTCTCCACCACCAGTAATTCTGTCTCTTGCTACTATAAAAACAATTCAAGGGAAGTGGAATTTGTAAAGTATAAAAAGTATAAAGGCAATTAACCTCTCACCCAAAAAAAAAAAAAAAAAAGATTTTTGCTAATATTTACAAAGATAAATATATTCAAAGTTCTTTGTTAAAGCCCGCCTTAAGTAAAAATCCCATGTTTTCCAGAACAGACATGATATATTCACAGTTTTAGAAGTAAAGATCTCTCATACTTCATAATCCTAACTTAAAGTACAATTTTTTTTTAATTTTTTTTTTTTTACACAATATTACCATCCTTATGTAAATCTTAAGTGGTTGCATGGATAAAAAAGTTACAAATACCAAGGAAAATATCTCTAGCAGATTAGAGAAAAACAAGGTTGTAAGTGATGGTACCTAACTACAAAAAGAAGAAAAAAGGGCGCAGGAAAAGTCATTATACTGCTCCATGTCATGCAATGTTTACAATGTGACATTTAGAACCAGATCCATAGAAGAAAATTTAGGTAATTGCTGGTTTAAGTTTTCCTTTAAGAAGTTATTCTATCCCAGTTATTACACTTAAATAAGTATTCATTGTATAAATCAAAAATGCTGTTAAATGTGCTGTTGCACTGCACATATTTAACACTGTCTTTTGCTTGATAGTACTAAGAGAGTATTAGGAAGACTGAGTAATACTGTGGCAACAACACTGGTATTTAGTAACACCTGGCAGTCTCCAACAATGAAGAAGAAATTTTACATACTAGGCTATTTGCCAATATTTGGTGAATTCTTCAAATTAAGATAGAAACACCAACATATGAATATTCAGAATGAAATGCAAGGTATCAGGAGAAACTGAGGAAACTTAGTCCAAAAAGGAAATATAGCGTATAGATGCTCAAGCACCTAAAAACATTACCATGCTACTTATGGTTTCTAAAAGGAAAAATATTTTGGTTCCTTCATTCCTACTTCTATCATGAAAGATAGGATAGACTTTCAACTCATCTTTCTAAATTGAGTATCTTCAGTATGTTTTATTTGCTCCAAACTTTCCTGACTCATTTACTCTGATATTTAAATTCTGAACTGAACAGTTCTAAACACAGTTATTCTTAAATTATTTTTAGTGTTACTAGTACAAAAACTGCTTCTGATAAACACAATGACCAATTGCCTTCTGAGTGAATGTTTTTGATCTTTTATATTGTAGAGTTTCTTTGGTATTTGAAGTATATGACAGTAGCTGTGATGCAAATCATAAGTAAAAATAAGCCTCTGAAATAAACTATGTGAAAAAAGGCTGAACCACTTCTTTTCCCCTGCAATACATAAAATACTTCCCAAAAGCTGTAGGGTAAAACCTCTTCTTAGGGAGCAGCTATTTTTGTCCAAGGAGGGTAAAACATTTTTCCTCTGATGTATTCTTGACCTATACATGTATGCAGAAAATGCTCCAACACCTCTTCAGCTATCCTATTTGTCCATCTTTTACTTGTCTAAGGTACTTAAGGTACTACAACAAATACTTGAGAGGATTCTCTCCAACTCCACACTGTGTACTTACTAGTCCGGAAAATGTGTTGTGCATCTTTCTTTTCAAGAAAAAAAAAAAGCTACGTATGACAAATTGCTGGCAAGGCCAAGCCACAGGACAGCTTAATGCCAACCAGGCACAATTATCTCAAGAGTATTGAGTAATCAGTTCAGTCTTTATGACAAAGTGACCCATGTGACATCAAAGGAAAAAAATTGGCTTATGAAGTAATTTTATGTTTCTCATAAGTGCACACAAAGATTTACAGGCTACTTGAAACAAGACAACCTTTCTATTCAAGGGTGTGAGGTGCATAATCCACTCTTGCTCACAGTTCTACAAGCTTATTAAACTTAGAAGTATTAAAAGGGTAAAATAATAGTGAGCATACATAACACACTGTAGAAAGATTACTGGTTTACTCATGAGACAGTACTACCTCTTCTTCTGTCACGGTAAACATGGAGATTTTTAGAATTAATATACTGGCAAAAACTGAGGGGAGTCTGGGAAAAGTAAAGGCACTCAAGTTTTCTTCAGGTACCTGTGGTATCGTTTCAAGTCTTGTTCCTAAACATGTCATCTCAAATACTCTCACATTCTTGATCAGTTTCCCTGTTTTACTCTTATCCCTTCTTACCTCACTGTGTATGCACTTTTGCTGATCCTGTCCTTACCCTAAATTGTCCTCCCACCCTTCTATCTCACATATTTCTTTTTCACCCTCTCCATCCTACAACTTGCTTCACTTGAAAACACATATCACAATGTATTAGAAGGATTATTTTTCTTCTTTTACTTTCAAAAGCACACTATGCTCTGTATAGATATGAGGTTCCTTGAGTACTGCCTTTCAAAGACAGAAGTGGTCATCGATCAGTCCCAGTAGATGCTGCTTACAGATCCCACTGGCTTTGAAAATCCAAATGGCATAGATAATGTTCTTAAGATGGTTTCTATAAACCGACACACAAAATCTGATACGATTTTTATTGTTTTATTCCCAATACCACGATTTCTTTTGCTGTAAACTAACACAGTCCTGGGAATATCAGGCAAAAGGACCATCTGCACAGAGGGACAATACAAGGTCTAGAAAATGTTTAAATATTACTGGAACACATTTCATGGTAAAATAGCAGAACACAGTTGTCAACTCAAATAGGAAATTTAACCCATAGAATCAGAATGGTTTGGGTTGGAAGTGACCTTAAAGACCATCTGGTTCCAAGCCCCCTGCCATGAGCAGGGACACCTCCTACTGGACCAGCTTGCACAAAGCCCCATCCAACCTGGCCTTGTTCAACACAAGTAAAGAATCTGACACCTGTAACTATCATCTTTTTGCTAGGACAACAATATACTATGTTAATTACCAACATTACTTCTAAAAGCTAAACCTAATCACATGTTTGGGAAATACAGAGTTGTAAATAAAGGGTTTATTTTGTCATTTGAACAAAGTATTGCTGTGAGCCACAATCATCAGTAAAAAGAAAAGGCTCTCACTATAGATTGATCCTTGTATGCATTCTCCTTGAAAATTCTGCTTTTTAATTTTTATGAAATTAAATCTGTCATATACTACAGAATACTATTAGTTTATGATGGTAGTTTTGATAAATGGTTAGCAAAAATATTACCTGAATTCATCATGATTCTGTTACATTTTGGGAGTTTTATGGTTTTTATGTCTGCTGACAACACAGAAAATATAAAGAGAAAAAATCAAGGTAAAATATTTCTGAAATTAAAATGAGATGACCTAAATTAACAGACTGGTTTAATTGATCTTAGTTTAATTTGTCTAAGAGCTCATAAATGAAAATGTGAAGGATTTATACTTACTCAGGAACATTAATAATTAAAGTACTAGTCTTAACCTCATTTTATATAAAGGCTAAAATGTCACCGTACTTGATTGACACTTCTATGTTCTTCAGATTCAGTGTAAATATTTATAATATTATGTACCTTACAATGCTAAGATGTTTACTGGATATTACCTGCATATGTTAGGGTGGACTTAAACTTTACAGTTTGTGATTTGTCATTCACCTAGCTGATTAAACTTTTTGTCTATTATGACATATAAACCACTAGACTTAATACTTTGTCACTCCCATTATCTTATATATGAGCTATAGATGCTCTGCTACTGTGGTATTTTTTTTTTACATATTAAATTGTGATTTTTTTTTGCAGATGCATAAGATTTATTCTTTCTAAAACTTCTCTTCCAAATTTCACTGTAATAAAAATACACCCGAGATCCTGTTTCTTTTTTTCTCCACTATCACAATTTCACTTACACCAAGAGATACTTATCAAACCCTAACTGAGAGTTAGCCAGATATTTTTAGCCACCTTCTTAAATTTTCTGATTCTGCATTATTATGACACACTAGATGATAGATTTAAAAGTATGACATCAACAAATATTATTTTTAATAGATCTACACAATGTTTAAAAAAAACATTGCTCACTACACAGATATAGTATTTTAGTGAGATGAATACTAAGCTTTACTGACCCAAGCTATTTCTTATTTATTTACCTAAATATTTGATGAAGTTTGATGTCAATATTTTCAAAAAAGACAATTATTTTTCGGTGTAACTAAACTAAAAAACATTTACATTGGTATAACAGAACATACCTGTCTATATTAGGAACGTGAAATTTGTGTGGACATTTGTTAGTGTTTTACAAAATTCTCAAACATTAGAGTATGCATATACACAATATATATAATTTACATATGTAGATGTACACATCAGTATATTCATGTACTCATTTTTTTTCCAATATAGAAACTTAGAAATCAAAAAATCATGTACCATTTTCTTAAAAAAATAAAATTAATTTTTTAAACTTTTTTTTTGCTATAGCACTCAAGTACATAGAATTCCCACAGATATTCCTATATATCTTGTTGCCTAGAAGTCTGAGTATGATGTAATCAGAATTTAAAACATATCTCAAAGTTATAGCCTGTCAAAACGATTTTGCTTGCAAGGCAGCAGTTTACACCTAAATAAAAGCAGAAGGCGGCCAGGCTCACATTTACACTTCTGTGTGTTCTTTATCAGGAGAATAACTGCTTGTGAAAGAGGTCTGGAAAGTTACCAAGTTCAAACTTCTAGCAGATACAGATTCACAGCAAACAATGGATCAGGGTTCAATGTACTCCCTTTGCATGAAAGTCTATGCTATCCTACATAGCTAGTATTTTAACTATGTTAGGAGTATCTCTTTCCTTGATATAGCAAATATAACAAGTTTAAAATCAGCATATTATTACAGCTATTGAGCATGGGGAAACTAAAATGGGCTGAATAATAATGATATGTCTGGAAGAAAAGATAAAAGGTTAAGTTTAAAGTAATCCTGAGAGTGATGACATCTCTCATGAATATAACACACAAATCAGGACGATAAAACAGAATTAGAAGGCAAAGGTGTCATGTAACTTCAGCATTTTTCAGAAACCTTGGTATACTTTTTTCATATAATTCAAAAGAACTTAACTAAGGAGAAAGATGGAAAGCATTACATCATTATGGAAAACAGTGTAGAAAACAATGAAAACTCTGAATTTTCCTTTTTACTAGAAGTCTTTAATAGCAACTGAATGTGACCAAGTGAGAAATCATTTGACAAGTGAAAAATCACTTATGACATTTCATAGAGCAAGATTTTTTTTAAAAAAATAATAGTGCATATGAGGATCTTTGTCGCATGTGCCAATTTTACTATTATTAATCATATTTTCAGATTCCACTTCATATATGAGGAAGTTTTAAAGGAAATAATGAAATATATTGAATGCAACCATTTAAGCAGTGGGAATAAGTGGTGAAATAGAGGGATGAAAATCCACTTCAGCAAAGTATTATTTTAATGTGTGTTATTCTCCATAATAGAAGTCAGCTAGCTACTGTGTAATAGCTCTGTTTCCCTCAGATGTGTTGTTAACATTCATATCCAGTTCTATTGGTTTGGTGTCACAGATGTGAGCTCCGTCATCCACATACATGACATCAATAAGAAAGTCAATCCAATATTCAGTTCTTTTTTGAAACAAACAAACAAACAAACCCCAACCAAACAAAAACAAAAAAACCCCCACAAAACTACAAAGAAGAACGATGCTATACAGGGAGGAAAGGGGAAGAGTTTACCTCCTATCCCATATGAGATGTTGTAAGGGACTGGATGGAGGAACCCCTGCAATTCCTCCACCGGACCCTCTTGGAGTGCTCAGCAAGGAGTGGGCACCACTTGCAACCACCACCCCTTCCCTTTTGTGCTTTTATTCCTTCATAAAGATGTATATATACATATATACATAAGTACTTGTGAGTGATTTCTTTTCCCTAAGAATTGCCCCAAGATAAACCTTAACTGGTGGAGCAATAAAATTGGTATTTTGTTTGTAGAGAAACTGACCCTGAGTGTTATTTCATCTTAATCTGATCAAGGGGCATTCACACAGCCTGAGGGGGCCATCATCGTTTGGTTACTCTCAAAGGGTAACTTTTTCCTCAAAGGGAAACCCTGGCCTGGGAGATAGAACATCCTTTGGATTTTCCATCTGGGCTGGGTCATGGGATGTGACAGATGGATAAAGCAGGTGTTGCCACTTCCTCTTTATTTACTATAAAAAGATACATTTTATACAGATTAACTAGTAAGTAGCTACAGATAAAATTTATCCCAACATTGGTGAATAACTAGATAACTCCATGGAAGTAAATATTAGGCATTTTCTTAAACAAAGTCTCCCCTAACAATTACAGGGTATTACAGAATCAAAGAACCGAGGTTAGAAGGAACTTCTGGAGATCATCTAGCCCAAACCCCACCTGCTCACAGCCAGGGCAACTACAACAGGTAGCTCAGGACATTGTCCAGTTCAATTCTGAATCTTTCCAAGGACAGAAACTTCATATTCTCTCTGGGCAACCTGCTCCAGTGCTTGACTGCACTGACACTGTAAAAATAAAAATTTCCTGCATTTTGATTTGTGCCAATTGTCTCTTGTCCTGCCAGTGGGCACCACTGTGAAGTGTCTGGCTTCATATATATCAGAACCCTCTGACAATACAGGATCATCTCCTGAGCCTTCTGTTGTTAAAGCTAAGAAATCCCAGCTCCCTCAGACTCTCCTTGTATGTGAGATACTAGAATCCCTTCATCATCTCCATGGTTATTCCCGGTGCTCACTTGATTAAGTCCATGTCCCTGTTGTTCTGGGGCCAGAAATTGACACAGAACTCCAGACTTGATGTCACCAGTGCACGGAATCAACTTTCTTGACCTGGTCTCAAAACTTTCCCTAATGCAGCCCAGGATGCTGGTCTGGCTGAATACAGCTTCTGAGACTGTCAGTTCAGCCAATTTTCAGTCCACCTCACTGTCCACTCATCTAGCCCACACACTGCCACTTTGTCTGTGAGGACGTTATGGCAGGAAGCGTTGAAAGCCCTAATAAAGCTGAGAAAGACAATAACCACTGCCCAGTCCTCATCCACCAACCCAATCATCTCATCACAGGGGGCTACCAGGTTGGCAAAGCACTATTTCCCCTTCATAGGTCCACACCAACTACTGCTAACATCCACCTTGTTCCTCCTTCCTCTGCCACTGTGAGGCTGACTGGCCTGTAGTTGTGGATCTTCCTTCTTTCTCCTCCGAACACAGAAGTAACATATGCTTTGTTCCAGCCACCAGAAAATTCTGATCCCTGTAACATTTCAGAGATTATCAGGAGTTTCCTCACATTGACTTCATCCAGCTCCCTCAGCATTTGTGGGAGTATCATTCTAGCAGGTCCAGCAGACCTGTTTATGCCTGGTTTTATTAAATGTTCCCTAACCTGATCCTCTTCAAAAGTCATCCTTCCTTGGTCCAGAAGTTCTCACTGGTACCAGGAATTCCAGAAGACCAGTCTTAGCTGCAAAGAATGAGCCAAAAGAGGCACCAAGTACCTTGCCCTTCTTTGTACTTTGTCATATGGCTCCCTGCCTCATTTGGCAAAGGGTGAGCATTTTCACTCACATTTGAAGCTGGATAGCCTGTATGGGAGCCATTCCCACAGAACTGCCTTGCAAATATGAGGAAAAATTTTCTCCAAACAGCCCTGCATTTTAAAAAAAGAGCTGCTTTTCCAAGCTTGTAGTAGAATACATTGGAACTCCATAAAGTAGATCAGAGGCACCAAGTGAACAAATCATTACAAGTCTTCATTGATCTTCAGATGCTTCTGGAAACTATAACTAAGGAAAAAATTCTTTCACTATCTTTATACTAAGGACCTTTCAAAACTCAGATGTAAGCTCTTCTACTATAACTGTCACCAGGAGAATATTCATATCAACAGGAGTGTGGTCATATTATGGATATGGGTATTAAGCACACATATAGAACTCACAGCATGCTAAGGGACATTTCTATGTGATGGAGAATTTAGATCATTCCCTCTGGTCCCATAAAAGCTTATCTATAAATATATATTTTTCTCAGAACAAACTTATTTACAAAATATTATTTGCCACAAGCAATTGTATAGTAGTTGAAATGCACACCCAGAGACGGGGACCAAATAATATACTTTTCTGCCAAACAGATTCCATCTCTCATAGCCCTTTTCTAGGGCCCCAGTGACTTTAAACTCTCCTAGAACTTGCTATAATGTATGACCTCATTGCCAGATGAGAATAACAATACTAAAACATATGAAAAGTATCTTTCCCAGAATGCAAGTTAACTGTGTGTTATTAATCCCCAGAATGCAAGTTAACAACTGTGGGTTATTAATAAATGCACTAAGTCTACTTATCACAGAAGTCTGCAGCAGGTTTAACAGCTTGACACATTTCTTCTACTATGGAAGGCTCAGTGCATTAAGATTCTTACTCATCCAAGAGCATTTCTTGTTTAGCCTCATAATAGTACCATTTCTTCTACTAAGCAAGGGCACAGATTTTCTAATGCACCAACACAATGGCAAACATTACTTTTTGATATGTACTGTTCTTCCTCATCTATTCTTTCCACTACAAAAAAAACCCAAACAAAAAACACCAAACAAAACCACAAACAAACCAACCAAAAAAAAAAAACAAAAAACCCCACCAAACAAACAAACAAAAAACCCAAAGAAAAACCAGTCACAGAAAATAAGATATTGAAAGAGACTGTGCACCTTTTGGTGTACCTCATAACTTACATGAACCTACACATTTTTAACAAATGGATACAGGAATCATGGAAGCAACACCTGCTTCCTTTAACTTCAAAGTGATGTTCCACTCTAAAGCTCTGCTTTGTAAGGTACTCTCTTTAAGAGGAACAACTAGGAGATAAATCTCTCTGATGCTTTTACAGGAAAGGTGAAACAAAAGTATGTTTCTACTCTTCATTTTGGTATACTTAGGCCTCCCACCTTTAAAGGGGAGAGAGATGATGGCCAGCCAAACTGTGGTATGCAACACTATGATCTTGGTGACTTTTAGGGGTCTTGATATCGTATAAACAAGTGGGATTAATACAGACTGCAGAGATTTCACTTGGCGCCAAATAAGTCACAGGAAATTAAAGAAACTCTTAGAAAGTGTTTGGCATTATCCATGCAAACAAAGATTAACTGATTTTATTAGAACCTGAGGCATGTTTTTATTTGCTATTTCTGTGGGAAGTTTTAAGTCAGTAGTTATATGGGAGATGTGGAGGTTGAGATTTATTTTTGTATTGATTCATATCTTAATCAGCAGAGTGGTATGCCCATACAACTTGACCTCAAAAGTACAGGCACAGCATCAGGAGGCACTTCTGCTAGAAAGAATTTGATCTGTGCACTTATGT
The DNA here is from genome assembly GCA_038090715.1 of Florisuga fusca. NCBI lineage: Eukaryota > Metazoa > Chordata > Aves > Apodiformes > Trochilidae > Florisuga > Florisuga fusca. The sequence goes on along the minus strand of JAAWXA010000001.1, from coordinate 73,012,716 downwards.
ATGTACACTGAGATTTATATCTACATGGACAAGCACTCAGAGAAAAAAAACCATGTATGTTATTCCATACACAAAAAATTTTTTTTACTTGTCTTTTGACACCTTTATATATCTGTCATAGTCTAGAATCCTTTTTATTTTTTCTATGTTGCCAAGGTTTAACATGGGCAATTAAATGAATGACAGATGGTCTCTATTTAACCCCTTTTCATTCCCAGAAAGGGCAAGGGAAGAGAATAAAGGAGAGAGACTTAAGGATTGGAAACTAAACTACACAGCTTTAATGAAACAGTAATGATGAAAAAAAGAAGCAAAATACATACAAACATAGCAAGTGCAGTTACTTAGAAGAGACTTAACTGGAAAGTAGAATTACTGGAAGAAAATTACTTCTATTCTGGCTCAAGCCAGGATATATGTGATTAAATAAAGGAAACAAAATTTTTCCCCATACAGACCCTTTAGCAAACAATGAAAAACAATAGAAGTAAAAACCTTCTCCTTGGCTTGCTGAGTATTAAGTTTGTAGAAAGTATTTTTATAAAATTGCATTATGAAAACTTAGTCAAAAACAATCAACATTCCCAAATATATAACTCTAGAATGCATAGATTTTTTTTATGTTCTCATAGATATTGACTGTATTTCTGAAAGACCTGCAATATTCTTACAAATGTACTGCTTTAAAAAATGTAGCCATTGTGTATCACTTTGAAATTAAAAGTAGCAAGTTAATTGTATTTTTAAATTATTATCTCAAGAGAAAAAAATTTATCCTTATTTTAATTTTTAATTAATAATCATTATTTTATATATATATATATACACATTATATACATATGGCAACCATAGTGATACCTCCTGAGTTTAGATGTAATTATAATGAAAGCTACACCTGAAATTCTGAAAACTTTACTATAATGAAGAGAAACTGTTCAGTTGCTGATTGCCTGCTATCATGACAGCAGTCTCCAACCTCCTCCAGTATTGATCAAGTAGCCTATGTGGCAAAACATGAAGAACAACCATCTGTGTCAGGTACAGCAGCAGGTGCTGTAACCATTGAACAGGTTGCTGCCTGATTACCATAAATCTCTTTCAAGCACCTGGCAACCTCGACCGACACTTTTATCTTTGTACAAAAATACATGCCCACCACAAAAAGTTGTCTGAATAGAAATGAGAAACTCAATAGATAGTATCAAATGATAAAGGCCAAGAATTGAATCCACTGCAGGTATACTCTGAGGTCTAGGTAGGGTGGCATTTACATTCATGAGGGTTCCTCATCATGCACAGCAGTAGTGTCTGCTCATCTCATACATTTCAGTACTGCATTGCTAATGTTCTTGTAAGGCAGAACTTGGAGTAGGACAGGTATGTAGAGATAAATGCTTAGCCATTAACATTTTACAAATCACTGTTTGCACAGACGAGGCTCATGCAGCTTAACTCTGCGGATAAAACCAAGTAAGATAACTCATCAGTAAAAGAACAGACAGTTCTACCAATCAGAATGCAAGGATGACAGGCTTGTGAGCTCCACTGATGACATTATTTTGCTAGATAAATAAATATCCAGAAGTAATAGCAGCAGCTCCCACTAGTGTGTGCCAGCTGGTTAATATCACTGCTTTCATCAAAAAAATAATCTCATAAAATGGGGACTGTTTGCTTTGCAGAACTTGGAGAGAGAATTCATTGATTTTATTCCAGTCACAGAATTTGTTGCACATATTTAGCTTAACTCACCTAAAAGATCATCAGACTGTGATCTGATGTTTGTGAGTTTCTGGCTGATGAATGAAGCCAGATATTCACTAGAAAGAGATGTTAGCTTTTGACTAACAAATTAAGGAAATATCTGTTTTTAAATATGTATCCTAGCAGGGGACTGATAAATTATTGAAGGACTTCTTAATCTGCTGCTCTTATGATGCTGAAAAGGCACCTGACAATTCAGGCAACCTAGAGAGAAATGAAGCTGCACTTGTAGAATCAGTTCTAAAATGTAATCCACAGGGGAGTAATGGCTCTCTATTTAATTCTATTTTAGCCCCTGGTAAGTTACTAATTACTGAACTTATGTCTGTGGCAGACAAAGCAACAGTCTGGTGCTTCTCTAATGATGAAACTTGCGCAAGGAAAACCAAGTATGAGATTTTATCATAATTATGCTGGGGAACAGGTTGTGAGCTTACATCTTTGGAAGTATTAGTAGCCCCATATGGTACAAGTGTGATATTAGACTACTTTCACTTAGACCTGAACAGCAGAACTATGAAAGTGTGAAAACAAAACATCTGTTGAGGCTGCTATCCTGAATACTGTTGAAAGCTCTCCAGTGGCAAGTAAGTAGTACTCCTAGTCAGTAGCTCAGTTTATTGAAATCAGTGGTCAGAAGTACCCCACTGCTTAAAATATCTGCCCTTTTCAGACCCTTAAGGCTGAAATTGTAGAGAAAACTCACCCACGCAAAAAAACTCCACATAAGAAAAAAACAAAACTAGAGTGAGTCTGTAGCAAATTACATGGCCAGTAAAATCTCATTCAGTCTTACTAAAATAGTACATAGCAGACAAATACAACCCTGAAAATCATATTCTTAATAAAATTGCACAAGTAATTTTAGTGGTCTCAAGAGATGAGTAAGTGCACTTATTTCTTCTTTCATTTATTTCTTACTTAATTTCACATAGCCATTAGTTAAATTAAGAAGGAAGGTTTATTTGCATCTTTAACAGATAATATTAGGTATATCCCCAAAAGACTACTTTGTACAGAAATAAAATATTTGGTAAAAATAATTTACCCAAATTAAAAAAACAAAACAAAACAAAACCAAACCCCGGGGCTTTTGGCTTATTTCTTATACAAGTATTTATTTGAAGAGTATATAAGCACAAAAATCTGAAAGAGGATGCCTTATACACATGCTATGTATATAAAACTAGCTGTCATAAAATAAAGCATCCACAATGAACGTAAAATCTTCAAAATAAAGTGTGTTACTTCTGTGAGTGTTGACTTGTCTTCAAATATTTTAAAAATAATAGGATGGGCAATTTTTTTTTGCTTCCCCAAAACATGACTATAAACAATTAGAGTGGTAGAGATGTTGACAAGCTTGTTCCAGATATTTTTAGTTAAAAAAACCCCAGAAAACATGAACTAGGAAAGGGAAACAAAACAAACCATGGAGTACGGCAAATTATATTTCTGCCATTAACTATCCAAGGAAGAAGGAAAGATTGGCATCAGGGTCAGAGATTGCTGAACACAACATGAGGTATATGAAATTGCACTCCAGCAAAGCAAACTGAAAACCAAACTAAAAGAAAGTGCAATTTTCAATAGTGGATGTGTAAGATGCTGGGAAAAATTATACTGAAAGAAGTAATTTTCCAGTTACATATAAATATAATTAAGAAAGGATAATGGATAAAATCAAAATAATAGAAGGCAGCACTGAAAGTTGAAAGCAACATTCTTAAGAAGAATATTTTTTACAGTCATACCTTTTCAAAAGCACTAACAAGGATAAAGCTTGATATATGCATTACTCAAGTTCTTTTTCTACCTACCTTGTGACAGTTCTGTGTGAAAATCAGGAGAAGCATGTTTAGACCAAAATTCCATAGAGGCAGCCGTAAGGTCATTATCTAAAATCTCAGCAGGAAACAGCTCAGCCACTTCAGTGACAGTTTTCTTGCTTTGGGGGATAGTAGGTAAACAGGTGATATTGTTTATTCCATCAACACAAAGGAACCCAGTGGAGCAGGACTGTATAAGGCAATCATTGTAATTAAGTTCACAGCTTCTTCCCTGAAAAAGAATTTTTAAAAAGCCATTTTTGCAGGCAATTTGCATTTCATTGTCACATTAGTTAAAATTATTGCTTTCTTTTGATTCTAAAATGTTGTTTGTTTACATTAAGCTGTCCACACTTTTGAATGCAAATCTAATCATGTGGAAAATATTGCTTAACTCATTTAATAGTACAGGTGTATATTTAAAATTTTAGCTAAATTATATTTTGACTCGTACTATTAAAACTTATCAATTATTTCCCCATAGAACTGTGACTGCAAAGTATCAAAGACTGTAATGTTATCAATAATAAAAAGTGCTTAAAATAATAATCTTCAGTGAGCATTGCAGTTATAGAGAAAACTTTGCAGTCGATTTACCTGACTAAAAACCTACTTTTTCTGACTGTCAAGTTAATATTCTTTCTTTTTGTACATTGAAGCTCAGTACTTCTTGCCTGTTGTTAACAGACCTTCACACAACACCTTGTTAATACATTAAGTTCACAGGAAACTTTGAAAAGAAAAAAATGTAGTGGACCTGCTCACTTTTTATTTTTTACCAAGAATAACAATTCATGAGAAGCCTGAAATATCCTTCCCACTAATAAATAAAAAATGTTTATATCCAGTGATCTATAAAAAAGGCAAGAAATAACACATTTCTTGTTTATCAACTATGTGAATTAAATACATTCTTGAAGTGTGAAATAAGTAGATGCTGGAACCAGGCCTGGCTTCATTTTTGTATTCACTTCTGTAATAATGTACTACATGAAGATTTACAGCTAATTTAGCTAACCCAGAAGGATTCTACATATGCAGATAGCTATTTAAAATGTGCACAGTGTCATCTCTGAAAGACATGCATCTCTGATAACACATCATCATGATACAATTTAAGCATCTTGTCTGAGTAAAAGTGTCCAATGAGCACATGCTTACTGAGCACTAGAGAACTGATTTTGATTTTCTTACATGTGCCCCAGCTGTTGGACAAGGTTCAGTTGGAAATTGTATCTCTGATGTAGCTGGCTAGCTACTTAGACAGAACTTGAAGCAACTCACAATTTCTGTGATCTCTGTCAACTCTATTAAATGTCTTAATCATATGAATAAAATCATAGAATTGTTTAGGTTGGAAGGCACCTTAAAGATCATCTAGTTCCAATATCCCTGCCATGGGAAGGGACTCTTTCCACTACACCAGGTTGCTCAAAGTTCCATTCAGCCTGGCCTTGAACACTTCCAGGGAGGGGCATTCACAGCTTCTCCAGGCAACCTGGTCTAGTGTTTCACCACCCTCACAATAAAGAATTTTCTTGTGACATCTGTCTTAAATCTTCCAGTTTGAAACTGTTTGCTCTCATTCTATTACCACATGCTCTTGTAAAAAAAGTCCCTCCCCAGCTTTCTTGTCGGCCCTCCTACACATACAATGAAACAATTGGAGGTGTAAGAGAGAAAGAGGCAGAAATGTACACAGGGAGAATGAAATTACTTTTTTTACAAGTAGTTTAACTCATTCCATCTTTAGAATGGGAAATGTAAAATTGTGGGGTTTTGAATTATTTAGACACATCCGTGATCATTTCAATCAAATTCTCAATTTGTTTTGGCAAGCAGATGAGCTATCTGGTAAATTCACAGCATCTTATAAAATCACTCACTGTATCAGTATTCCAAAAGCGTGAAGGAAGGGCAGGCCAATTTATGCTGGATTATCTACAATGATTTTAAAAAATTTCCTCCTTGCTCTCTGTTAATTTCACATGTAGCAAAAATGGACCAGTTTTAATAAGGTTTCTGCCTAATAATCTTTTTTAACCCTAAAAATCTTCTGCTTCATTCTGACTTTCCCTGTGACAAATTACTGCATTTTTATTACTTCTACATGTAATGGTGAAGAGCATTTGACTATGATTTTATGACTCATAGAAACAAAGCAGATGTGGCTAACCTCCACTGTGCATGAAGGGTATATTAAATAGTCATAGATAAATTTGATAGCCTTGAAAGTCTGTAAATCTTTTAACAGTTACTACGCAGGCAGAGGCTGCAGATTCAGACTTAAAAGTAGGTGGCATTTCCTTTTAAAAAGTAAATATTTATATATATATGAAAATATACTACTGGCTATGCTTTTCTTCTCAAAATTTATTTCAAACTTCATGATCCATACTTTACGATCCATATTTCAGATAGTATTACATACATAGAAGATTTATTTAACATACACTGTGGCTGGACTTCCTCATATACTTATTGCTCTGGAAGTTCTTATGGGCTAGTCTCTTCTTTCTTAGGATTGCCTGTCAGTAAACTTAGCCAGATTACACACATTATTAAAATTCCTTCTTAACCTACCAAGCCTTGATGGTAAAATACAGAATTTACAAAATTATGGGCAAATCGTCTGCACAACTGGCAGTAATTCCTGGTAATTGGGAGTGCATATCACTCCTATCTTCAAGAAAGGAGAGAAGGAAGATTCAGGCAACTGGAAGTCAGTCAGTCTCACATCAGTTCCTGGGAAAGAGATGAAGCAATGACCCCTGGAAACCATTTCCAGACAGCGGAAGGACAAGAGGGTGGTTAGCACCAGTTGGCATGGAGATAAGAAGGGGAACCAACACTTTACCAGCCTGATAGCCCAATATGAAGAGATGACTGATTGGTGGGTGAGGGGAAAGCAGTGGATGTTGTCTATCTCAGCTTTAGTGAGGCCTTCAATAATTTCTGCCCTAACATCCTCTCACACAAGCTGGCATTGCATTGACCAGATGAGTGGGCAGTGAAATGGACCGAAAACTGCCTGAACTGATCAAAGGGCTGTGCTCGGTGATCAGAAGTGTAAAGTCCTGCTGGAGGCAAGTAATAGCATACCCCAAAGGTTCTCTCTTCAATAATGGATGATTGCACAGTTCACCCTCAACAAGTATTCTGGGCTGTTTCAAAAGAAGTGTGACCAGCTGGTCAAAGGAATCAATTCTCCCCTTCTACTTCCTCACTGTGAGACCTCACCAGGAGTGATGCATTCAGTTCTGAGGTCCCTAACATAAGGACATGGAGCTCAAAGAGAGGAGGGCCACAAAGATGATCAAAGGGCTGGAAAACCTCTGCTATGAAGACAAGCTGAGAAAGTTGGGGTTGTTCAGCCCTGAGAAGGCTCCAGGGAAACTCTATAGCAGCCTTCCAGTAAGTGAAGGGAGCCTACAAGAAAGCTGGGGAGGGACTTTTTACAAGGGTGTGTAGTTACAGGATGAGGGGGAATGATTTCAAACAGAAAGAGGATAGATTTAGAACAGACATTATGAGGAAATTCCTTATTGTGAGGGTGATGAGAGCCTGGAACAGATTGCTTAGAGAAGTTGTCACTATCCCTTCCCTGTAAGTGCTCAAGGATGGATGGAGCTTTGGGCAACTTGGTCTAGTAGAAGGCACCCAAGGCAGAAGGGTTGGAACAAATCCAAACAGGTGACATCAGTTTCTCTTCCCTTATCTAACACTGTAGCCCCATTATAGAAGGTCACCAAATTTGTCAGACATATGCCTTTAGTGAAGCTGTGCTGGCTGTCTCTAGTCCCATCTTTATTTTCTACATACCTTAGCATGCTTTCTAGGAGGATTTGTTTGTGGTATTGCTGGGCCAGAAATGGGACTGACTGGCCAATGTTACTGATGAGTGAGCCCTTCCTGTCCTTATCTCAACCCAAGAATTTTTTATTATATTTTCTCCTCCCCATCTCACTGTGAGGGGAGGAGTGAGCAAGCAGCCACATAGTTCTTTGTTTGTAGCTAGGCCTAAAAACTACAACAAATGTAGAGTATCTACATTATTCCATCATCCATTGGAAACACTGAATGCCTTATCTATTAAAAAAAAAAAAAAAAAAAAAAAAATCTAAAAAGGCCTCTGTGTTATTCTCTCAAGAGGACAAAAGTTAACTCTAGCTTTGGATGGTGTGTGAGCATGGACACCTTCAACTAGATCAGGCTGCTAAGTAAGCATGTACTCACCCCTCCAGTAAGCATGGACACCTTCAACTAGATCAGGCTGCTAAGAGCCTCACCAGGACTAACCTCGAATATCTCCAGGGATGAGGCATCAACTACCTTCCTGGGCAACCTGTTTCATTTTTCCACCCAGAGCCTTTTCTCCAGGCTGAACAACCCCAGCTCCCTCAGCTAGTCTTCATAGGAAAGATGTTCCAGCCCCCTGATAATTTTCACAGCCCTCCTCTGGACCCTCTCCACCAGGTCCATGTCCTTCCTGTATTCAGGGCTCCAGAGCTGGACACAATACTCCAGGTGAGGTCTTACCAGAGCAGAGTAAAGTGGCAGAATCAGCAGTCCAGTTAGTGTTTTATAGTTTTCCTAATTTCACCTGTTTTCTTCACAGAGGATACAATACCTAGAGAATTCAGCCACATTAGTATTTGTACATTGTTGTTGAAAGAACTGAACTGTAGTGAAATAGGAATCCATTGCCATTTTCAAACTTTTCTGTATTCTCCATTTTTCCCCAGAGGAATTTCAGAAAACTTTTAGAGAAAACCTCTGCCTCCACAGAGTCCTTTCTGTGTGGGTTTCTAGAGGGATATCTTGCATAAATAACCTACTGGTGCCAAAATAATGATTCTGCACTGTAGGCAAATAGATGAGGAACAATGGAAAAGTTGATGGAATTGGAAGTCTGTAAATCTAGAATGTAGGGGGGTATTCTATTTTTTCTCATTTAAATTAATTCCAAGTTAATCCTTGAGTGAGTGAGTCCTAGCCAAAGGAAAAAAAACCCAGACATGCCTTCCCACTCCTGGGTTCAGATATAATGAGTCCTTTGAGTATAGGAAAGGCTTATGGTTGTACTGAGGTTAATGAGGTTACATTGAATTCCTCCTCCACATTTTGGCTTGTGACCAATATGGATGCAGACTAAAGGCACTCTTAAGCTCTGTAAATGGATGTAAACTTCCTGAAAATATAGAAGTTTCAGTTACCTATAAAGGTAGGCTAATAAAGTCTTCCATTATCTGGTGCCATGTTTATACCACATAAAAAAGACAGCTTTTTCACAGAAGTCAGAGTGTTAGGGGTTGGAAGGGACCTCAAGAGACCATTAAGTCCAACCCCCTTGCCAGAGCAGGACCACCTAGTGTAGGTCACACAGGAACATGACTAGATGAGTTCAGAATGTCTCCAGAAAAGGAGACTCCACAACCTCACTGGGTAGCCTCTTCCAGTGTTTTGTCACCCTCAAAGTGAAAAAGCTTTCCTCATTGGTGTATTGTTTGATTAGTTCCACTCTGAATGTTTAAGGTCTGTGTGAGGAAAAACTCAGAAATGTCCAGTACTAAGAGCACTAAAAAAAGCACTCTTGTGGTATTTTAGACTTGAACTAACGTCCTGATCAGCCTCAGTTTTCTGCAAGACATCTCTGTAACCTCTTCCTTCACTCACAGGTTTAGGTCCCTGTGCTCAAGGTCAACTCTGATATGGTGTAGTTCTGCAACCTCAGATCAGCCTGTGGTGAAAAGAGCTAAGGTGTAGGAAAGATATGAGAGATCTCAGCTGGAACCTTCATACTTGAGGTCAAAAGCTGCATTTAAGCTCAAGGCCCTTGCCCTTTTCCTTCAACTGAGCTTGCAATTAATCTAAAGCTTGCTATAGAAGTAAGCCTAGTACTTTGTTGATCCTGACCTTTCCTTGCTGCCTGGACTTCCTGGCTTAACCATAAATATGCCCTGTGATCAGGGCAGGTACTGCCTGACAGTACCTGGGCATCTAAAATAACTTTTTTATGGTTACCATCATCACTGGTCTTGCTTTGCTACCTTTGTTTGGGTGCTCCACCCCCTGTCTGTAAAGTCACTGCCCCTGTCTACTTTACTGCTATCCTTGGCTGCTGGTCTGCTTTCCCTTCGGGAGCAGAGTGCTTGGCACTGAAGCTCCCCTGACATGTGCTAGTATTTCTAGTTCTCCTGGGAATCCACTTTGGACAATGGGCATGGGACACAGATTAATATCATGCTTGAGAAAAACTGAAGACAGAAGTTTTTTTCACTTGTAGAAAAACTTTTCCACTTTATTTTTTGGTTAGCTTTTCCTTCACTGACTGTAAATAAGAAACACGCTGTAGAAAAAAATTCCAAAACTGGATGAAGTCTGAAAAGTTCCTCAGAATCTGAAGAATTTGAATTTTACTTGCAGTAATATCTTCCTTCTATTTGACAGACCTAAATACACCAATTAAATGTTGATAAGAATCAGTCATGATTTACAGAGAAAAGGCATTCAAATAACAATCTCAAGCTTGGAATTGTAAAGGTAATTATTGAAGGAAAAAAACAGAAACCATCTACTCTTTTCTCTCCTTGTTACCAACCCTAAACTATTAAAATGATACTATTAAACATGAGGTGTGATGAGGTTAAAGCACAATCACAAATTGCAGGTACCAACTGCATATCTTCAGCCACAGACAGAACTGGCATAAAGAGGTGATGGCAGCATGGAAATTTCAGCCTTCAATAAATACAGCAATAGCATTTAGTCACCCTCAAAGGATTCTTTTGGTATTTTAAACAGAAATTAAAACATAGGACCGAAGCCCACAGGGCAAGCATTCAAAGGGATTATTTGATTTTGTTGCAGGGAACTTGTTTACAAATTATATGCCTCTATGCAATAGTTTCAAGTATGGGTTCTCTTAATACATAGAAATATTAACTAGTATGAACTGGCATGTAAAAAAAAAATAAATATTACTTAGCATTGAAAAATATTAACCTACTTTGATGACTGCCAAAATCATTACATGCACTGACACTTTTCTACTTTTTGTGGATATTAGCTAACTATTCCTCTGGAAAATTAGTGTTCCTGCTAGTAAAACAAAGACAATAAGGAACATTTAGTAAATATTGTAGCTTTCACAAAGGCAAGGTTTTATGTGAATGAGATTAAAAAGGAAAGGGAACACCTATTGTACTTTCTGTCCAACAATTATAGTCACGTTAAAGGAAGGAAAAGAAAGAAAGTCAGCATCTCACCACAAATCCTGGCTTGCAAAAACAGGTATAACCAAAGCTGGGGTCCTTCTGAACACAGATGCCATGTATGCAGGGGTTGGATATGCACTCATCAACATCCAGCTCACAATGGAGGCCTTCCCATCCTGTCAGGAAAAAAGAACCAAAACTAAGATCCATAAAAATATAAATCTGAGTGTCAATCAAAAATAGGCTACGGATAACTGCAATCAATCCTCATCTCTGTTTATATCATATAGGATGGGTATGAACTACTTTGGGGTGTGGTTTCTCAAAGCAGGAAAGAACCAATAAACAGTTTAACAATAAAAACTACACACACAATTGGACTTCACAATTACACTCTACTGAACATCTATTAGGGATGTTAATATTTGCTTCTATTTCTGTAGAGGTAAGCAAACAAGAGTAAACCTGACAATATTTTTATTTTTTAATTAACTGACTTGGCAGATTGCCCTTTACCTATGGAATAATCTGTATTGTTATCTCCTATCTGGCTAAAAACTGGCATGGGTAAAAAGATCCCTGAAACCTCTTTCATTCCACACCTGCATACTGCTACCAAAGCTGATTTTTTTTCCAGAATTTAAATCAAGTAGTATGGAATTGCATATCTTAATGTTTTATCTTTTCACTTTGTTCATTAAATTTGTGCATTATTGACACACTGGGGAAGAAAAACTGGAGGCTTAAATAGATGAAAGTAGTCAGCTACACAAAATAAAATAAAGGGAAATTTTTTAAAAGAGAATCTCTTACAGAGAGAGATGACTGCATCAAATCAAGGACAAGGGCAATTCCTTAGCAAATACAGGTTCATGTTTGAATACTATCTTCTTATACTTCAATAATTAGATTACTGGAAATTTTATTAATACACATTTCATACACAAATATCCTTCACAACTAAGTACACCCATTAATTTGAGACCAAGAACTGAGCTGGAAGCTGTTTTTTAGATCACGTAATTTGAGACTGTCTCAACATTGGTCCTCAGAGGTTAAGTTTAACTGGAAGAAGGGAATTTGCTTTGTAAATGCAAACCCAGAATTCTGTAAATACAGCTTGCTATTGATTGAATCACACAAAACCTCCCACCCATTACATCTTCGTTATTTCTCCAAATGAATCTTACCATTTCTAAACCAAGAAACAAATTCCCACAGCCTCCCAAAAAGCAGCAGTCCTCAGCTGATACAAATCTAATTGCCCCTGTCCTGCATTTGCCTCAGAGTATGCAAATGGCCCCACTAGTCACATTCTAGTCATGCTTTTGCTGCCCAAAAAAAAAGGTGCAGTCTGCCCTGGCTAAGAACTTCAGACATGGGGCCACTATTAGTGTCTGTTAGTTCCTGCTGCCCTTGCTCATCAGCTGAGACGATAGAACAGAGTTTACATCTCTCTGTGCTGCTTCTGCACCAGAAGAGCCTGCAGCTGCAGCCACAGATCCTGAACATGCATCTATCACTATAAGGGTATGGGACCTGCTGCTGGGACAATAGCTGACAAAATTCATGATGCATTACAGACTAGATTTGTCAGAGCTAAATCAATGCCCCTTTCTGTTATCACTGGCTGTCACCACATGCTTCATTTTGTTCTCTGGAGGCTTTTGGAAAGCTGCAATCTGCCTTTTTCCTACTTCTGACTTGCCACTATCCCTTTTTCATTTCATTAAATTACAACTGTGGATCTGTTGCAGGACATCTCAGACTTTCTGCCTTGGGGGAAGTTATTTCTAATAGTTGTCTTTGCAGACCCCAAACCATCTCCCTAGTTCTCTTGGTGAATGTTAAACAGAGAAATCCAAGACCTATCATATGTAAACAGTAGTAGCCTGCAACAAAAGCAGATCTGTTCCAAGCATTTCTACTTTGTTTTTGCAAGGTTGGGTTTTTTAAATCCCTTTCTTTAGTTGTGAAGCTTTCCAAAAACCTATTCCTCCCAAAGGTTTCCCTGCCTCTCCAAATTCACTCCTTTTTTAAGTTCAGCATTGTCATCTGTTCATCTGTTTCAGAGACTCAAATAACATTTGAAAATACCACATTAATTAAAAAAAAACCAACACATGTAACCATGATGCACATACCTAATCCACGTGTTTCCTTCACTACGTCTTTTCCTGGTGGAGAAATAATGTCTTTCACCCTTATGTAATGAATGCTATTATTAAAAGAAAGGTAGCTTACACTTGAATTGAAAGGTGTTTAAAAAATGTTAGCAGCAAGAGTTCCTCAGTTCCAAGGCCCCAGAGAAGCTTCTGCTACTTATACCAAGCATTTTCACGTATAGATGCAGAGACAGCAATTACAGTCCTTGGCTGGCAAGCAATTTTGAAATGTTTATATTCAAATATATTTAAAGTATTACTAGCTTTGAAAGTAAGGAGAAAAATTTTGAACTCGACCATGTATTCTGTCTGAGGCACTATAATGATAAAAAAATAATCTTTGAAGTTTAAGTCATCTGTATTGGTGAGTTGGTAGAGGGCCATACACAGTACCAGGTAAAGTGAGGGGACATGGTTTCATCCACATTCAATTTCCACTGTATAGCTGTGCTGAGAGGAAAAGATATATAGTACTGAAGATAGGTCATGACTTAGTTTTAAGATCAGAAGGGACCTTTATGACTATGAATTCTGAACTTTTGTATGGTAGAGTCCAGAAATTTTTCACTCAGTGATTCATACATCAGGAGTACAGTGTCCCTCTGGGCTATGAAGTATCTCAGACATTAAAAAGTTGCTATAAAAATATTAATCTGTGAGCAAGTTAGTCCAATATTAGTTAGGCTCTAGTAAGCCTAGGATATTTGCATTTAAATCTTGCATATTAAAGTATCATTCCTCAGGACTGATCAAACAGATGAATAAACTGCCCATGTTGACTCTCATTATGCTCACACACACACACACACACACACACATTCTTGTTCCAATAGCTTGTATACCTTTTTGAAAAATCTGTTACATATAGTTTTTTAAACCACAGTAGGTATTCTTCAGAATAAATAAAATATGTAAAATAAACATCTGAATTTATTAATATTCAATTAATTCTGTGTTGCCTTTTTAAAGAAGAACAAGCATAGATATAAATCTATGTTAAAACTGTATTAACAGATTGCTAGAAAGGCTGCAGAAAAGCTTTGTGTAATACATATACTTCATGAGAGTTTAGCAAGATCTTACTGTTTGTAAATAGAAACAAAAAAGGCAAACATATCTCAGAATAAATATCTTCCAGAATATATGTAAATAATCTCAAGAATAACCACTAGGAAACCATGGATCAGTACTATCAAAGAAAGTATTCAGCACAATAGACTTAAACTGAAAGCTTAAGTTTCAGGAGGCATGTATTAGCATAATACTTAATTTAAGAGTAACTGAATTACTGAGCAGTGTGCTTCAAGGCAGTTATTTATACCCCACTTAGGCTGACAAAAGGCCCTTTGTAAATAGGTATGACAGACAGTCCTGATTAAATCTCGGACTGCATGACAATGCAGCCTGACTGTGACCTTTGTTTACTTATAAATACTAAACCCCTTACACTATCCAAAGTCACAAAACCTATTTAAGGTGATTAACATCAGTATAAAACAGCTCCTAGTTTTTCAGAAAGACCTTGCTTTCATTCATAATTTTTCATAAAATTTCTTTCCATCCCAGCCAGCAAACCTAAGCATGGGTATGTGTTACTACAACAATAATAATATAGTGGCTATTTTTTTGCTTGGTCAATAAGTTACATTAGTCAAGATCATATATAATGAACATAACTCTAGATAATTCTTCATACCCACATAATGATCTGAGTTTTGTTATAAGTCTTTCCAACATACTTATAAGACTAGTTATTTCACTTTAGATTTCATTCAAAAGGTCAGAGACATATTTTGGTACCTTATAGGTTAAGTACAAATAGTGAGCTTGATATAATTTACCAATTTTCTTACTAGTAACATTAAGATTGTTCTGTCAGATGTCAGTTACCTTGTTGACATTTACAAGTGTATCCATTAATATGATCTTCACAGGTTGCACCATGCAGACAAGGTGATGAATTGCACTCATTAACTTCTATTTCACAAAACTGTCCAGAAAATCCAGCAAGACACCTGAAGCAAACAACATTCCAAAGTTGTTTATGCATAACCGTGATAGAAAGTATGCTTTGTGTGGAAACAATTTGTACAAAGTATGCACATTAACAAGACACAATCTCATATTGTTTTCTGATTTAAGGAGTATTTCATTGGAACTCTTCCAAGTTCCAGATTGTAATGTGATCTTTCAGGCGATTTATGACAGCAAAACTTAACCACAAATTTCACATCTGGATCATTATCAAGCTAAAGAGTCTCAATTACAGTTTGCTGGTTCTAGCAAGATGAGTACAAACTTTTGTTAATGTAACCTTGGGAGACTGTCTTTTGAAATAGTTTATTTAGCTCAGTAACTGCAGTCCATGGAAAACTGCTTGTTGGGAAATGTTGCACCATTAAATGTAACTGTAGCATAAGAGATAACCTTTAGGGACCATGCTCTCAGTCAGTTATCAGTTTAGTTACCAAAGTCATCATGAAAAAAACTCTTTTGCATTTTTCCAGTTGTATATTTTCAATGTGAACCTTAATACCAAGATATTTTTGTACAGTTTTAACATATAACTATACAGCTGACCCAAACAGGCCCAACTTCACAGATACAATCAAATACATTCTGCAAAACAGAGCCCCATAATGGTATTTACAACATTTACTCTTTTTAGATATATTGGATAGTTCTCATGAGGCTGTGCCTTCAAAAACTCAGGACAGCAACAGGGTGGTGCATGTACTCCGTGTTGTCTTGGCCCTAATGATGAGCATAAAACTTTATGCTCCACTTAAAGGAAGGTAAATACATGAACAAATTACCTTTGAATAAATTAGAATAGTCATGCCATCTACTCCTCAAGCGCCTACATTATACGAATATAAAACACATTAAAATGAGGCATTTGCAACATCTACATCTACATCCTGGAAAAAGAAAAAAAAAAAAAAAAAGATGCACTATGGAACAGGTACATGTAACACTTCCTGGAGGGTTATTACATTATGTATCCATTACCATGGTTTGGTTTATTTCTGCCTTGACTATTAGAACATATTTGTTTCATTTCATATGGAATACACTCTGGACAATGGGAATTTATAGTCTACCAAGACAATGACAGCTGAACAGAATTTTCAAGGTCTCCAGAAACTACAGATGACAGCGATGGCATACTGCTTGGAAAAGTTAGAGCAATGCACACACTGTGATTTTTCAAATACCTATAATGTGTGAGAGACAAACCACAGATAAGGTTTAGCGACCCATTTTTAAGGCAACCTTTATAGGTCTTTGTCCACAAAACAGTAAGGAAATATCTACTTAGAAGATAAGAATTTGGCTTTTAATCCTATGGCAAACATTAAAGCCTAGGATTTAGAACCCACCTGGCTTCAAGTACCTAACAGCAATAACTCTAGGATTCTCCTATCCTCAGTGAAATAATGGGTGCAGAGGATGATTCGGATCACTGAAAACTTAAATATTTTTCTGCAGATACCTTTGTATTTCCACTGGCTACACAGCATATTAAAAAAAACAGGAGAAAAAAAAAAAGACTGAAGTGAGTGACTTCTCCCAGACACAGGAACGAGGACCAGAAGGATAAATTCCTATTAAAAAATGGAAATAATTTGCTAATGGGAAAAAAGGCAACTAGACATAGGAATATTGGGACAGTTTAAACTCCTTTTAACTAACTGCATACTTCGTTGTGTTTACGGGCATTCCAATACAAAAGCAGTTACAATAAGATGTGCTTCTTAGGTAAAATTTCTGGAAAGAATAACTGTACCTACGTGTACCTAAGGTGAGTAGGCTTGATTTTTTAAGATGTGAAACTCAAACATTGAAAAAACTTTAAGTTTTTTTTTTAAGAACTCCTCTTGGCAGCTTGAAGTGGGTACATTTTTATCTTTGATGTATACGCTTGCTGCAGAGTAGAACTCAGTAAAAACCAGAGCAGATTGTGGTCATAACTAGTTGGAGCAAGAGTAACTTGTGGAGCAGGTTGATATAACTCCAGTGAAGAGAATCAATAGAATGGAATCTGCTACATATCACAAGGTATTGCCTGGATGAGCTTTGGATGATTTTCTACACAGCAAGGCTTGAGACTTCAGAGACCCAGGGCTCTAAAAATCCTGGAGACTTCAGAGACACAAACTATACAGCCAATGGCCAAATTTTTTAGACACTGATTTACAAAATCAGAGCTGTAAGATTAAAAGACATATATGTAAAAACGCATGGTAAAATAATATATTTTGTACTGAAAAATTTTCCAAATATTTCTTAAATGCATAACTTCCACAGAGGCACTAACAAAACAGAGCACACAGCTACTGAAAATGCCATTTTTTTCCAATTAAAATTTATCAGCACTCCAACAGACAAAACTAAACAACAAGTTTAGAGGTCAGGCTGGAACATAACTTTATGCAACTTCACTTAAGGATTTCTAAGATTTCTCAAATAGTCGTTTTAGAAGGATGACCCAAAACGCTCAATCCCAAGAGGGAAATCTTCCCACTCAAAGGTAACTTGAAAAACTGGAGGAAACACCCACAGAGGACGATTACCCAAGGACACAGCCAGAATAAACACTCACAAAAAAAAAGAGGTGAGGGCTGCCCAGTCCCGGGAAGTTCCCCTGCGTGGTGTCCCACCCCTCATGAGGGGACCGGAGGGCTTCGACCACCATCCTGCACCTCCCAGGAGAGCCACACGAAGGAGTCTCGGGGGAAGTTCCCCCCTTTATACCCAGCTCAGCTCCAAACTCTGCCCATCTATTGGTCACTACCCCGAGGCTCCCCGGTTCCAAGGCCTCCCATTGTCTGGTGTCCCTGTCTGTTGTCCCGGGATCCCACCCCCCATTCCCCACCCCGGGTGGGTGTGGCGGTTCCGTACCGCCCAGCACCCGCCCAGTGTGCGAAAAGCGTTGGAGCGTTGGGTGGGGCAGCCACCAGGGCAGGAGCCCCGGCACCTCTCAGGGGAGGGATATTGCTAGGATTTCGTACACAGGTGTCTTATTTTATTTTTTCTTGTAAATTCTACAAATGCTACAAACCCACAGTTTTGCTTGGGTTCAGATCGCATAATCAGGTATAAATGATGCTTCGTGACTGCAGAGGCAGGCATTCTATTAACTAAATTATTCTCAGCAATTATGAAACAACCAGCAGAAAGCATATTACTGCTGTTTACAGATCACTTCCCTAATATCAGCACCTTTCCAAAATTGTCCAAAGTGGCAATAAATTTTATGCTTTATCAAGAGTGATAATGAAGTTAACTCTTCTCAGGATATGACATGCATTTCAATAATTTCTTAAATTTTTATTTGCTTTCACCTTCCTTCATTCTTATTCCTTTTTTATAAATTTATATTTCTGTCTTGCCTCTCCACATCCTTACCTACCTTCTGGGTCAACTATTCTAAACATCAGGAGGGACAGAAACAATAGAATTTAAATAGAACTGACATTAGAAAATGTAAGTAGAGATAGGAAACAATTCTTGTGCTATAAATGGCATTAAGCCTAACTCAAATACTTTGAAATATAGGGCTTGGATATGACACCTGCAAACGAAAAACAGGCTCTTATATTCATATCAAGGTGTGACCGCTGCAAATCTTGTTCATTTATTATCATTTAATAAAAAACAATTTATGTCTTTATAAGCAAATGCATATCTAGGTTTAGCAGCAAATAACTCTTAGAGCTTATCTGATAAAGAAAGCTAACACACTTCGAAGGCTCAGCTTTTAAACTTAGGAAGGTAGAAGTTCAGTACTGAAAGGCAGCAAAAAAAAGAGTGCTCATTTTCTGTAAGAATACTGCATTCACAATTTAATTATAACCAGTTTACAGAGATGATGGTAAAGATCTTTCCCTTTTATATCATTCTCTTCAGGTCTTTTCTCTCATACAAAATGCTTAGATAATGTGGTGCTTTTCTGTTGTACCTTTATATCAATCATTATCAGGAGTGGTCATCTTAATTTGGGCATATGCCAGTGAAATAGCCAAATAAAAGAGTGAAAAAAATCTATTGAACTGGATGGATTTGAAAGAGAAGAATGTAACTTTAGAACTTTTATATTGCAGTAAAGAAGAGATTGGAATAAGCATCTCAGCAACATGCATAGCTGAGGATTAGTGTGGTGCAGAAGATAACTATACTTTTCCTTCTTCCAGAAAAGCATGGCCAACCAGTCACTAGCACATCTTCTTTGTATCTGTAGGAGCCAGTTCTTTGCACTCTTCAACCTTCATATGTCATTAATGGCAAATGGTGATGTAATGATACTTCCAAACTTTCAATTCTACCATCTTTCCTCACTTCCTATTAATCTCAGCTGGAATGGAAACTCTACCTTCTACAAAAAATGCAGGAGTTTATTAAGATGACCTTGAAGGTCCTGGAGGAAGCTAATGGGCATAAACAGTGTTTCAGTAGCACATATATTAAGTAGCATGATGAAAACAGAAATGAAAGGAAGCGACATACATGCCTTTGTGTATCTGAAGTTTTAAATATGTTCACAGATTAGAATCAGTGGCCGGTTTCACCACTCATCTGTTAACTCCTTTCTTCTGTCTAAATTAATCCCAAACTATCTAGGAAACCCATTAGTCAAAACAAGCCTGAAGTGTAACCATAACATCTTAGGCACTATCAAGCCAAAATTCATAAATCGTAAATGAAATCCGCTGAAAAGTTTAAAGGTGCTTCCTCTTTATGCTTGCCCTTTTGGGCTATTGGCTGACATGAACAGAGAAAAAATAATGAGAAAAAGATGAGTCAATAATTCATCAAGAATTATTTTACTGAATGTAAGTGTTGAGAGAGATCAGATGGGACGTTTCAGAAGGACCGAGAATACTAACAGAACAAGAGGCTGGGGACACTTAGGGTGGGGAAGTACAAAGATCCAAACACCAGTGATCTTAGAACACAAACAGAAAAGGCAAGCTTACAAAGTAGTGTCAGGTTTAAAATCTTATTTTCAGGAGACAAAGAAAAAGCTATTGAGAGGCTGAAAGAAGGGTAAGGCCCTGCCCTTTGAGTGATGAAGTTGCAACAGCACTGCTCATCTGGAGGCAGGAAGAGCTGGCAGCACCCTAATGATGCTGCATTAGGGCCGTGACTACTTCTTTATCTCTTTCATCTAAAAGTCTAAAAAGCAACAGCTCTGGGACAAAGGCTGTCTGTGCTTGTAGAAGACTGATTTCCTTATCCTCAGAGTCAGTCTCCAGTCCTTCCAGTAACTAGTGCTTGGCCACCTCAGGCATCCTCTTTCTTGCCTGTATCCCTACATCTCTGGAGGTGTTGGGAGTCACAAAGCAGAGATACTTCCAACCTTATTCTTCTAAAGATGGCATGCCTCTATCACAGCTGAGTTTTCAAGTTTGGCTTCTGGTAAGATGTTCAGTTTGAGAGGTCTATTAGGCATCAATAGATTCTATAACAAGATTGTCATACTCTCACCATCCCTCAAAGTGCTGAGATACAGAGATCGTCGTGTCATGCTTTGAAGACATTGAAAATTGTTTTGCTTATAGAGTTAGTTGGCAAAAAAATTAAAAACTTAGTACCTTTCATTCATATTTGACATCACAAGTGGTTGCAGATAACTGGGAAGATTCAGTCATTGGAAAGCAGTAAGAAAATTCTGCTGCCTGGGTCCTGGACAGTAGGGTTATGTTGGGAAGATTTATTTTGTCAGATCCAGCATTCTACCTCTATTAAGATGATTTCCCTATGATTCTCATCATAACTCACTCTGGGTTGATAGAAGCTGTTCTTTGTTCTTGCATCACAGGGCTTTGTGGTACTTTGACTCAGTAACGAGAGAGGGAATAGTTTTGCACTGAAGGTCTTTTTGCAAAAAGCAGCTAGGATGTTTTAAACATAGTGAGTGAGGCTTTATACAGAATCAGGGAACAGGCAGGAAAGAGATGGAGAATGGGACCGTAATGGACCCAATATAAAAACAATTTGCAAGCTTAGATCTGGCCTAGCTACACAGTTCAGGATAAAAGGAAGATGACTCATCCAGGATGAGCTGTCTAAAGGACTGCTCATTAATATAATGAAAAATTGACTTTTTCATCTAAAAGAGTTGTACAGATACAGAAAGACAGTGGAGTTAATAGGGTGTTGTCCATCTGCACTTGTTGACCTGCTAGGGAGAGATGAATCAGGCCCTAGGAAACATTAACAGATTCAGTAGTCTTATACCACGATCTAAGCATTTAATAGCATAACACTGATAGATTTACAGAACTACATGAAATAGTAACACTATTGATATTTTATCAATCAAAGGTCAGATAAAATGCCACCTACATGATTCAAGCAGCCCTATCTCAGAGTTTTAGATATTGTACCCTAAAGATGGATATAGAGTGGATCAGAACTAGGCTACCTTTTAGTAATAAGAAAGGTCTTTGCTTTATATGTAACATTTAAAAATCTAATGCAGCAGCTGCTGCATATATGAGACTGACTCCAGGCCTGTACTCCCACTCTTCCTTATATCAAATAAAATAATTATAATAGCAAATGCAGCAGGGAAAAAGGAAAAAAAAATAAATCTATGGTTTCCTTATTTTTTTTAATTTGGACATTATGATTTATCAATAGTAAGGTAGAAACACACACTTCCTGTAATGAATTCACAGGGAAAACAAAGCTGTTATTTTTTCATTAGTCCACAGCTTCTCAGATTGAACCTAAGAAAATCAGTATTTCCACATCAAGGCAACATGCTTTTTTTTTTAGATTAAAACTAAAAAAGCAGCACAGGAATCTATTAATGAATCAGAACACAGCTGAGGAAAGGGAATTTTGCGGATTTGTTCAATTGGTTCATGCAGAAGTGAAGTTATTCAAGCCTAGTCAGATTTTGCAATAACAACTTTGGGGTTACCAACATATTGACATTTTTTTGCCAATACATTTCTATATAAAAAGTGAGTAAATCAATGAGAGACTATAACTCCTAGATGAAGTTTTCAATAAAATCCCAAGATGTTCTACACAAACCTCCTATAAAATGCATTACTGATAACTGTTGTCAAAGTTTTAATTTGTGCTAAGTCTGCATTCTGAGGGCTAGAGCCATGCATACATTTCTACTACACCAAATACTACACTTAAAACAATTCCAAAGTGACTGAGTCATGATTTATTTAGAGAATTAAATGAAGGATTTTGTTGTGTGACAATTATAGCCCCAGTCAACGTAAAATTTCTTCTATGTGAGTAAACTTTTAGCCTCAGAGAAAATCTGCAAGAACCCAAAAGTCAAATTTTTCCCTACATATCTAATTCATATTCTGTTGTAAACCCTCACTCTTTGAGTCTGTTCTATAACTCATCATTCTTTGAGTCTATTTTTAATCCATACCCTTTTCCTCTTCTTTCTTCATCTGCCTTTTAACCTTTTACAGCTTATGAATAATTTGTGTATCTCTGAGACATAAAGTTCAGAAAAAAACATGGTATCTACAACACAGAAGTTCATTAGGTTTATCGGGGACCAATGATTAACAGCAATTGTACTTAGAAGAGCACATTCATGCTGTAACCTTTACCTGTCTATGTGACTCATTCAACCTGACAAAATCAATGAACTTTATGGACCCATCCACACTATCAGATTTGACTGGGACAATTTTTCCTCATGGTTTAACCTTGATGAGTGGGTCAGCATTGTGTTAATGTCTCTTGGTTAGGTTATTAAGATTTTGAACAGAATAACAGAAAATTTAAAAGCATCTATCTTGAACAAACGTCCTTAGTAAAATAGTTTTATAAATGTGCAGTCTCTTTTGACACTAGTCATGATCTTACTCTTCCTCAAATCTGTATTTTCTGTCCAAAATAAATCTAGTTAACTGTTCCACTGTAACAGGCCAGCTCTGTCACTGCAAATTTACACTAGGACTGCTATACATTATTAACAAGCTATGAAAAGTCACTGGCTAAATGTCATAGAAGCAGAGATATAGTAGCACCTTGGGATTCATATAGCAAACAGTTTAGTTTTAATCATCTTGGACCACAAGGTGCCTTGACATTTGCGAGGCAACTTTTTCCTTTAACTTCCACTGGAATCAGACCTCTATTATTTCAACCATAATTCTCAACTTCAAATGTGATATAAAGTTTTACCTTCTAAATTAAAAAAGTGAAAAATCGATCAAACATGGACCTTATCATTCATTTAATCAATGCTCATATGCCAGCTTGGAAAGGAAAAAAGGAAGGGCAAGAAAAACTAGATAATTCAACCACTTTCAAGATTATTAGACACTTTCCTGTGTATTACATGATTCTTACCTTAGCATCATTGAGGCATGACCTTTCTAAGCAGTACTAACACAACACGTCTGTAAAATCTTTTTAATTTCAAATAAAAAATGAGAAAGAGTATTGATTCATTTTAAATATATTTAAAATTTATTTAAATAATTTATTTAATTTATTATATTAAATATATTTAAATTAATTTTAAATATATGTATAATTACAACATGTTTTCAAAGTTTTGAAAATGTGTTGGGAAAATTCATCTATAGTGTGAAAGTGATTTTCAGTCATTACCATACTTCACTCTCTAACAGCCAACCTTTTGGATCATAAGTTCCAGTTTACTGGAAGCCAATGCATCATTTTTGCCCTTTTCTGTAGTATTATTCACAGATAAAATAAAAAAAGACAAACTTTATTTTATGCAATTGAAATTACTGTTTCTCAAGAAATACAAGAGCAAGCCAAAATCCTGACCCTGCCAACATTACTTTGAAAAATCTATTTCATTTGCAAGTTAGTGTGTGCTTTGTATGAGGTTCTGAATGCTCAGATCTTTCAAATTTTATTTCTTTCAAACTTACACAATTTGTTGGGGTTTTCATTCTTTTACACACCTACCTACACATTACCTGTACTTAAAATATGTAAAAAATGTTGCCTCATAAAGGAATGTATGCATGAAGTACTGTCATATGATGAAGACCCCATCCCTCATGCACCACTTGGGGGAGGAAGAAGGTGGTAGAGGAGCTGTGAACAAAGGAGTGAAGTGAAGCCTGGGAAAAAGAGAGCAGGGCAGGGAGGGGAGGGAAGGTCTTTTAGTTTTTGTGTTTTTTTCTCACCATCAAGTTTTATTTTAAATTTGGCAATAATTATAGTTTTCCCTGAGTCAAGTCTGTTTTCCCCAAGTCAAGCCAATGATTTCTCTGTGTTTATTAAGATCACTTCTTCTGTCCTCTTTTCTTCCCTCATCCTCTTGAGAAAATGGAGTGAGAGAGTAGTTGGGTGGACATCTGGCAGCCAAATAAGTTCAACACATCACAAATCTATGTGCTTTTCCAGACATTTCTACATAACTACTGATATACTCATTGACTTCCCTACCTCAAGAACTAATCCTATTTACAACAATTGAGAGACCAGGCCTCTGCAGTACTTGCCAGATCATTGCCCCTCTCAGAACCCCTCTCAGAAAACAGTTATATAACCTTAATTTTTTCATGAACTGATCTGTACTTTAAGCATAAAAAATAAATACTAAGATATTGATACTTTGGGACAATGCAAAAAACATCCTCTGGTGACTATGTTTTTGATGGGTTTTTTTTTCCTTCTGTACCTCACAATACTATAGTTGATGTCAAAGAAATGGCCATCAAAATTTTTGTGAACCATTACATCTATATACTCCTGCCCATTAACACAACATCACAACCCCCCTGAAAAAGAAATTATTTCCAATGAAAGTTTGTATCTTAATTCAACCAATAATGTTTCATTTATCTCATCCCATAATCCTTGCTTCTCTTACATTCTCTATTTGTGACTATAACATTAATTTGATAAAAAAAAAAAAAACAACAACAAACAAAAAAACCAACAGATGGGCAGTAGAATCTTTTATAGTATTCTTCTTTCACTTACCAGGTTATTGAAATTTTTGATATATTTATTTTCTGAAAGAGATGAATAACTATGGAGGTGTTACCGTGAACATGATTGAGAATTCAGATAGGAAACTTTTATAAATCTATAGCATGAATAAGCATCTCATCACTTTAGAAATAAATTCTGCTGGCAAATCACTTCAGCTGAGAAACCCTTCTTCAATTTTTTTCACTGTTTTAAGCTTTGCATCACATACTTCACATCTTTCATGGTGAGCTTCACTAGGGTCTTGTAGTAACACTAAAGATGTGGGTGATGGACAGGTCACATAATGAGCTCCTCTTGATGTAAACTCACATGTTTCACCAGCCACAGGTTTTCAACTTTTATCACATTAAGATCAGGCATAGTAATACCCTATGGAAAACTGAAAAATGAAGGTATCATATCAAAGCAAATTATCTGCTGTCTGTTCATCTGTCTGATCTGGAGAGTGGATGCTGGTGATAATGAAGCAGACAACCCAACCAATGTATATGCTACATTAAAATAATAAATAAATAAATAAAGCATTATGTTGCATTTAGATTCCGAAAAACAATAGGAGAAAAAAAAAACACTGTCTTGTGTGCGTGTGTGAGAACTCCTAGTGATTTCTGAGATCTTATGTTGGATAAGGATAGATCTTGGCTGTTAACTGTGGTTTCACTGGTGTATTAAATTGATTGTCTCTATAAGCCAAACGACTTGACTTTAAAATAATATGACTCAGCTGCTTTATTATTAATACTACGGAAAACTGCTTCTCCTGTTGTACTTTGAAGCATGTTTCTATGGAGAGAATTTGAGAAAGCAGACAGTAGGGAACTTACAGAAGTCTCCCAAGAGAGCTTTTCTCAGATTATTTTCTCTAAAACCCTTCCCAAGGGTGACATTGTGATTGTTAATTTTAGAACACTGACAATGAAGCTTTCCCTAAGCTACAGGTCTAACATATCATATTACATTTTTTCTTTCCCTTCCCTCCCCTGAATTCTCCTTGGAGGCACTGTCAAGAATGAAGCAACCTTATTTACCACTGAAGTAAAAATAAATTAGGGCTCTCCATGGTCGTCAGCAAGCGTTAGATCTATTTTGAAGAACAGTGAATGTGAATCAAAAAGAAAAAAAATAGTAATGCATTTGAGTGCATATTTATTTTAGAGGGCTTTCTTCCATTTATTCATCTACAGATATGTTCCTGCTAAGTTAGCATCAGAGTCCCTCCTAGAGATTTATAACCTGAAAAAACAAGAGTCATTTTTTTCCTTTCAACTTTCTTTCTTAGTTTATGAGAGAAGACATTCAATGATTAGAATATTTTAGAGTTGAACATGTTCATTAGAGAAAAAATAAGTTGGGAAGACGGGTCACTTAAGTAATCCAAGAGCTCTAGGTTCAGATCTTGTAAATGTTCTGATTCTTACAGTCAGGAACTTCTCCACACTCATCATCTGTTTCACAGAATGTAGCTTTGTAACAGTAAAATGAACTTGAAAAGGGTAATTAAAAGTGCCATTCTCAGAGAATCAATGTTAGAACAGGAGGTTATGACCTTATGCATATGTTCACTTTTAACAGATCCAGATTTTCACTATCAGAATTTAGCATAGGCTTACAGAAATCTCTGACTGGTTTAAATAGGCCACACGTTTATCATTGGAGTCTGGCACAATTTCTACTACATATTATTGCTTGAGATTTATATTCACAGGGGTAAATGTAAAATGAACGGATAGATCATTGCTTTGTAAGGAATGAAGGAAAAAGCAGCAGTTTATTCTTAGTCCTCTTAGAAAAGCAACCCTGTTAAGGCACCTTCTTCCCAGAGAAAGAATGTTGCATGTAACAACTCAAAACAGATTCAGGAAGTTTAGGGAAGACTGGGGATGGAAGATCTGCAACTTTTTAGCTTTTTTTCTGTTTTTTTGAAGAACAGTTAATAAAATAGAGAAATCATCACTTCTGTACACGAAAAAAGCAAAAAACAAAACACAAAGCCAAAACAAAGATGTGTATACCACCACCACAAATATAGAGCAGGAAGGACCATATTTAGAGCTTTATTCTTGACTGTAATAATGTAATTGCAATGCAGGCTATATAAAATTCCTTTTTGCTACTCATGGCACACAAAACTACTTGGGACATTGTCTGCATTTTTATTTATAAAAATATCTGGCCAATAAGGGTCTTTATTCTCACAGAATGTCTTAGGACAGCCAGAACACATTATTAAACATTTGCTAATAAAAAGTTCAGCTCTTTCTAAGGTCATTCTTATTATAAGAGACCTTAAACTTGCCCGGTCCACTTGAATACAGCCTTTATATTCCCTAAGAGAAAAAGCAGATTTAACTGGCACTAAAATCTCCCACTGTGGTTAACATGGACATTCTTATTAAATGATAAATTACTCACTTGCTAAATCACAGTTGGTGGGCTGTGACAGTGTTATAAGAAAGGTTAATCTGTGGAAGATAAGAGTAGAATGAATACAGTACTATAACCAGAATGGCTAAGCCTTGATGAAAGTGTATTAGAGTTAACACACTCCTTTCTTTATTTTATTACCTACCCAATTGAAAACTAGATGCATTTCTTCACACACCAGTAGTGTGGGCAGAATTAGGAGAAACTGGCGTTTGTGTGCATGCATGTCTCCCTGCAGGACTGATGAAAAGCCACCATTCAGCTATTCACTAAAATAACTCAGATCTGCACTGAAATTTCACATACAGAAAAGCTATCATCTGCTCCAACCCTGCTTAAATAGAAGGCCTCCTAAGTTTTTTACTAATAGTTCTTGTACTCAAATGAGTATGTTAAGACAGCTCCTTAGCTGTTGGAAATTTACTCATAATATCAGTCTT
Source organism: Florisuga fusca (assembly GCA_038090715.1). Lineage (NCBI taxonomy): Eukaryota > Metazoa > Chordata > Aves > Apodiformes > Trochilidae > Florisuga > Florisuga fusca. The sequence goes on along the minus strand of JAAWXA010000001.1, from coordinate 72,984,898 downwards.
CATGTGCTTTTGGGTGGTCCTGGCACTCATTCACAATCCTGGATACAATAAAACAGATAAATATCAGATGCCACTTTCTTATTTTTCTTTTATTTGTCCAGTTTCCTTGGTCCAAATCATCTCCTTGTGTTTCTACGCTAAGAACCTTGCATATGAAAATGGTACTTTTGAATCAAAATATTTCATACAGGTGCAAATAAAGGCATCACTTCTAACGTTTTAGTGTTGCCCTTGTGCTGGAACAGCCACGAAAGGATGATGAAATTAGACAAAATGGTCTTCAGCCTATTCCAGCCAAGAGAGAAAATGAAGTAAAAAGGTTTTTGGTGGTGTTTGTTTTTTTAACTTCCCTTGTCTCCAGTCATCTAAGATCTCCCCATTTTCAGTGGAGGAAGACTGGTGCTTCCAGAGAGCAATTAATACCTCTTGAAATACCCATCCTACCTGGCAATCCCCAGAAAGTGATTCAGCTGTTTATGTCAGGAAGCAACAACTGATAGTTTGAGGGTGCCTATTTCAGTATTAACAGAACCCATGCAACTTATTTACACAGATGCCTAATTTGTGCAAAGCAGATTTGGTTCTCACTATTAGTGTTATATTACTAAGAGTTTTGTATCTGCAATGAGATTTTGTACCTACAGAACCAGTTAGCTAGCAAAACATATTTACTTCTTTGGTCTCTCAAGTTTTGCATTACTCTGAGTGTCTCTACACTTAAAATTCTTGCTTATAAATAACCAGAATCAAATACTGATCATTAGAAGTATTTTGAAAACTCATAAATTCTGGACAAGTGACTGCAGTTAGTGATTTCTGTTACAGAGAGAACATTCAAAGTTGTTCCAAACTGAAAGCCATCCTGATGGAGAAAACTACAGGAGTGTATACTGGGTTATGAAATTCTCACTAAAAAGAAATGTGCTCTTTGAAGGTGACCTTTTTGTTATATTGTAGGTACCATAAAGATAATGCTCTAGACTTAGGAGGACTTCTGAAAGAGAGCACATCTTGTGTTTAGAGACACAATGCAGAGTTTTTCTCTTGGGGAAGTTACACACTTAAGGTCACCTAGAATATCTGGTTTGCAAGGATATTTGTTTAACAGCTATTCATCATAAGGAAAGTGATAAAAACTGAAAAAAAGTAATAAAAGAAATAGAGTGACACAAACCTTAAAGAGCAACAGACAACTGAAGTAACAAATACAAGACTTTTCAAGTCACTGATGAGAAAATCAAGACCTTCAATCAGAGAGGAACAGGACCAGGCAGTTCATGCTTATCATTTGTATGTGGCTGCTGTTGTGTTCATGTAGGTGCCTGCAAAGGCACTGATGTGTTGATCAGTGTGCCTGATTGGATAGAAGAGGTGTATTTGCATTTTTGGATTTTGTACATGGCCTCACTCCTGGTCAGATGTGTAAAAGTCTAGCAGTGTCTTTCTCAGTCACTGTCGGCAAACTCTATTCACGTAAATAGGGTTGCAAGTTAATTTACTTCTACTGACTGCTCACAACTTCACCCATAACTGATCTTTGTCAGCGCCAGCAAAGGTTGGTATTTGATTTGTATTACATTTAGTTTAGTTCTGCAGATACTATTTAAGAACTCTGTACTTCTCAATGCTGATAATGCAGTACTAGAGAGAATTGTGAGCACATCATCAGCCTGGCTGTTAAGACCAAACTCCCTACCACCTTTGTATTATTTTTAAAATCCCCAAGAATCACTTCACAATGTCTGTCTCAGCTGATTTTCAGTGTTTAGTCATCTTGACTTTGAATGGTTAAAAACAAATGACCTGTAACAAGGGCCATTCAAGAACATATTCTCAGTTTTACAAATACTGTTGATACAGTTTGTCCCCCTTCATCTCACTTTTGTAGTCCTTCTGCTCAGTAGGTATGGTACTGTAGAAGGATAAACGACAGTCTTTGTTCTAATACTGCAAGGCCACTGGACTGGGACTTACCAGGCACAATTTCTCCAGACTTGTCTTTCACTTGCCTGGAGCTTTGTTTTAGCTTTTTTAGCTCTCACCTACTGTTGGCTCATTTGCTTGAATTTTGTTTATCTTTGTACAATTGTGTGGTGTTGTATATAATTCTGATACAGCTCTGTGACTAGTGATAACAAACACTAGTAGTGATAACAAGTACCATTCTAGGGAAACAGTTTATTGTGCACAAAATTAACGGTGTGCTGTTGTCAAACACTTGGATATCTGTAGAGGTTCTGAAAAATATAAAGACAAGATGACAGATCAAAGCTATAAACAAATTATCACTGAATAACTACTGATCACTGAAGAGAGATGACACATTTGGAGATGGGTGAAACTGGCTTTACAAGTAGCAAAAGAAAATCTTCCAATATAAATAAAACACACCTTATACAACAAATGCAGAAAACACAAACATACAGAAGAAGCAAGATGTAGATTATGTTAGAAAATGCTTAAAAATATCCTCTACTATGATCCCCCCCCAAGTATGAGAAGGAAAAAGCCCCCCAACACATTCTTTTGCAAAGGATTCAGGATGACAGTTCACAATAACCCTTTTTCCCCTACATGAAACCACTGAAAGTGCAAAGTTGTCAGTTTTAACTATGAAACTGTTATTACTGTGATTGAACTGTAGTAATTGGATAACTTGCATGGTGATTCGTAGTACTTTTGTAACTGCACTAATAATACATCTTTTACAAGACTGTTAAAATTCCAATTAGATTGACATTAAACTCTTGGATTTGGACAAAGCATGTCTCCTGTGCAGCTGGGATGACAAAGTTTTAATGCAACATACTGGGACAGCAACCAGAGTTAAAATTTAGTTCAACCATTTTCCCCAGCTTTTTCTGATACCTCTAGTGCGCTCTCCCCCCACTGGCTCTGCTAGGTACTTCCATTATTAAGCACCATGGAATCTGGAAACTCTGAGAAAAAAAAAAAACATTCCCTTTTGAACCCAGATTGACTTACAAAGGTGGAGTAATAATGTCATTTTGACAAATGCTATTTGTTCAGGATTAGTCACACTGCTACTGTTTCTTTGGCTGAAGAGAGACAGACTAAAATTTCCCCATGGCAGTGGTCAGGGAAGAAGGCTGGTGAACTACCATAGCAAGGAGAAACAGACATATAAAAATTGCCTCTAATGGCTAGGAACAAGTCCTTTAAAATCAAAACTGTTACTTTAGATTCCCCAGAAGCACGATCAGACAATATTGCAATCTTTCCAGATTACTAGCATCCACAGATTTTCCATGCAGCAGACATTTTAGCAGAGCATACAGCTCCATTTAATTGTAGTAGAGAAGAACACTGTCAAGTCAGTTTATTTATCAAGGGACATATTTGACTGCCAACAATGTTGTTAAAACACTTAAAAACTGCATTCCTACAGAAAAAGTGAGAGCATCTCTTTGAAAAGCTAGATAAAGCTACAATAATTCTTGGAGAGCTGAAGATAATTTTGACACAATATAAGAAAATAGTGGAAAAAGAGAGAAGTTGTGAAGAACCAGACGAATGCAAATGTAGTGCTTACAGTGCTATTTTTAACTTGCATTATTGATGTATTCAAGATGATTGCAGAAGAATCATATAGAGTGGTAATACATTCCAGCTTCTTGTAAAGATTGTGTAGATGTCAATGGGGGTGAAACAAGAACTGATTTTTAAATAAGAGCTTCTCATACTAACTAGAACATTAGTTGATTTTCTTCTTATACTGTGTAATTGCAAGATCCTGCATACTGACTAAAAGATCTCTAGTCTTTTTTACTAATACATATATTCCTTAAAATATTCACAGACACTACAGGAATTTGTAAAAACCAGAAAATTAAAATAGATATTAAGAATAAATAACATTTATAGAAATCAGTAGTCATATTTGCTAAGTGAGACGGAATGAGAAATGTAAGGTTTGGTGGTTTTTTTGCCTTAATATGGGATATTCTCCTTCAGGCTGTGTACCTGCTGCATATGAGAAGGACAATCTTATGTCTTCCTGACATTGTCTGGTATCCTACAAATATTGACAACTGTCTGTGCTAACCTACCAATGCTACTGCCAACAGGTCCAGTTCCTCATTCAAGATAAGAAGTGGATTCCTGTCCCCCTTCCCACCACCCTATGCCACAATGGATGGGATGAGTATTAGCATAAAGGTGGTGTTAAGCAATGCTCAGTCAAAAAAATGTGTTTGTAAAATTCAGTAGGGGAAGTAATACATTATCCATCTTGACCCATCACTTTTCAGCACCTTTGACATTAATCCTCTCCTGTCCATTGAAGACACTTCTATTACAAAGCAACTATTTTCCCACATTTATGAGTAAGTTGAAGGCTCTGTTCAAACCCTTATCTGCCTACAACTGCATCTCCAACCTTAAGCATTTCTATTATGTACTCAATTTTTTGTGTTCTGATTGTTAAGCTCTATTTCAAACTTCATTTATACTCTTTTACTAAAGGCTTCATTCTTGTCATTTGCAGTGCCGTAATGCCTTCTGCTTGTTTGTTTGTTTGTTTGTTTGTTTGTTTTTCCTAGCCTTCAGTTACTAGCTACAGTGTTACAGGTAGGATTCTGCCCCCTACACAGAGGCATCAAATGGCACATAGGTGATCTCATGGATTCCCCCAGGCTTCCTGCTACTATTCCAGAAGTGCTTAGCTTTCCCAGAGGTCCCATATCATATATACTACCCTGTCTGCATCTCAGGTTCAGAGGGGAAATTACAATTGTACTTAACAACTACTGTAATCTGGTAAATATGATTTGTGCTACTAACAGTAAAAAGACAGGCAGACTGGAGAATGACACTTTCTGACAGGCAGTCTGGCCAGCCTACTTATGTCACAACCACCAGGGCAGCTCCTTGCCTTGCAGGAGGGCTCCTTGCAGATGAGTCTCTTCTAATCCCATCCAGCTCTGCTAGCTTCTTGTCTCTCCATTTCTAACTCCTCACATCTCGTTGTTCACCTGGTTGTTATGGAATGTAAAGCATGAAGCAGGGGTGACACTGAACATGGTCCTTCCTGCATGGTATATGTGTCAAACCCAACCAACAGCAAACAAAAATAGGGTGTAATCTAATGACCTATTATAAAACCCTCTGACATACTCTGGAGAACCTTCTCTTTTTCCTAGGACCTAATAGGCTTTTGACTATCAATTTGGCCAAGTAAAGATCAAGCTCTGTAAAGGTCAAGCTCCTCTATCACCTTTATTTAACTAGAGGAATTGTGTTTAACGCAGAGGTAATCCCTTTGTGAAAAGCATTGTCAGAACATGACATTAGCCCCTTCTTATCTCATGGATTTTGTCTATGAGCTGTTTCATTAAAAATTGTGAGTGTTCAGCTCCACCTTCAAACCTTTTTTGCTATGTAAGCTTCACACAGAACTTCAGTCTTCCCAATCTCTCTTCAGTTTTAAAATACAATTTGCAGCAGTGTAAAAGAGGCCAAAGATACCCTGTGACACTGTATTGGTTTTACTGACTCTGACATTGTAATGAGTACATAGAGAGAGAATCAAATTGCTTCAACCGCACAATTTTTATGCTTCCCTTACACCAGTGTTCTCTCACTCCAGACAATTTAGGATGCTGGGGCTTTGCACAACTGAACTAAATGGCCTTCTAAGCCTGATATGCTCATTCTTTTGAAGTCACTAAGTGCTCACTAGATAGACATTATAAATAATGTATTTCTCTTTCTGCCTCTTACTGACAACAAGAAAAACATTAATTTAACTTCTTTTGGCTGAATGTGAAATAAAGCCTACTAAAGGAGATGAGTGAATCTAACTACTTTCCTGCCATTGCCCTGGAACTCTCAAAGAGAAATTAAATACTGCAGGGATCCTAGAACTCAGTGAAGTTCACAGGAGAGAATGATTTCAGTTACAGCCTACTAAGCCATACAAAAATACTTAGTTCAACTTTATGCACATGGAGTCTCCTTGACCCTGTTCAGTTCTGAAAAGGAAACACATACTTAAGGGACTTAACAAACAATTTCCAGCAGACTTCTCTCTGAAAAAGAAACAGCTATTGAAGTGTTACTTTTTTCCTGTAGACTCAGAATCACATCACTGATACTTTTATTGTTGTCATTGTTATTATCATACTTATAAATGTAACATCAAAATAGGAGGATCAAGATCTGCAAGTCTGTACATGATAAAAGAAAGGGCTAGCAATATAAACAGACAAAGACAGAGGGATGGGAGTGCTGACAAAGAGAAGTGGTACTCAAGGTCATCCAAAGTATCAGTGAGAAAGAGCTGAGGTTTTATACCAGTAAAAATTCCTGAAGCATTCCATATGGTAACCATTTCAAAAGGAACATAGACAACTTGTCAAATTAGAGCAATTTAAATTTAGGGTGTTATTCTGCATAATGTAATACCTTCTGGCCTAATATTTTTGATGAATCTACAGTGACTTTCTAATCCTATCCGACATAAATACAAAACAATCAGAAGTAGTAATATGTAGCTCATTAATCCTGATGTTGGTTGTGATGTCTAATATTATCTTTCACATCAGAGCCTTATAGCATGTTCAGCAACAGTGCAAATGATTAATCAATGTTATAAGAGGAGATGTTATTGTATAAATAGATTTCTGCTTTTTTCCAAATGTTCATTTTGTTTTTACCTGCATGCACATTAGAAAAGAATCAACACTCCACTAATTCAGAACTGTAATATGGTCATTAAGCTCAGTAATAATTGCTTAGTAATAATTTGGGACATTTAAAACTCTTTTTCTCATACAAAATAATGGGAAAAATGTAAACAACCTCTTGTTTTTTCAGTCTGCTCTTCTTAAAAAATATTCGACAGATAGAATTTTTGACTAGTGCTGTGTAATATTTTATAAAAATTCCATAGAGGCTTATGAACCTCAGTTAATAATTAAAGGGTGCCTTCAGTGACAGCAGGAAATGATCCATCTTTGACAATAGTAGAAAATGGCAGCAACAAAAGTTTCCTTGGGAGGTATGCCCTTTTAAACACAGGGCAGTTCACACACCTTGTAGATAACTGATCAATGGGTATCCTGCTTGCACACAGTGCCTCCCCTTTTGTTTAGGCTGTATTCATCCCACTTTCAAGTTTTTTATATACCTTCAGTCTTATATGTTTGACCCTTGTGAAAGTTTTCATGCTCCTATTCCTCAAGAAGAAATACCTGTAACTTCCCTACCTGCTGCTTGCATTTTTGTACCTGTTCATCAATAATAGCTTAGGTCTTACATAAATTTAGAGTATACAAACTAAAGTTTTTGATCAAGCAATAGAGAGAAAGTGGGGATTTGGCTTGTCAAGTACCTCTGCAATTACTGTTTTACATCTTTGGCTCTTCCACATGCTGCAATGTCAGTTAAGGAAGACATAAAATTATTTTTTCTAAATAGAGGAATAGTCTGTATTACTATATCTAGAACAACATCCAACAAAAATTGAAGTATGTATAATATGAGGAAAAATCTTTTTCTGGAAGCAACACAATTCTATAGTCAGTAAGAAATGTTCTGTTAAGATGAAAAAGGATCTGAAATGACAGAAAATGGTGAGAGTTTCATACTTCTCACCATATCTTTCACCTTTTGAGCATATTAGTAATGTTATAGGTGTGTGTGCATAGCTACACACACACACACACACACACACAGATTTTTGTGCTAGATTAAGCTCCTGCAAGTATAAGCTTCTTTGGGTAAACATTATAGAACAGAATGAGGTGCAATCTTTCAAGAGTAATTTTTTTTTTTTAAAGCAAATGCAGAAACTCTATGCATACACAGTGTTAACTCCTTTTCATTTTTAATTAAATATATACACTTATGTTCATATAAGCACCTGTGCACATATTTACTGCCTCCATACAAGAAAACTGATTTGCTGTTACGAATGCTAATATTTGCAGGTGTCTTACAATTTCAGCATTATGTGTCCAAAAATACACTTGAAAAAACTTACATTTTGAATTAAAATGTGTATTGACTTTTGAATTAAACAGAAGTTTGCAGTCTATGCATATAGTCCAGAAAAATATTAAGAAAGCACCTCAAAAAATGTAATGCTTGGACGTATCTACACATTACATCTTGAAAGTTCATTAAGCCCATTTCTAGGACAGGCACTTGTTCTGAGCATGCAGATGTTTGCAACTTCAAAAGGGTATGTGCATCTTTAAGTACACGTATTGCTGCTGTGACCAGATGCTTTGATGTAAATTGAATGCTGGATGTTCCTCTGCTTCTGAGTAAAGAAGCTACAGAAATCCAGGAAGCATTTATCTAAGAGTGTCATGGATAATGTGGTTGAGATGTAAATCTGCCAAGACATCACTGTCAGGACCTTGGCACACACAAAGAAAAGACACTGCTGTGGTCTTATTAAAAAAAGATTTTCTACAGGTAGTTGTGTTAAACCTAAGAGTTGTCAACTATGAAGCTACAGATGTTTCAAAATTTGATTAGGGCTGACTGAGTCCTTTTGGTTTTGGGCCATTGATATCAAATGTGTTTAGAGATTTGTTAGAAGGCACAGTCTGCAAATCTATATGAATAAAAGTGCTGGCAAATTGACACAGTATTACATACAAACTTGTAATCCACCAGGTGCTTGCTCTGGGAAAACAAAGTGTTTGATGTGACTTTCAAGTTCTCTACTAAACTGTGCCTGGTATAAAACATAAATACTCTGTAGTCTTCCTTTTAGATGGAAGATTAAAATACATGTATCTCATATTTATCAGAAATTATTATTCCAGTGTTACAGTGTGCAAGAGCCCTGATTGTATGACCCGCTAGAGAATATTAATCACAGTGGGCTTATAACATAAATATATATCTAAGGCTTCAAAAAGAAAAAAGAAGATACAGTTTCATTTAGTAATTCACCCAATTCTTTAGATTATTTTTCCAAGATCAGTAACACATTAAATTTTATTAACAGATGACACTAGCAAAATAATAGGGACGTCCCAGGTACAAGTAGTTCTTTGGCAAGAAAGCAGTCTCCAGCTAGCTTTTGTTAAAAGGGAAGGCTAGGTGAGAAAAAAAAAGCATAATTTGGACTTAAACATATAATGAACATACATATAAGAAAAAAAGAAAAGCTAAAACCATGATCCAAACATGAAATTATAGCATCACAATATTGTAAAACATCAAGGTCTGAAGGGACCTCAGGATCATCTGGTCCAACATGTCTTGGCAAAAACAGTCAAGAACAGGTTGCCCAGCACTCTTTCCAGTACAATCTTAAAAGCTTCCAGTGCCAGGGAGTCCAACATTTCTGCAGGGAGATCATTCCAATGGCTGATTGTTCTCACTGTGAAAAACTTTCTTCTTGTGTCCAGTCAGATTACCCCCAGGAGTAACTTGCACACACTAGCCCTCATCTGTTCCATACGACTCCTTGAAAAAAGGAAGTCTCCATCTTTTTTGTAGCTATCCTTTAAATACCTGGTGACAAGGTCTCCCCTAAGACTTCTTTTCTCAGACTGAACAAACCCAGATCTCTCAGCCTTTTCTCACATGGAAAGCTTCACAGTCCTTTATTTTGGTGGCCCTTCCTCGGAGCCTCTCCAGCATATCCACATCCTTTTACTATATTGATAAAAACTCAGGAAGAAACTCAGTTTCACATTCTTTATTAATACTTTGACCTGTTAACCCTATTAAAGTAATTATAATCATACTACAAGTCAAGTATATGTGGTTCTATATTGCAAAAGATAATAAAAATTAATTTCAACGTGGATCATAATCCCTAATTACATTAGCATTTCACTGTTTTCTTTTCTATCCAACCCCTGCTATAGCCCTGCAGACTAATATATTCTAAATTCAAAGGGATTCCTACCAATAGCTATTTGGAATTCTGGCAAAACACATACTGTAAAACTGCTGAAATGTATTTGTAAAGCCTGTAAACTCCTGCTTAAACTGGCTGCGTGTATATAACCTCATTGTTTTCAAGTATCACCCATGGGGTCCATCCTTCTGCATTCATAAGCGGGAAGAATATTCGCAAGTCTCATTTTTACGGGCAACTGTATGCTTTAAAAATTTCCTTCTTCCAGTTGTTTTCTTTATCACTTGTAGCACAATGAACACTTGAACATTTCCCTTTAGCCTCAGAAAGCAAACATAGGGCATAAATATTTTTTTTAAAATTATATTTATCATAATGCATTTTGGTTTACCTTCATCACTAATAAACTCTGTTCTTTTCAGTTAATATGTATTCTGACTTGCCCAGGCATTTTATTCTACTAGTATTGAAGAATCCCAGAGGAAGATCATCATCATTCAAGAATAAATACTCTTCTGAGCATGGGTTAAGCCTAATTTATTTATTTTGCAGTGCTAACACATATTGATCTGTTAGAATTAAGAGAAAAAGTGTTTAGTGTTTATCTGTTCAGCGAGTCCATATAATCTGAGCTTTAATTGTAATTTATTGCTATACAATGCTATACACAATGGGTATAGAAAATATTAATTTTCTTTCACCTCATGGACATTTTTATGAGTGCTCACTGACTGACTAATTCAGTCATGGCTAGAAGTATCAATAGAGGTGAATTGACTGCTGATGAGAACAGTCAAAATATTCTACTTCTTTGTTTTACTTCTATTTTCATTGCATGTTCAACTCTGTAATAAGGCATGTGCCTCATGTCAGTGTTCAGAAGGGGGTTCACACTGATGGTTAGAAGATGTTTTAATACAAATCATATGTTGATATATATAATATATAAATATTAATATATTTATATATCTATATGTGCACACATATTCTGTGTATATATTTACACACACAAACTTAGAAGGATAACATGACAGAAAAATGTTCCAAAGAGGGATGTAACTGAAATAAATAAATCAAAATTTGAGAATAATTTATTAATAGTTAAAATACCTTTCATTACCTGAAAAAAACCCTTGGTATATACAGTTTTCAATGTATTTTATGTCCTCCCTTAAATGTTGTGAACTACCAAAATGACTTACTTTTGAGGTGTTACAATGTCTTAATAGGGTAGTCTGTAATTATCTTTGGATTAGTGGCACAACACTAAAATATGATTCTTCACAGAAAGGAATAAGGTTTTGATCATATTGTAAAAGTTCTTACTTTGATAAACACAGGAAAAAAAACCCCAAAGCTAAAATCCTGTCCTTAGAATCACAGGTAAGCCTACCTGAAATAAATGAGATCTGCAGTACGCCTGCCCAGCTCTAACAGATGAGATGATTTGCAATGCACTGAGAAAATAAAGAACAGATAATTGCCATGGGGAAGGTATTCTTGAAAGCGGTTATGAGGAGATCTGACCTACCTCTACCCTGCTATAATGGCTTAGACACATATTCTGTAAAGAAACATAATCACAGATGAACTGTTAATAACTTTACATGCTTGTAGCACATTTGGGGTGGAAGCCAGAAGGTGATAGTAACCTGGGTAAATGACCGCTAATTGGCTTTGATGGGGAGAAAATGGTGGAGATTTATCTAGGAAGACTTTCTCATAGAGGTCATTGTGCTAACCATGAAAGTTAAAAAGCAAAGAGAAGTGAAAATGGTTGTCCCCTGAGGGATCACATTTGCGAACACCTAGTGCTGTGGAGAGGGTTGAGCCTGAAGCACTACAGGGAAAGGCCAGCCAGCCAGCCAGGAGTGACTGTCCTCTTCCCACCCCAGGTTTGTGGTGCTGGCCACCACGACACCAGAACAACTGGGGAATTGGTGTGGACTTGTTTGCATGAATGCATGTGATACAGAATAGGAATTGCTGTTCACCTATCACACTAAGGAAATAAATCTTGCATTTTATGTTACTGAGGAGCATGGCTCTATTCTTGCAGCCATTCCAGCCTAAATTCCCGTGTTACAATCTGGCTGGGTCAGCACTACACCAACAATCAATACTAATCAAGGATGCAGTTTGCATCTCTGATACAGCTTCAAATCAGAGTTAAACAAGGATGCCTTGTAACAGATGGCATATGTGCACTAGTAAGTATCTTTTTTAAAAAACTGCAGCCTTATAACTAAGCTGAGAAAAAAAGCAAGAAGTTTTTTATGGGGACCAATATAGGTCAGAGTATCGATTATAACATACAGGGTCTGTGACTCTTAAAGCTGTTGCATAAATTTTTACACAAATCACACACCATAAAATTGTTATCTCTAAGATGTCCCCACTGCCTTTGCAAATTGAAGGGATCTTAATCCAGTATTTAGTGTATATTTGATACTAATAATCAAGGCTAGGTTATAAATTTAGAAGTCAGCAAGCAAATAGGCTTGTACCTGTTAAAGTACTTTAGGGTTCAGTCTAGTTTTGCCAGACATGTGGACCAATATTTGATAAAGACCTAGTTGGTAGACATACAGCTGATTGTCCTACAGGATATGATCCCATACCCCACTAGCTTAGGGGCTGCAGACTCAGATTGCTACCAGATCTGCCATAAGTCTCCCCCAGATACTATGCCATACCTGCTAGTCTATTGTAAAAGTTTTGGGTACTCCAGAGCATTTGCAGTGGCAATGATATAAATGGAGAGTTAAGCTCCACATTACTATGGAGGGTTGAATTGCTGTCAGGCTGCAGTGACTGTCCTGAGTGGATTTCATTTGGTACAGCAGCTGCATAGACGGCTGCCTATACATGTACACCTCAACAGACCTATGGAAATTTAAATATATATGGTTTATTCTGGAGGTAAATTGCCTCTGCTGTCTGCATTGTATGCAAAGAGACACATAGCCTGGAACAGTGCATTGTCACTTTCAGTACCAAATAAAGGTACAGAATTAAAGGTTGATTGTGCCAGAACTGGCATCATATGAAATGTGCCACTCCCCCTTATCGTGTTGCTTCAAGCCCTTGTAAGAAGTCTATGATTTGCATTCTTTAGACAAGTTTATACAAAATGCTCATGTGGGACCCCACCAGTTCTGAAGACCCCAGCCTAAGGACATATAGCAAGTGCAGAGGAGGGCCACAAAGATGATCAGAGAGGTGGAACACCTCCTCTATGAAGATAGGCTGAGAGAGTTGAGATTGTTCAGCCTAGAGAAGTCTCTGAGGAGACCTTACAGCAGCCTTCCTGTACCTGAAGGGGGCCTACAAGAAAGCTGGGGAGAGACTTTTTACAAGAGAATGTAGTGAAATAACGAGGGGAAATGTTTTTAAACTGAAAGTGGATAGATTTAGTTTAGACATAAGGAAAAAGTTCTTTACTGTGACAGTGGTGAAATACTGTAAAAGTTTGCCCAGGGAAGTTGTGGGTGCATGCTCCCTGGAAGTGCTCAAGGCCAGGCTGGATGGGGCTTTGAGCAAACTGGTCTAGTGGGAGGTGCCCCTGCCCATGGTGGTGGGGTAGGAACTAGATGATCCAAACTATTCTATCATTCTATGATTCTATTCTTTCTATAACTTCAGCTTATTTTACTCATTGTCCCTTTCTTCTTGTCCCCAGTAGGACTCTGTATAAGATAACATGTCCATGGAAGAATGAATTTCTCCCTCACAAATAAGAAACTTCAGAGATGTGATTTTTAAATTATTTATTCTACTATAACTGTGTCTCTGTAAATGTTTTAATCAATGCCATAATCCTCTTTGTTAGTCTCCATTCTAAACAAAGCCCCAAATGTGAGAAAGAGAGTTTGGGATTTAATGAATGCATTATGAACCTTGTTATTTTAGTGTGAAGAATTGTTTTGGGTGTTATTTGTTGTTTTTGTACTGGTGAAAATCTCAGCTGGCAAGTAGCAGTTTCTAAATAACAGAACAAATGAATTTCAGGTGTCATACATTGTCTCTAGGATTTGGCAGCCAACCTGGCTTTTCATTGTCAAGGCTGTCATGCCAGATGCATGATGCTTAGCAAAAGACAATAGATTGCTTCACATAGTTGCATCTCCCACGACATTACTTTCCCAAAACCAAAAATGCTGCATATGGATGAATGTGTTTTTGAAGAAATGTGCCTAAACCTTTCAATAATTTTACAGAAAATTAACTCAAATGTCACTATCCAAGAAAAAGTAATATGGAAATCAGGTACTTAAATTTAAAAAAAAACATTAAATGAAACTCCCATGAAACTCTGTAAAAATCAAAATAAGTATAAATATTTGCTGACATAATTAAGGAATTGCTCTCTGAGTGCTTTGGTAAAAAACATGACTGTGAGAACAAGTCATCAATGACCTAAAATGGCTCATTCATAACTTACATCCTAAGGCTGGGAATTCTTAGTTACACCATAGACCAAAGCATAAGTCTTCATAAATCTTCACAGATTAATTTGCATTTGAACCACCAAGCACCACTTTTAAAACTGTCTTACAGTTGCCTGTATCTAGTTTTTACCACTCTACTTTTGCAAAGTAGGTCTATAGCCAAAGAATCATCCTATAAGGTTTTCCTCAAACAAGCAGCTCTTTTGCCAAAGTAACAGATGCTCTAATATGCCATCGCCATGACGTAGACATAAACTGGACTTCTAAGCCAGTAAACTCTGTGTCTAAGTCTGCACTGATGACTTAAAGAATGAACATCAAATCTTGGAAGCACGAAAATATCCATAAGAGGCTAACATAGACTGTGCAGAATTTTTGTAGCCTAGAAGTGTAATTTTTTCTGTTTACATCTAATTACAATCATTTTGTGTTTGTGGGGGTGTTTTTTGTTTTTGTTTTTTTGGGGTTTATTTTTGGTAAACTTTTAATTCACCGCTTTGGTTTGTGCATTTTTATAAACTGTCTGTTTTATGGTTTATTTTCTCCTGGATTTTAGAGGATTGTTTAGACTCTTTACTTGAAATCATATGTACCAAATGAGATTTAGAAGTCCCTTTTTATTAAGCATCTAAGGGCAATCTAGTGTTACCAAATCAAGTGCTCTGAACCACACTCAGGAAGCACATAGTTCAGTGAACTAAAGAACCATGCAGTGTGAATGGCTCACCATCTCACCTTGCTTAAATAGCTCAGTTTTACATGTCAGAAAACTTCCATAATAGTATTCGCATTTAGATTTTTTGCACCACAGATAAAAAAAGGATAAGCTACAGAAGACTCTCTCATCTTTATCAATCCTGCAACAAAGAGTATAAAAAAAAAGTCAATGGAAATATTTAACAGTTTCTTTTACATAATAGTTTGACTTGACTAAAGGTAGTATTTTAAAACAAAATGTACTGAATTTTCTCTATTTGACAATCCATTGGCAACTGCCTCTGCAAATTTAAACATTCCTCCTACCCGGGTCAATCAGTTGAGAAGGATTCTTGAAATTCAGCTAGGAGAGCAAGAATGAGCAATGCCTAGAGGTATTTCTCAGCAGCTCACCAATGCAATACACATTTTAACCATTAGGTTCAATTATATTGCTCTTAAACAGACTTTAAGAGAAAGGTTTGGTTTTCTTCCTTGTCTGCCCATATAAGTAATACAATTTAGTAGCAATAAAATGTTGTAGAAAATCCTGACAAGAAGATATGGGTAGTAGACCTCATTTGCCAAGCTGTCCATAACCCAGGACCGAGCCTTTTGCACAGAAAGGCAAACTAAAATAAAACAAAAAATGAGTGAAGACTGTGCTAACATAAATCAGCATTAGGCTGAAGGGTGTATACAAAATATATTTTCTAATGCAATATCTTGTGTCCTGTCAGAAAGACCTTTATGAGCACTAACCTCAGTAGCTGCTCAAAAATGGTGTTTTTATATTTATTTACTGTTTTTAGGAGACATACTTTCTTTTCTAGAGTCCAGAATCTACAGGAAACCAAAATGATTGTAAATATATAACCTGTCATCTTCTTCTTCTTTGAACAATTACATTTTTCTTATATGTAACATTAAAAACAAGTTGTTTTCTGTAATATCTTCTCCAAAGTATTTCAACTGCCAAACAATTCACTCATTTGTGATGATCACTCTCCCTTTTTTCCTGTTGAAAATTTCATATTTTTACCTTTCGTATACTAAAAGGAGTAATTCACCATTTTATTTTCAGCAGACTATTCTATATGTGTTTATGCATCTGGAAACTGTCTTCAAGAAACATGTGTTAGGTGAAGACAGCAGCAATTTATTATCCCTGTATTGGTATCTCTCTAGGTACATCCCCATGGCATTGAAATCAGAGCAGCATATTCAGTCGTTCTTCAAAATCTCAAAGCCGAATACAAGTCTGAGAAAAACATAGGTTTCTGCAATTGTACAGCTTTCTGTACAGAATTCAGTTCTAATCCAGTCGTATGCTCATGAGATTCTGTAGTAAAAAAAAAAACCCTAAACAAACCTACACTGACTTGAAACGAACACTTCAAAGTTTTCACAGTCCATTCCTAGAGTAAGGGTTTTCTTCCAAATGACAAGTATAACTGTAAAATTTCTCAAGAAGTATTCAATCTTCACATTTAAAGATTATGTGAAGAAGGCACAAAAGCATCATTAAATCATGTAGGTTTTTTTTTAAAAACATACACTTTCCATGCATAATACATATGTTAAATTCTTCCTATATTGAAGAAGGTAATTCATCATCTATTCTCCAAAATAGTTCTTCCATTCTAAAAAAAAAAAAGATTATTCCAACATGTCTCAATTTAATCAAAGAGCTGCAGAAAAACAAGAGCGTAAATGCAACATAGGTCAGGATTTTAGAGTCTGGGAGGGGCAGATGTTAAGCAGAATCTTTTTCTCTGTGCATCTCTGTACAATGCTTGCTAGAGCTTAGAAAAGGCAGTTGCAATGTGAGATCAGTCAGACAGAAACTGGATTTTGCAGAAACAGGTGCAGGTAGTGGAACTGCAGTTAAGG
Source organism: Florisuga fusca (assembly GCA_038090715.1). Classification (NCBI taxonomy): domain Eukaryota; kingdom Metazoa; phylum Chordata; class Aves; order Apodiformes; family Trochilidae; genus Florisuga; species Florisuga fusca. The sequence continues at coordinate 72,968,008 of JAAWXA010000001.1, read as the reverse complement.
TTCTTTGTTCCATATGTTCCTGGTTTTTCACCAGAGAGACACCTCAACATGAGCTTTGTGAAAGGTTTTTCTCCTGGATGTTCTCCAGGATGTATTGGCATCTGGTTTCAGATGGCTGAGAAATTAGGTTTTACAGTTTATTAGTATGTTTCATCTGGATGTCTTTATACACATTCTAAATGGCTATATCTGCAGTCTACAGATGGGACTAAACTAAAACAGAAGCTGGAACATCCTTGTTTTCAGAAAAAGAAACTGAGAAGGACTAAAAAGTTACTGCCATCTCTATTTGGAATACAGATAATGGTAAATATTTTAGCATCATAGAGATCAGTAAGAGAAATTACATTTAATGAAAAAACAAACCAAAACAAAAAGATTAAAACCCCCCAAATACAAGCAGTGAATTAAAATGATGTAAAGAACATGACTAGTACAGAAAAACAGAAGAGTGTTGCTTTTGATCCCACTGTACTCCAGTCAGGTCACTATGTAGTTACATAGTCTATTTGAAATCCCACAGAAAAAAAAATAAATCCCCGTCACACCAATGCTCATGCAGATTATTGCCACTGGCTTGATCGAGTATTCTCAGTATTTGAGAGTAGTTTTTCTACTAACTTATGACAAGTGCCACTGGGCCCTGAAATTGAAAAGCAATTCCAGTGTAAAGAACAGAATTCTGGATAATGTATAGAATACATAGGTGACAAATCTAGCTCATTTTCTAGCAACAGTTATTTACCTTAACCTTTTAATAAAAAAGTAGTGTTTGGGCAAAAAACCCTACACTACTTTTATTCATACATAGAAATTTTAATAAAATCTACCACAATTTTGTTTTTAAAAACATCATCTTGAAACCAGGAGCCAGCCAATATACCCTCGTGGCAAACGGGGCTAAAGGCATCCTGGGCTACATGAGGAGGAGCTTTGTCAGCAGGTCGAGGGAGGTCACCGCTCTTCAGCATTTGTTAGGCCACACCTGGAGTGCAGTGTCAGTTCTGGGCTCCCCAGCCCAAAAGAGAGATGGGCACAGTGAGGAGAGTGCAGCAAAGGTCTGCAAGGAACTTGAAGGGATAGGAGCATCTTTCCTATGAAGAAAAGCTGAGAGCTGGGGACTATTCATCCTGGAGAAGTCTCAGGGAAGATCTAATCAATGCCTATAAGAACCTGAAAGGAGGATGCAAAGAGGACAGAGCCAGGCTCTTTTCAGTGTCATCCTATGAAAAGACCAGAAAAAATGGGCACACAGGTGGGTCTCTCTGAACTGGAAGGAAACACTTCTTCACTGTGAGGATGACTGAGCACTGGCACAGATTGCCCATAGTTTTGGAGTCTCCACCTTGGAGATACTCCAAACCCATTCACACATGATTCTGGCACCCAGTTCTAGGTGACCCAGCCTGAGCAGAGGCATTGGACAAGGTGACCTCCAGAGGTCCCTTCCAATCTCAACCATTCTGTGAGTCTGTGAAACCACTACAGAGAGAAAACTGATGTTCTGTATGGTGAAAAATAGAATACCAGTCTATAAGAAGTTGCAATATTGCAACTCTGCAACAACAAGGAAAAAAAAATATTGTAGCAAATGAAATCCTAGTTAAAGATAAAATACAACTGTTCAAATTTCAAATTTCAAATTTAACCCAGGAACATAAACACTCTGTAAGAAGACAATTTTTTTTCTTTGAAGTCTCAAAGTTAAGAAAGGTAATTACTCAGAATTTTAATCATCATAAATCCATGCAATCTGCAAATTCAGACAGTAATGTATAATTTTAAAGAATCGTTGTTAGATAATATACAAGAAAAAGAGATTCAAAACCAATAGAACACTGTGATTCACGTTTGTCACACACATATGGAAGGCTGAGTATGAGTTTTAAGTCTGAAGCTGAAACTGGTTCAACCAAGATTAGCACTATGATTAGCATTACACTTTAAATCTATGATTGTGCCAAACGGTTGATGAAGTTGGTTTATCTAACAAAAACTGAATTATCCATTCAACCACAGATTAGAAGCTGGCAATAAAGATAAAAATCCAGAAGATGCAACAGTTAGTCCAGTGAACTTTTCTATATGCTGCTCATAAGAAGAATGAAAATTTAGAGGTAATAATTCAAATGCTTAGCCTTTTCTTTAACAAGAAACATGCAGTGGTGCTACTGAGGGGAGTAACACAATGATCAGTTTTTTCAGTAGTTCAAGATACAAAAAACATCTGTCAAATATGTTTATTTCCTATGCATACAAGAAATTCTACATGAAATATTGCAAAGATTCCAGAGATAGCCACCCTATAAGATCAGGATCTTTCAAAAGAGAGAACATATTGAAAATTTATTCCTTCCAGGTACAGAACCGACAGCATAATGAAGACATGTACAGGAACAAAAATGACCATGAAATGGACTATTAAGAACTGTATTAAAGTCTCATACTTCACTGAACTTTTATGAAAAAAAAAGAAAAAAAAAAAAAAAAGAAAGAAAAAAGATTAAAAGGTTAGGCTTTATGTCTATGGTATCTTGGAGAATTTTTTTCTTACTGTGTTTTGTTGTTTTTCCCAATTGGTTGTTTTTGTTTCAGGTACTATAAGGAGAAAAAAAATAGAGAATGTCTCTAATTATATTAATGATGTTAAAAAAATTGACATTGATATACACACAGATTGCTAGCTGTCTGATGAAAGTTGCAAGTTTTTTACGGAAATACCTTGAAATTAAAACAATTTTCAGGGGGCTTGGTACAAGATCTGACCCACAAGCAGAATCTGAGAAAGTGACTCTTGCACCTGCCACTGCATCTAAAATATGGCTTTAATCTCAACAGAGAATAATTTAGGGCAACAAGCTGCATAAATAATAAGTTGAGAATAGGTACTACATACCTATGGAGAGAAACCATAACTGAGATGTTATAGAAAGACTGATTTTCTAAAAAAAATAATCAAGCTTCAAAAATGAAGTATATCCAAAAGGTGTAGCACTTATAAGCTATCTGCTTCATTAGGGTAAAACAAGGGGGTTTACCATGACACTTAAAAAATAAATAAATATGAATTCTTTTTATAGGAAAAAGCCCCCCAAACACATCAGGTAAGAACGACAGTAACTGGAAGGACAGGCTAGATGTAACTCATTGAGTTATTTCTGTATGTAAAATTGTTGTGATTGTAAAATTGTCTTATTATAAACTTCTTATACAACATAAATAAATGTGTATCTGAAGACTAGCCTGTCAAATGGGATTTTTTTTATAGTCACATTTACAATGTAAGGCTTTCTATGCCCTGTAAGTGAATAGAAAAGTAGGCACTGACATTTATAGGACAATTAAGCTGTAGTACTTGAGGCAATATGTACAATTTTGGTGGGAATAATTCAAGTCACAAAGTATTATAGCAGGAGGAAACAAAATTCTTCACAGAGCTTTGCTGTAGGCCTGCCTGACTCACTTAAATTAGCACAACTCCAGCTTTTATAGTATATGTTCCCAAGTAAAGTAGGGCATTGGTTCAGAGTGAAGCTAAAATCTTTGTCATGTGAGTTCTAAACAACAAGCAGCAAGAAAAAAAATATAATAGAACAGAAAAGAACACATCTCCACACTCCAGAGCACTCCAGCCCTGCTACAAAAATTTAGTTCAAGCAGAAGAATCACTCACTTTAAACAATGGAGACTATCTAATAGAAGCAGCACATATTAATACTGCCAGTGTGACAGATGGTCCTGCAGTACATAATAAAGTAAAAGGCATTTTGAAGAGAAGGAAGTTGTATCTGATAATTTGCAAATCAGAATCCTGGCAGCACAGCAAGGGAAAAATAACTGAGTGCACATTAGGCTGGTGCATTTTTAATGTTTTACATTTCTAGCAATGGAGATGAATACAAGTACTGGAAGAATTGAAAGGTGAAAAATTATATGTTCAGCTGCTACTAACAGTCATACAATACAGCATTTTCATTTAAAATATAATAAGAATGTATTTCTAAATAAGTCCATTTTACCTGTATGGTGGTGTATGTACACAATGGCAGTATTTTAATGAATAACGTAATTAAAAAATAAAATCAGAATTTACTTATATTTCAAATGTCAAAGGTTTCAATATAGACATAAGTAAATTAAAACACTTAATTACAAGAATCTCTGCTTCTAGAGATGTTTTAATTTGCATTTATTGAGTAGCTCAAGGGTTTTAATTGGAGTATTTCCTCCAAAGTTACCTTTTCCTCCAGAGAAATAGACTTAAATGATAAACTACATTTTCAGGTAGCTAGAAAGTGTTAAATTTGTATACCTTAGTATCCAGGACAGGAAGATACACATAATCTAGATAGATAAAAACTTGATGCAAATTGGATCTGGATGGTGGCTGAAATGGTCAGGATTATATTTATTTTTTAACAGCAAAAGTCACAAGTAAACATGCCAAATATTCAAGAAATCAGATCAAGAAACCAAGATCTGAATTCTCTTTCACCCACCAGAATCCACTCAGTGTGTGGAGGTTTCAGGGAAAGGCACGTGCATAATCAACACCTTTCCTAGTATAGCTGTCTTTAACTGTGCTAATTTGGTTATTTTGTTTGTGTAGTAATTAGAAGATGCACAAAATTTCCGTGATTCTTAGAAAATGATAGATGTGTCTTACATCTTCCTTTGCTTCTGACAACTGATTATTTGTTTCTATCACATTTAAAGTATCCTTATACATTTCTGCCACTCTCTATACAGTTTTGTCAGCAGAGCTATGGAAATGCATGATGGAAAATGATCACAATCATATCAGTGAATCTGGCTTGTATCCTGACACAAGAGGACAAAATGGATCAAAGAAGTTCAATGAAGCTTTTAAAATAAAATTTTTAAAAATTGTGTGTATATACATGTATTAAAAATATGAATAAATTTTGGCAGCACAAGTATAACAATAGTGAAGTAAACAAAATGCATAACCTTCTCAGAAAAAGACAGAAACAGCCATTACTGAGTTTCTGAATGCTGTGTACAGCTCCCAGAAAGATTTATGTTGACATTTGAGACTACAAATTTCCATTAGGGTCAGACATAGGGACACAACTCTCATTTACGCTCCATAAAAATGAATGATCCTGTTAAAGGCATTTCATGTATCATAAGGATATGCGATAATAGTGCTCTGAGAATTACTGCTCACTTGACTGTTTTATGATTACAAACTAATGGCAATTTTTAGGCAGTAAACTTGTAGCTACATTTAAGTTACTTATAAGCTGAGCATTATGAAGTGTTGCTCCATCAAGTCTGACAAAAAGGCAGAGAAGGTGTATCTCTTCCCTTTGCAAAATATTCAAGTCAAGATTTCAAGAAATGTGTATTTGAAGATGGGTCTCAATAGTTTTTAGCAAGTCACTAGATAATGTACACAAAGTTAATAGATTCTTAAGTCTCTAGTATTCAGGTGTTTGAAAGCTTAACATAACTATCCAGGTCCTGTGAAATACTGCATAATTATTAACAGTGGATGACTCATGCACATATAGGCACCTTCTCATCCAAGAAAGCCACCAAAATGCTAAAATGAGAAAGAACATATATGCTCGAAATTTTATTCTAAATTTTTGTCTTACAAGTACCTTGGGCTAGTACAGTTGCAATGGGCTTCCTGACTCCTTCCTATAAGCACAGATTTCTTCCTAATTAAGTATTTCAATTCTCAAAATGTTTTAAAGATGTTAAAAATAATAAAAGCAAAATGTCTTGTAACATAATAACCAAAATATTAAGTATGTTACCCTTACACTCCTATTCCAGCTGTTACACAAGAATGAGGTAGAGGTGATCCACAGGGATCCTTGGATAAGGCTCAAAAGCAGATTTCAGAAGCAACAGTCCCCCCAGATGATGGCCATGGGTGAAGAGAGCTTGACCCTTGTGATCCTTCAAATTTACACCAAGTATGATGTATATGGGATGGAATACTTAGTTTGGTCAACTTTGGTCACCTGTTTGGTTAGTTCCTCCCCAAAGAAGGGTCACAGGTGTGACCTCTGTAGACCCTTTGTGTTTCTGGAGCATAAGATGTTTTGCAGAACTGAGCAGTGGCCTTGGTTCTGCATACCTCTCTTCAGCAGTAATTATAAACATTGACTGCTATCAGTCCTGTAAACAGACATTGACTGAAAAGCATGCTGTTAATTTCAGTAAGTGCAGCCACTTAAAAGAGATTTAACTGAAAAGTAATATTGTTAAGAAGAAAATGGGTTCTGTCCAGGCTCAAACCAGGACAAGAGATGAGTCTTGTAAGACAGGTACTGTAAAGATACAAAGAAAAGACAATTTAAATCAAGCCTGCCACTTCCATTTGACTGCATGTAGAAGCTTGGCAGAACTCTATAATTTTAATTAATTTTTTCAAGTAATCTAATTTCAGGAACTTATTTCTAACAGTCTTGGCTTCTTATGTTTACTTATGATTACTAGCTTGAAATTCTGTTCACCTCAGCTGAAGAAAATGTTTTTACCTAGTCCCAGATGACATCTGACATTTCAGAGATAGGAATTAATGCTTTGGTAAGTCAGAACTGCAGTAACAAAGGCTACATTTAGTCAAGTTTAAAACTTCACTGGAGGTTATACAAAGAGTTGCTGTACTGGTTTTGGCTTGGATAGGTTAGCTGGCATGGATTTGTGACCAAAGCAGTGTGGTAACACACCAGCCTTTCAACTGCTGCTGAGCAGTGACAGCCCAGCCTCAAGGCCTTTTCTTCTCACATTGCCCCATCAGAGACTAGGCTGGTGGTGCACAAGAACCTGGGAGGGGACACAGCTGACCCCAACTGACCAAAGAGGATATATCCTGTACCATATGATGTCATGCTCAGTCATAAAAGCTGGGGGAAGAAGAAGGAATGCGTGGACATTCAGAGTTATGGCATTAGTCTTCACAAATAACCATTATATACCATGATGGAGCCCTGATTTCCTGGAGATGGCTGAACACCTTTTTTTTTTTTTTTTTTTTTTTTTTTTTTTTTTTTATTTCACCCCGTGAGTTTTCTCAGTTTCACTCTCCAAATTCTCCCCCCCATCCTACTGGGGTGAGGGAGATGCTGTGTGGTGCTGAGCTGCCAGCCAGGGTTAACATGCAGCAATTGCATGTTAAAAGTATTTTTCTCCATGAAGTACTAGTGAAATTACAATGGACTGCTTTTTTATTTAAATTTACAATCATACATAGAGAGCTGTAAAATAAATAGCAGAAAAGCTTCCCTTGAAAACAAGTCCATTAGCCTTTAGTAATTTACACCCAGTACATCACGTTCATTTCTTTCTTTCCTAATGGTTAAGCTACAGCTAGTCAGAATCAGTCAGATATCAGATATAAATGTAACTGTTCAGCTCACTGAATTTTTCAATCATCAGATTTCACATACAGCACAGTATTAGCTACTTCAATGGCTACACATTTGCCTATTGCTGATTGCAGTTTATAAAGAAACAGCCTCTACTGCTACTATTTGTTCTCATTTTTAGAAGTCGTCTTATGGTCTTTTTTTCTGATATTTCAAATACAAAATGTCCAGGCTACATTGCTTTATTCAGGATTTAGTACAGCTGACTCCAGCATCCTGTATTATTAAGAATACAATGATCCAGAAATAATTTTACAATATATGAAATAATCTTTCAGGACACCGAGGCATGCCAGTCAGTGGCAAATAGCATTAGCACACAAGAATTCACACAGTGAAAGAGGTGAACTTTTTTGCTGAAGAAACAAATCAAACATTAAAAAGATGAATTAAACTGAGAAAAAGGAAACATTACAACCATAAAAAAGACACATTTCCAAAGAACTGGTTGGGCTGTGTAGCAGAGCATTTTGTCTCCTAAATGGAAAAGTTAGTTTTGTATAGTTCTATGTGTCAAGTTTTAAGCTTCACTATCAAACAGGGTAATGTATGTTTGCACTGTGTGCATCCTGGACTTCAATAAAGAAAGTAAATTAGACTATATTTCTAGGTAAGCCTTAAAATTTGATATTTGACATCTCTGGCAAGCGTTACATACTTGTGCTAATGGAAAAACAGTAAGGACCTAGCTACATGAAGGAAGTATGAATGAGAAAGTTATATCCAGCATTGTAATTCACAAGACTTAAATTCATAATTCTGTAAGAAAGATGCTCCTAATGTTACTTTTAGATTTTTATATTTCTAGATAATTTCATTTCTTCAGCAACTATTTATTTACTTATTTAATTATTTTTGTGTTTCTACATATATACGGTAAATTTTCTGTTCTCACCACAAAAAATTACAACTACACACTTGCAAGCGACCATTTTCTTTCCACACATTATTCTGGGATAGATTTAATGATGATAGGGTGGAATGTAGCTTTGTGAAGGATCAGGAAAAATACTTAGTTGGGTAATTAGGAATTAATGCACTTAAAAACTATACAGATAACAATTCTGAGAGACAGATACTCTGAAGATGTCTAATAAGGTGGCCTTAATACTGAATTGATGGTACTACTTATGTGAACAAAAGACTAAAAAGCTTACAGATTAGAAATCATTGACAGAAACAGAAAGCATAAGAGAAAATAGGGTGCGGCTTAAGCTAATATGTTGGTACTTCTAGGGTATCTTGAAATAGGGGAAATAAAGCAAGCTTTTAACACTTGTAGATGTTTGTATCATCGATACTATTTTTCACATAGTTTGGTTTTAGAACACACATCTGTGCTGGAAAACTAGAGCAAAATAACTATTTGCCTGAGCTACATCAGAGGAGGAAAGACTGAAAACCACTACTATAAATTCAAACCCACTACAAACTGAGCATTCAGTAGTTCAACAATTAGTTGAGAGAAAAACTATAAGGAGGTATTTCTCACTGAACTCCACAGCTTTCAAATTTATTTCTTGCTCTTAGTATTTGAATTTTTCTACACACCTGCTAATCTGCAGAGAATTTTTACGTTTTTATCAATCAGAAGCAAAGCTTTGGCTGGGTACCAATCTATTTAAATAATTCTCAAACAAGAAGCTAGGCTCAGGATATAGGTTAGCATCAACACAGGAGGTAAGAACAATCAGATATTTACTATGACTAATCTATGCTCAAAACTGTGGTTCACTTTATTGCTAAAAGATCTATTAAGTATTTGAACAAAACGCTGTGATGACTGTTTGGTCTGAGAAATTGGCACAACTGAATGGTTCTCCAAAGAGTTCTTACTGAATAGATCAGCTCCTCAAAAAAGAAACAAAAGCAACACAAAAAAAAGCCAAATCATTCTGTTGAGCACTCAGTGATGCTCTCCTGTCTTCCACTGTGACTGATGCATATTGAAACAATACTTGTTTTTATGGTTGCAGGTTTCCTTGATCACAGTGTAAATTAAAGGGAAGAGAAATTAAATTGCTGCTGAGAATCCTGAAATCAATGCTGAGTAGTGGTGTTAAAAAGACACGGATGACAAAGAACATTACAAAGAAATGCAGAATCTTCAAAAGTGGAAATAGCTTGTGAGAAGATGAAATGCAACTCTAAAAAAACTGTAGATGAATTCACACATATAATGCAAACAATATCACATTAGTTTTTAATAAAATTGACCATGTGCTTTGAAGAAAATGTGGAAATCAATATTGTTAAATTTTTAGCTGTATACCCATACTTGGGTATTTCTTTAACTGTTTCCACTTGAAAAAGCTGCTTCATACTGTTGCCAACAGTAATTCTTGTCAGAGAAGATACTTTAGTGTCAGCAACAAGTATGTATTCTAGAGGCCACACTCTTACTGCACTGCTGGCTATTTCACCTGAAAGGGAACAATTTAAATGTGAGTGAATAAACATAAAGGGCTAATAATACATCAGGACTTGTGCTTTGCACCATCTTGTGTAGTTAAAATCTGCTATTTCCTTATGCTGACCTTTTAATTCCATCTGTTGAAATCCTGCCAGCCACATGTCTAACACAACCACAGAATTTGTACTACAGAGTGTCATTCATCATGTTTATGAATTTCTTACCATGGATACTGCTGTGGTTGTATAATATCATCCATAATACATGTGAAAATGGCAAGTGAAACATGTCAACAGAGAAGTTAGTGTCACTTCCTTTAAGAAGATACATCTAAAACCCACTAAATATATATGTACATATGTAGTGAACCAGGAAAAAAGAGACTTTGTATACAAATTCAAAGCTTGAAAAGCTAAATTTATAGTTTGAGTAGTCTTGTCTGTCCTTATGTATATCCAAAATATTTGTTCGGTGCAGAAGAAGCAGTATTAAAATATTAGGTGGCTACACAAAGGCTTGATTCTTGTGCATATGTAATTTTCCTAACAACATATCAGGTGTTTTCTATACTTCAGTCTCTTGACTTTGTAATCTATACAACTGTCATTTGGCATACTTTGTATCTGTTTACTGAGAATTCAGTTAAACAGGAAAAAACATACATACAGATACATACCACATGCAAGTGTATGACTTGGGTCTCCAGTCTTCCATATTATATGCATATAGTTCTGCATGGGTATCTATTAGGCACAATAGGTGGTCCCTGGAGAAAGTTTATTTCCACACAGAGGAACACTGCTCAGATTACACCCAAGTGATTGCTGTAGGTCTCTGTCCCTCTTGTAGTCACACCTTTCTCAATTCTGAAGAAATTCTTGCATGGCGTGTGCCAGGACTGCAGACTGCAGGTGGTTACAGAGAGGCATTTCCTCCCTACAGTCAGTAAAACTGCTCTGGCATCTCCCAATGCAGCATATGCTGCCACTGCAGGTGTTGCTTTGGCAGCAGTGTAAGCTCAGCTATTAAAAATGTTCATGTTCAGTTATCATTTTGTCAGACTGCCAACTTTTTTCCTGAAGAGAAAGACAAAATGGCTGAGGTTGACCTTTAAATCTTTTGCTAGCATAGATCCAGTGAACATGGGGCAAAAATTCACATTTCCATCCAAAACAACTAAGGGGACAAAAGGTACTGCTATGGCTTGAGTCATTCAAAAAGGAAGTTTAATTCTGATTAAGAGAGTTCCTTTTCCAACCAGGTATCTCTCCAGTGGGGGGCTTTCGTGTTATGATTGTTCTAACAAAGTTGCTGCAGTCTCACTAATCCTGAATTCAGCCATAACAGAGTGGCATTTCAGAAGGCAAGAAAAGACAGCTGAGTTTTGCTCTCCTTCATTTTCAAAGGTCACTTCAAACAAGTGTGTTAGACCAGAAAGGAAGTAGGTCAGAATCATCTCTAATAACTGAAAATGTCAGTTTAAATGGAAATGTTGATTTCCATGATTTTACCACATATACATGCAAATATATACACAGACAGAGCCTACTCTTCTGCATTATCTGAACAGAAGTTCAGGTACAACTGCCTGTTGTTCTAAACAGCACAGCTTTAGAACTGTCTCTGTCAGCTCCTATGCAGCTAAAATAAAGATTTAAAGATGTGACTGAAACATTAATGAGCTTTCTGTGTTGTACTGCAAAGGGAGCTAAGATGAAAAAGTTTTTCTATTCAATTCGTATTTGCTTGTTGTAATGTTAATAAAATTTCAAAATAAAGGGCACTTAGTGTTCATTTCTGAAAAACAGAGGGAGAACAACAAGGTTTCATCAGAATGTGTTTTAGCATTCAGAGATATTAAGTAAATCTTGAAAATTCTGACCAGCATGTTGTGTCTGTTTATCTCAACAGTTCTAGCTCTATGTTTGCTTGCAGAGGGCTGGGAGGCCGGAGAGACATCCCTTTTCCTCTTCCGTGAGCATCTGTACACTCAAGACTCTGGGTGGGGGGGAAGAATATGCTATTCTATCAACCACGATGATGAATGAGGAAGGCCTAGGCAGGAAGAGTGTATAACGTATCAGCTACTATTCTTGAGCCAAATTGGTGAAAGAATGCAGTCCACACCTAGAAAAGGACTGTTTCACCATGGGATTCAGGATGCTTCTCTGTGTCTGGGGGAAAAATGTGACTACATTGTATTTTCTTCATAATGGCCTTCTAACAGCATCTGTTTCTTTGTGCTAGCTTCCAAACTCAGACCATGGCCGCAAGTTATTTCCTGTAGCCTTTTCTTACTATTTTTACAACTCTGGATTAGTTACATGCTTTGATTTGTCTCTATTATCATGTAAGTTGTGAAAGAGTGATCCTGCTACATTTTAAACAGCAGGATATTCTACCTCTCATAGTTTTATTGATTGTTATGCTTCCACTTTCAAATTATGGGCTGTCTCAACAAGTGTAAGGTTCAGAGTATGGTGTATACTTAGTAACTACTACTAAGAGTTGCCTCCATAAAATTCACTGAGTATAATCTAAGTTAATGAAATGTCTAAGTAGTAAAAGGTAAGATAATCCATGAGGTAAGTGGAAAGGTGTAGGATGAGTGAAAAATGGATCTAATCAGTGAGATGTTAAATGTTTTCTGAAATGTACCCAGTACTCAGGAATGCTTATCTTGGCTGAAGCTTACTCTTCGATAGCTTTTACAATAATATGATCAATCAGTGCTTGTAAGCCTTCAAAAAGTATATCAAAGGTTTTCTGTCCTCTTGATTGGTGCTTGTCCTCCCTCTCCCCGTCCTTGTTTATTCAAGTGTATTGCTTGGAAGGTACAAAGTGAAACTAATGGGATCGTCTAGAAGAATCATTCAGATCCATTTTGCTTGGGGGAAAATGTCAGTCTGAACTAGGAACAAAGATGGATCAAAATTACAAGAGAAATTTACAAACTTTAAAATTAGGTGAGTGTGGTTTAGTGAGCCTAAGAGGTAAATGTTAAGTATTTATGTCATGATGTTAAATATTTAACATCATGACACATACAGGTCATGCTATTTGAAAGTTATTTTTACATACAAAATGTAACATTCAAGAACCATTGACATATGCACTGTTATTTTGTACTGTAACATTTTCAATGCTTACTTTTTCAAAAGTAAAATTTGGGGACCTGAATTGAAAAGACTGTGCGTATTTTCTGGACATCAAAACCAGCTGTGTTTTCAGTTTTGTGACAAATTCACAGCAAAGTACACAAGACATTAGTGACTATTATCTTCAGAAACTACATCAATTCTTTCCATGTGAAGACACGCTGTTTTCTTATTTACAATGTTAAGGCTTATTTTAAACTGTTTATCTTAAACTCAGTGTATTTTGTATGTGAAATTTGGAATACTTTTTAAAATTTATTTCTTCAGATAAACTCTTAGTTCACAACAAAACAGTTGTGAAATACATGCATAAATGTATGTTTACAAAAACTTAAATATATATACAAAATACTGTTGATGCCAGTTTTCATCATGGAATAGGATTTTACTGTATGAATTCCTGTATGAGGAAAGGAAGTATCTAATGCAGGATTCTTTCACTGACTGCCAGCTATTGTTGCTCTCCTATTAGAAGGATAGGTGCATCTCAGAGAGGATTTTCTTTATTGTTTTGAAACAGTTGGCTCCGAGACTGAAGAAAACATCACGCTGAGCTACCAAGAGCAGCATTCACTCTCATTTGAAAGCAGGTCATGCATTCAGCTATTTTTTCAATTTTCAAATAATCTCAGCAATATGCACCACACATGCTGCTTCAGGTCTCTGAAAGGACTCATACTGGTAGCATCCCTGAACACACTTACCTTATTAGTGGTCTGGGCTTGTCTGTCTTTTACTTCTGCTTCTAATTTTGCACACCTGCTACAAGGAGGTAACTAGGAAGTCTGCCTACATCATTAACATAGACTTCTTTTGTGTTTTGGCTTTGTATTTTCACTTTAGTAAGACTTCTGATGCTATCTTCCCCAGAATTCTCATTTGGAAGAAAATCTGAGCTAGATGAAAACAGTTTTAAGAAAGCTAAAAATTAGCTGTGCTCCAGGCTCACAGGACAGTAACTGTGGCTTGACATCTACTGGCTGGTAATGAGTGGAACACCCTAGGGATTGATACTGTTCAACACCCTTATCAGCAGTTTTGGTCACAACACCAAGCATATACTATGTGAATCTGTCCACAGCACGAAGCTGGGCAAGGAGGGAAGGTAACATGCTAAAAAGCACAATTTTAATTCAGAGTTGAAACATTTGAAGGCTTGGCCCATGGAAGCTTCATGAAACTCACTAAGGAGGACTCTAAGCAGAGTGAGCCTGTGTTATAGTATGGGCTCAGAGCTGAGTAAACAGTTCCACTGAGAAGTATAATCGGAGGGTTATAGTGGATACCAAGTTGCATTTGAGACGTTCTTGGCAATGGTGAGGATGCCTCCAGAATACTATGTGCAGTTTCACTATGCTCTCCACACTCCAATTAAGCAACATATAGGAGTCTGGTTCAAAGTAACTGCATATAGGTGACATTAACTACATGAAGAAGCTAAAGGAATCGTCTTGTTTAATCCTATGAAAAGGAGATCAATGGTTATTCAAATAACAATGGGAAAATACTTTTAAGTGTTACAAAGATGATGGAAATTAATTCTGAGTAATGACAGAAAAGACAAGTAGGGCCAAAAGTGACTGATCATCAGTAGGGAGGATCAAGCTGGACATTAGGAAAAAAAAATCTGAGAATGTAGAGTTCCTTTCTTTGGAAGCTTTGAAATTTTGGCCAGAAAAAGCCATAATCTGATCCAGTGCTGACAACAGTCCTACTTTAAGCAAGAGATTGGAACAGTGACTTGTAGGTACCTTCAAGCCAAAACTTGATGATTCTATGATTATTTGCCTTTCTTATTTCACAAGACTCTGTATACCTCTTATTATCAGCCTAATTAAGCTTTTGGAGAGAAGATGGACTGCAGAGGAAAGAACTCAGCTTCTGTAACTTTTATTTAACTCATTAGATGCTTTTGTTTTCTGAGGGACTGACCACTAGATGGGAGATATGCATTAGTCTGGTTAGATGCTAAGATGATACCAACTCAATGTTTGCAGCTACACTGTGAAGCAATTTTCAGGCAATTTTTTTCCTGCTGGAAGGAAGGATACACATGGGAGCCAGTCATGCTTGTGACTGCTGGAATGAGTTCTCCCATTTTTGTAAAACTGGAATTTGTGAGCTATGAAGCTGAAGTGAACACCTTGCACTGCCAAAGTTGTAAAGGTAGGACCATGGCCTGAAGCAGGTGTACTCTCCAGCAGCAAATACATCTGTTTATTTTGGGGGATTTTAATTTATACCATTATGAGTTGCATCCACATAAGATTAACTATCACTACATCATCTTCTGTCACATCTCACTCATTCAAATTTTAATACTTCTGTGCCAATGTTTTAATCCATGTGCATCTTTTCCCCCAGTTCTTCTCCTCTGTGGTCTTTCTCTCTAGCTATTCTATTTTATTGTAGTATTCATGGAAGAGAAAAAAAAAACAACAACAAACTTTGACCTGTAGTTTAACTGCTGCATGATCAACTGAAGTTTCCTAGTTTCAAACACATGCTTTTTTACAGGGCTTTACTAGAAACTCAAAAGATGTTCCTCTGCAATTCCAGCCAAATCAGTTTTTATTTTCCACTGCCTACTCACTGCTGTCTATAAGCATACAAAACTTGAATGTTTCAATCATAAAAACTAAAGAGTTTGGACTACTGTCCTAGTTTGGACCAGGGTAAGGGTAATTTTCTGTCTTGTAATTTTGCATTCAGCTAAGTCTCTTGTAAGTAGCTGCACTTGCTGAAATTAACAGCAAGTTTCTCAGACAGTGTCTGCGTCTAGGACTGATACCGTTCAGCGTTTATAGTTACAGCCAGAGACTGGTATGCAGAGCCAAGGACACTGCTCAGCTCTGAGGAACATTTTGCCCTCCGGAAGGACAAAAGGAGTAAAAAGGTCACACCTGTAAACCCTCCTTTGGGGAGGACCGGACAAGATAAATGATCAAAATTGACCAAACAGAGTATCCCACCCCATACATGTCATACTCAGTATAAATTTGAGGGATCACGAGGGTCAAACCCTTCCCTTCCTTCTTTCCCTTCTTTGCCTGTTCCCTGTTTGCTTCGGCATCCTGGGAGGATTCCGTCCATTTGTCTGCCTGTGGTCCTGATCCGTGCCAGCCTGAATCTGTGTGTTCCTATCTCCAGCTCCTGACTGCTGCTGACCCCAGGAGTCCAGCCTGGACTTTCCCAGGGCTGCCTTGCAGCCTTGGTGGTGACATGAAAGTTACTGGGGGGAAGAGGGGAGAAACATGGTTATAAATTTTCCTGTATACTTGTAAATATTTAGTTATTTTACCTATTTATCATTACAGTTTCATTAAAGTTGTGTAGTTTAGCTTCCAACCCATAAGTCTCTCTCCCTTGTTCTCTCTCCTTTCTTTATCAGGGAGGAGAGGGCAATTAATAGAGAGCATCTGTTATTCAGTTTAATTACCGGGCCAGTGTTAAATCATGACAGCTATCATGATCTCTGCTTGGACTTCTCATGACTTGACTTGATGAACATATTCTGGTAGGATCCATATTTGAACGTGTGCCTAACTGATAAGTGCATGCATACTAACTTACTGCTTGGTAGAATGCAGTTTAAACAAACTTCTTTTGCTACCAGTTTAGTCAGATTTTACTTGGATTTACTGATCCTTGTATCTAAAGTATTCAAACCTGATTTTTTGGTATCTACTCTCAAAGACTTTCTTTGCCACCTTCCTAGGGCAGATACTTCATATTTTACTATTTATGTATCGCACAAGCTTCAGAACACGCTGGTTTTTTGAAAGTTTACCATCCTAAGATGACTTCAGTTCTCATATTTCCAATATAGTACCTGGAGTCCTATCTTTATATCTGAATCCAGCCAGCTGCAGACATTGAAAACTGTTGATTTACATAACACAAAACAAAGTCATTACCAGCATTAAAGTAGAAGAGGAATAGAAAACTGACTTGAATTTTACTTCCTGGAACTACTACTTCGTCATCTGGATTTATGCTTATTTATAAACACAGAGTCAAATTCTAAGGTAGTAACCAACAACATTCATACATACTGGAACACACATATACTTGTCAAAAACTGAATGGCTTCCCTGAAGACTAATTCTGAAATGTCTATTTTCAAAGCTGGATCCCCTTTTTTTTTTTTTCTTTTCCTTTCCCTGTCCCTCGACCTTCTCTGAAAAGTAACAATCTCTATATTTGACAGTGTGAAACAGCTTTTGCTAAAAACAAAACATTGTAACAAAATCTCTTATTTTTTTCAGATCTACTTAGTTTTCTCTTATATGTGGCAAATACCACAAATTTTTGAAGACAGTAATGGTAAAAATACCAAAGGTGATATATGTTTGATTCTCTTGCATAACATGCTTTAGCATTCCATATGGAATTCTGAATAAATAAGCAGCACATTACATCTTAAAGCACTGTGAAATTTTAAATTGTGTTCCAGGTGCTGGATTTTATTTAGGCATGCAGGTAATGTTGAAGTAAATAGTCTCTGTGTGTGGCTAGAAAAAAACCTTAAATGTTCTGTTACAGACACGTTCCCAAATGTTCAGTCACTGCAATTTGTACAATGGGGACATGAATGTGATTCCCAGTAGCTATTCTTGTTTGGCTTCTGTTTCAGGAAGTCAGAGAACAACTTAGCTAGAAAAACAAAAAACCCCAAACCAATATGTATATATACAAGGTAGAGGCATCCTCTGTTCTTTCAGGCAATTTATCTTTAAAACATCTGCTTAAAAAAACTCAGAATATACCAATTTGCTATACCTATTCAGATATACACTTTAAAATTATTTTATTCTGAGACTGGGAAGCTGGGTGATTTGTACTAGTGTTTTGCTTTTGAGTTTATTTTTTTTCCTACTATTTTCAGTGCCTCATATACAGACATTGTTGTCTGCCTTTTTGTAGGCAATGATAATTCTCTAGCAGATCGCACTTTACTGATGAATTTTAGAACTTAAAAATTGTAAGGACAGTGTGTAATTTTAACTAAAGCTGTATTGCAATTGTAAATATCACACAGAATATACGTCTTAAAAAAAATAGCAGCCATGTTTGGACTACATTTCTTGATGCTTGGCCTTTCTTCACATTCCAGTTGTACAGCCTCTCACCATTTCAGTTTTTACTCTTTCTATATTGCTATTTAATAGGCAAAATGCCTCTGTACATATTTAAAATGGTTTGATATAATGTTTGACTGTTTGACTATCAACATAAACATCCAATTGAGAGGGAGCATAAGAATTTTTCTCTGCTTTCCCAGAAGCACTAGGGGATACAACTATAAAAGCTCTTCCATCAGCCATACTGCACACATTAAATACCTTTAGACCTTTAAATTTGTTTGGTTTAAATACTGATTCCAAAACCTGGGATCTTGACCTTCTGGTAAATTTGCTATTATAAGAGAAACCTCTCTAAAATGGATATGTTGCCTCTTTACATTTATAATACACTTCTTCACCTTTTATGCAGTATCATACAAACAGAACAACATATCTATCTGATCCACTCTGAATAAATAAGGGAGAAATAAGGAAAATACAATCAAACTTACCAGGATGTATGCAATCTACAAGCACCAAAGCTTCACAAAAAGATTTCTAAAACAATTCAGAAGATTCAGAACAATAGTTCACTTGGAGAAGACCTTTTTTAAAATTAGATATTAATATTTTTATGATTAAAGTTCTGTTCTTAGCTGAAAGTGTAGAGATATGTTAAGAATCCAAGTTAGTATATGCAGTTTATTAAATTCATCGTTTACTTTATATTAGCATGCTACAAATAAAGACCATGAAGTAGTTGTTGTTTTTTCACTTATATGCTTACCATATGTATAAGTAAGGAATTTTACTATATATACAGAAATAAGGAAAAATATGCGACATTATATTCATTTACACATTTTCTTCTGATAGCATAGTATTATTTTTCACAATGAGACACAATCGTCTATCATTATAAAATGAAAGAAAAGGTTAAAAATTGTCTATTGTTATTGCTCTGACAGTGAGAATGAGGGTTTGACCAAATAAAGAAGAGTAAGGTAATGAAAAATCACACATATATACACTCACATGTATACATGTGGAATGGTATAGGAACATGCTAGTATGCCACTTTTATCTGATGATTCTCCATGGAAACAACACTTAGAGTTCAGTCAACATAAAAATAAAATTGAAACGCCTGTCTTCCCTCTCCACCCAGTGTCAGTGAAAAGCTGGTTGTTGTTCTTATGGATGGAATAGAGAAGTAGAAAGAAAAGATTGTCACAGCAAAGATCACAGATTGGCCCATAGCTTGGGTACTTTGTGTACTTCTTGTCCCCTTGTTTCAGTAAAGACAAAATAGAAATTAAAAAGCCTTGGGAATAGGGCAATAAGAATGACCAGAAGTTTGGGATTGCTTCTGAAAAAGGAAGGGCCTCACGAGTCAGAAATCTTTAGCCTGGAAGGGAAGGAACATAAGGCAATATGGCAGCGGCCTATAAAAGCAAGAAGAGGATGGTTTGGGGTCTTCATTCCTGTTTTCCACACTAGAATTAGGGGACATGAAATAAAAGCTAGTTGGAGCAGTACTTAAAAAAAGAGGCATTTTTTCATGCAATGGACTAGACTTGTGAGTCTGCTTCCTGAATGGCACTGTCACAGAAAGCTGTTGTTGTCAGATACCTCGGTACATTGTGTGGTCACAGGCCCCTCCCTCAGAGGAGAAGTTTATACAGGTTCAAGGGGAGACTGTGCAAGTACATAAGAGATCCTCTAACTTCTACTGAACAAACCATAACTGCATGAGGAAAACTCCTATTTGAAGGAGCATGGGAGAGTACTGCTGGATGAGTAATGACTACAATGCATACGCTTTTCATATTCTTTCCTGGCAATCCACTTATGGCCATTGTTGGAAATAGCATTAGAAAAAAACACAATGCAAACCCTAAAATACTCATGCTTCATTAAACATAAAAAAACTAAGCAGTTGGTTATGAAATCAGCAAGTCATCCAGAATCCATTTTGATATCTACATACAAATGGAAGGACATCTGCTTTCACACAAAGGAGACAGAGAAAGTAAGAGAATATTGGTGCGTATTCACAGCACATACAGAAGTGTGAATCTGTTGTTTTATGACCTGCCTGTTCTAAGAGATTCTGATTTTCTGGTGAATCACCCTTTCCATATCATAAAATGATTTGCTTTATATGCTTATCTCAGTGAAACTTAGATACATAGCTCTGTGCAATGTGTACTCCACAACTTTGGACAGGCTTGAAAGCTGTCTGTTAGAAACAGCTAAATTAAATGAGGCTTTTCAGTTAACAGCCTTCCAACAGAAGCATGCCGCTTCTGTTACACACACGTAAGACCTGAGTGAATTTCAAAACTAATACCATTAAGTCACTCCTTGGGTTGATGTGGGCACACAGCTGTGCAAATGCTCCACATCTTAAGCCTTTTGAAGTACAGGGGAACCTTTTGATTATTGCCTGGAGGTATAGTTGACGTGAACAGCTTCAAAGAATAGTTCTCTTTCCCTTGGGATGAAGGACTGGATGTACAGTACTGATCAATCACATTTCTATTTAAAAGACAGTTTCTTATATATGGTAACTTTATGTTTTGTTTTGTCAATTAGTTTACCAAGTTTTTCCATTCAATCTATCACAGAATCACATAATCAGCCAGGTAGAAAAGGACCTCTGAGATCATCAAGTCCAACCCTTAATCCACTACCACTGTGGTTACCAGACCATGGCACTGAGTGCCACATCCAGTCTCTTTTTGGAAACCTCCAGGGATGGAGAATCCATCACCTCCCCCTGGGCAGCCCATTCCAATGTCTGATCACCCTCTCTGTAGAGAATTTTCTCCTAGTATCAAACGTAAACCTCCCCTGACAGAGCTTAAGTCCATGCCCTCTAGTCTTACTGGTAGCTACAATCATTGATGTTGGCCAGATTTCCACCTTATTTTTTCAAGGTGGATTTCATCATTACTGCAATTGATACACTTGTCAACTACAGACAGGTTTATTAAAGTTTGCTAAGGACAATTTCTTACAGAGACATGCAAAGCTAAATTAATTAAAAATATGTCTGCACCCATCTTAAGAAGTGTGTCTTCAGGAGTGAACTATATTGTTTGGTTTGCAATACGCAGTAGCTTTCAATTCAAATACATGACTTTCACTTATCAAACCCTAAACAACTTTGATTCTTCAAGATCATACAGATTAAATACTTTTGCATACTATGACAGAATTAAATACCAGCTCTTTTTGGAAACGGTTGCCTAGGTTGCCCTACAAAACTGTGCACCTCTAGGCTACTCCCGCAACCTGCAAATTTAATACTAGTAATGTATAATAAATATCATTCCTGCTCTAAGACAAAATATATTATTTTTTCTCATCTTATTGCACAATCTGCGTGCCAGAGCTACAGCATAGTATGTTTTTCAGACTCCAAATTTCTGCTCACACAGCATCTCCACTCTTGAATTGTTTTAAGTCTTTTCCCAGATCCCTGCAGAGGCCCAAGCTAGTTATGATGCCTGGTGCCCCAGGGGGACACCTTGCTTACACAGATAAATCAAATAAAAATAGAAGGGAATTGGAACCAGTATGTTTCAAAATCTAAAATTTTCTTCCTTATCAGGAGAACACAAGAATATGAATGTACTGATCTTAGTTTATTTTTAAGAGTTTTTCCTAAGCAGCACAAGAATAGGATTGTAGGACAGCTTTGGTTTTTAATTACATTTTACATATGCTTCCAATTGTGGCAAGAAAAACATTAAATAAAGAAAACATATAATAGTATGTAATGCAAAGGTTTTTGAGGGCAATTTTATTTTACTGAAAGAAAAGGGAAGAACAGTTACAAGAATCACTAATTTCCTTTTATGCATCACATTATAAGATAAAACTTGTGACACTACACATTTCTAAGACACTATCTTATACTAAATATATATTATATACTAAATAAGGTTAAACTCTGAAAAAATTTACACCAAGAGTGGGTGACCAGAGGCAGACTGACAACAAAAATTACCCTGTTTTCCCTAAGAAATATGTTACAAAAAGCCTACGTGTGCTGAAAAAGTACATTGAAGCTGTAATATTCAGTAACTTAACCTAAGGCAAAACCTGTCATAAGATTGTTGACGTTATTTTTACCTGATCAGACCGAAAGCACTGCACAGATAACCCTTCTGAACCTAGTCAGCAGGAAGTGCCTAAAATGTATATTGGAAAAGAACTCAGTGCAAGCAGGAGTAGGGAAAGAGGAATTTTAAAAATTATTTTTGCTTTTTTAAATCCCAAGCCAAACACAAACAATGGTCTGGGACCAAAACGTGCAAAAGTCAAGGAGAACAAACTCTGGATTAAATGTAATGGAAAAAAATCTGAGTTTTTTATGTAGATCAATTTATCTTCCTTAAAATGCAGGGAACAGTCTATGAAATGGCTTTGGAATTCCTATGACATGCTCATTATGTCAACCATATGGACGTGGTTTGAATTGTCATCTAAAAGCCCCCTTGAGTCAAATGATGGCTTTATTATTAATTTGTTTGTTTAGATAGTGTTTGTTGTGGCAGCCCATTCCTTTAATTAAGAAGACTAAAATACAAAGCAAGGTAAGTGGGCATCCTTTCATATGGTAATCTTTTTCCTGAAGCTCAGTGGCAGTCTGCCCAGGACAGAACTGAATTATAACTCCCAGCATCCCTCTCATTTCCAATGAGTTATTTTAATTTTAAAGCAAGGGTTTGAAGACAGAAAGAATATTTTAGATAACACAATTCAAAGGCTATCCCAAAGGGTATTTTTCATAGTCATTCAGGAGGAAGCCTTTAGGGGTGTTCACATAATTGATTTACACATAATTCAAGAAAAGTTGAACCATTCACTGCACTACTGGGTAATATATCTTGTACATCCTAGCAGAAGCTGACAGTGCTGCCCAGAGGAAGGCAGACTGACACTTACCCGTTACTGGACACTTTTTATTACTTACTAGTTCTAGTTTCATCATCTCCAATAATATAAATAACCCAAGACAAATGCCCAGAACAAAGACACTGCATTTTGTCTTTCGTCCTGCATAATGCCCAGTGACTATTTAACAGGCACTGGGACTCTATTCATGTGGATGTTTGTGGCATTTTGCTAGAATAGGAGCTCTTTCTTCCTTGATTGTTTTTTCAATTATTCACAGAATCACAGAACTGTCACAGTTGGAAAAGACCTCCAAGATCACTGCATCCAAATGTCAACATGCCCCTCCCCTAATAAAACATATTTTGTTGTCCTTTGTGGAAGCAGCCAGATTGAACTCCAGCTGGGCTTTTGCCTTCCTAATTTTTTCTCTACATGACCTAACTAGATCCCTGTACTCATCCCAAGATGCCTGCCCTTTCATCATTTTTTTTCATAGTCCGGAACTGTAGCTAAAGAAGTCAAGCCACTGAATTTCAATTCACCTTATCGCCTTACAGCCCCTAATCACTAAATCATCCATTGTATCTACCCATCTTTTGAACACCTTCACGGATGGTGCATCCACCATCTCCCTGGGCAGCCTGTGCCAATGTTTAACCACTCTTCTGTAAGAAATATTTTCTAATATACAACCTGAACCTCCTCTAGCAGAGCTTGACTCCATTTCCTCTTGTCCAATCACTGCCCATTAGGGAGAAGAGGTCAATATCTGCCTCACTGCAACCTCCTTTCAGGTAGTTGTAGAGAGCAATGAGGTCTCCCCTCAGCCTCCTCTTCTCCAGGCTGAACAGCCCCAGTTCCCTCAGCCTGTCCTTAAAAGACCAGTTTTCCAGACCCCTAATCATCCCAGCTGCCCTTCTCTGCACCCTCTCCAGCACCTCGATGTCCATCTGACACTGTGGTGCCCAAAACTGCACTCAGAACTCAAGGTGCGGCCTCACTAAGACCAAGTGCAGGGGCAGGATCTTAAGCTTCATTCAAATGCAAAATATTCTGTGATTCTATGGTCATTAATATAATTATTGTATCTCATTTGATGGGGAGATTTTTATCTGTTAATGTGTTTGTCTGCCTCAAGAGTCATTGTTACTTACTGTAGTTGTAGGATAGAAACTGATTCTGGAAAACAAAGCCAGCAATCAGTGAAAATTTTTGCTGTAATTCTTGGCTCTCTGTATGTTGTTTGCCTTGCTAATTCTTTTGAATACTGATGAAATTCCATAGCTAAAACCAGGAAGACACAAAGGATCAAAAGGTGGAAACTGAATCACAGATTGGAAATGATACAATTGTTTAATAAAAGTTATCTTCTTTTAAATTAGTTTAGTTTCTTGTAGTACTTTATAAAGCTATCAAATTGTTACACACAAGAATGATCATTCCTGCCTTAACATTAGCAGGTTTTGTGTTTTTTTAAAGTAGAATATTATCCTTAAGCTTCAATTTTGCCATCAATCAAAATCCATATTTTGAGCATATGACTGTATAGGCAAGATATTTATGCTTCATTGTCATACATGTTTATAAAATATATTCTTAGTATTTAATATTTCTAGAAATGTACCAGTTGTATAGGAACTTAGATAATAATTGTGATTTGATATATTTAGTAGGTATAGTAGAGAATAATGTTTACAATATTTAGAACAGCTTAATTTTAACAGAGTTTCACTATGTTAAAAGTATATAAGCTATAAAATTACATATATTTAGTCAGGAGCCTTTAATAGTTAGGGAATGATGATGATGGATCACATGAAATTTCTCCGGACACATGCCTGGGCAAGCACATGTGCTATGAAAACTACCTGTCATATGCATTTGATAGCAAATTAAATTCCTCTTTAAGTACAAAATGTAGGAGTATATACATATATATGTAACCATAATAAATGTTTATTATGTAAACACAATAATTTTACATTTTTAAGGCTTGGTTTCTGTTAGGAGTTACCACATACAGCTCTGAAAGGCGCTAGAAGGTCAGTTTCCAGATAAAGGGCCTGACATTGAACGGCTTAAGATAACAATATTTTTGAGCGCTAGATTGGGCATCAAATCCAACTGAGTTCATGTATCATATATAGTAACAACACCACACTGAAGTCCTGGCAAATCAGTGTGTATTAACTAAAGTAATTTTATGACTGTATTCATACTAACCTGCAATGAAAAGTTCTTCCAGGTCCATCAACACATACACCTCCATTGTAACAGAGAACTGAGTTCACCGTGGGCTCACTGCAAACATCAACATCAACTTCACAAAACCTGCCAGTATATCCACTCAGGCAACTACAAATAAATGCATTGACTGCATCTTGGCAAGAACCTCCGTTAATGCAGGGAGCAGATTCACATTCCTGGGGAGAGAAATAGTGATACATTGGCTACACAGCTTTAAAAGACATTTTTAAAATTTAAAACGTTTAAAACACATAGCAGCAATGCAATAGAAGACTGAAACTGGAGACCGGAAAAATCCTTGGACTTTTTAATGGTCTGATCAGCAAAATTCTCTACTCTGAGAAAATTTTTGTTTATATAGAAAGCCCTTACTTACAACTCATACTCACTCTATGCTTGTTCCTACTAATTAACCTTGGAGAAATGCAAATATACTTTTATATAAACAATCTTACTGCTCTAAGTATGTGATTGGGGGTTGGACTAGATGATCTTTCGAGGTCCCTTCCAACCCCTATGATTCTATGATTCTATGATTCTCACTCACAAATCCTTTATTAAAATTTTTAGGCATGTTTTCAAGCTATAGTTTATACATCTCAAATTTTTTACAATAGGGTATATTGCAGTGAAAAAGGCCACATTAGTAAGACAATTCCAGACAGAATAAAGAATTACTTGTATTAAGTAATGCACATGAGCCTTTTCTCAAGTATTTGCTGATAAATGCTTTCTTATTATCAATTAATTCATAATATTGGAAATAGAAACATGTAGAAATGCTTGTGTTTACCTAATAACAATTCTCTCTGATAAAGCTAATGTAAAAGTTGTCAAATTCGAACCATGCAAAGTGGTAGCAAATTAATGGCTCTCCAGAATTACAGAAGAGTTTAGTCAGTACAATTGCCAGTGCAAAAATGCATTTTTGCCTTTGAGCACAGAAACCTGTTTTTTTCCTCTATCCCAAAGGAGTTTTGTTTTGCTGCTGCCACCCAAATAGTCTAGCTGAATCCAGTATTTCAAATTTATTCTCACATTGTTGTAACTTTAGAATGTTTAATTCTTTAAGGATATCCAAGGGCATTCAGATTTCCTGCAGGTACTAGAGTTGCTTTGACGGAATGCAAATTCAGCTATCCCTGGGGAATTATGAGAAAACAACTTATTTTCCTGCAAGGTCTCTAGCTGGGTGTCTATAGGATGATTTATTAGTGAGCATTACATAAACTAATTGAATTACACATCCCCCAGGAAGATGGAGATAGATCTACAGACTGCCAAAAATCCTGTATAGAGGTTCTAGAAGTAGTCTTTTGCTATATTAATTACATTTGCTGTTGGCAAACACAAGTCCTCTTTGTTGGTTTTTTTTTACTAAAACCCCTGTTTTTCTATTCCAGTAACTTCTCCTATCTAGTCTTCTCAATTTATATTCACTTGTATCTCTCTCTGTTATTTCTGTTTTTACAGCTTTGCTCATTAGCAGAATAAATTAAAAATCTATCAACTAATGGATCAAATGTTTACCCAATTGCAATTAAAAAGTTAAAATTAAAAAAAATATCAAAATCATCAAAGGAATTAAAGATACATTCAGATGTTTACAGCTTTGGCTTAACATACCATCAAAGCCATGCTGAGCTGCAAACTTAATATAAAACCTTTTTATTTTCTTCTATGTTGTTCTTGTAAAATCTTACTGAACTGCTCACAGTGACATAAAAAACAGACAGTTTGTAGGAAAGAAATCACTCCTATTACTTTCCAGTACACTTTTATGTGCTGCACTTAATGGTTCATCACTCAACTTGCAAAAAGCAGAGTACACTCTTGTTACCTGAGAAGTGCTGGTCTGCACAGCTCTTATTCAGTCAAGAAAATAGTTTCAATGAACTGACACACAACTGTGTTAAAAATGATGCAAATAATTTTATCCCAAATTAGGTGAGCTAAGAAGCTACCACCAAATGCTGTTAATTTTAGTCTAAAAAAAAACTTAGACGTTAGATAAGAAAGTGAAGTTTCAGCATGGCTGTGACCAAGTCCTGCCTATTTTAGATCCTAGAAGGGAATGACTTTACAGCTTGGCACTAGGCAACAGCTGGTTCTACAGAAAATCCCCAAGGATCCTCATTCTCTGGACAATCTCAACTAACCAACAACACTATTTCAATTTTGTCTTTCTTTTTAGAACAGGAGATTGCATATTAACTTTAACACCTAACCAGACAGTTCTCAGATTAGAGCAACACTGCAAGGACTCACAGCCCTAGAAACATTCCCCCAGTTCCCAGACCTAGTAAGATATCTTTATGTCATTTAACCTTTTCCTGCATAGAAGAGATCAGATCCTGCCAAAGGAACAACTCTCTTTCAACAACTAAGAAACCTGAAAATTATGAAACTAATATTTACAAAGTTGGGTCACCTTAGTTTTTCCAAAACACTAAGTTGTTGATATACAGAAGTGTCACAATTGCTCAGTTATTATACTTCATTTTGTACCTTCTTACTTTCAAGGTGTTTTTAACCTTTACTAACCTGAAATGTTATTTTGATGTGGAATTTTAAAATGTATAATTTTTAAGCTTCAAAGTCCTAACCTTACAATAGTCCTTCTAAAATTTTACAAATAATCTGTGTCAGTGAAACAAACAAAAATCATTACCACTCCTGCAGTCTCTCCTGCAGTGACAGTAGCACAGGCTTGGTCCCTTTGAAATTTTCAGTATCTGGTTGGCAGATACAGAGAAAAAATATCAAGTAACTCAGGCTAATAGACTGGATGCTGTTCTTCTGCAGGTAAATATGGGTGACTGTAGTTCTTTGCCATTAGAATAAAATGTTTGCCAGTGGTAGAAACTATTTTGCAATACCTCAATGTTCACAAGGCCAGCTTCTCTGTTACGTTTTTCCCTTTCTTCTTCTCTCCCCCTTTTCAGGGGGAAAGAGGTATATGGAGTTGTGAGCACTAGGAAGACTTTCTTACCATCATTACACACTCATACTATTTCCAAATTTGGCACCTCTAAAGCAACTAAAAATCTGTATATATAACGCTATTGAACAGAAATGATCCCTGATCTCTATCAGCAATCCAGGCCTGAAGGCCAAAAGCAATTTGACTTTTATTTCCTAGTCAAATCAAAGGGAAATAAACTTCTTGAGAAATTGCCAGTTATTTCAGATTGCAAATGTTTTGGGTGCTGTTCTCTCTTATGATGTTCTTAATTCCTTCCTCTGTTCCCTGCTATTTCCTCAAGTCATGCTGCATTGTCTTCTTAGTTATGTCAGAATAACAGAGAAAAATACTTGTTACAAAAAAGACACAACAAAACCAGTCCAAATAAACTTCTTTTAATGTTTTTTGCATGCCGAGTTTCTAATCTGTTTCTCAGCATATGATCCAGAAACTGTTATGCAGGTGTAACTTGGAAACGATTATGGAGGGGAGGACTATTTGAAGATAAGGGCATGGAAAGTTTTCAAATTGACATTGCCATTTAGAAGGAAGAGAAAACAATCATCAAAATCTGACTTTTTAAAAAATCTATCTAGATACAAGAAAAAAAGTTAAAAAAGGTAATTTGAAAAGGAATCTGCAGTTAAGATGTAAGAATGCATTGTTATTTTCTGTAAAAGCCCTTTGGATACAGATTCTTGGAAAGCTGTTTCTCAATATATTTATTTTGAACTATTAATGCTTGTGGAAGCAGAAGCAAATGTCTGCAGAAATTGTTCCTTTGTAAGTGTGGTATCACCTCCGTTCAGTATAGCCCTCTGCAGCAACAGCAAGTACAAGGTAACTGTGCTAATTCCAAATACCACAACAGACACCAGCGTATTCAAAAAAAGTAGGCAGAAATCAGTATTTCCTTTTGACAGATAGGGTACTTAAACGGTGATTAAATGCATTAGCAGTATAAGAGGATCACATAGGTGTGAATGTATGACTTTAATATTGTCAGCTGACAAGAAACACACAAAAAAAGTTTAAAGAGAAGGTGAGGAAATAACTATGAACGTACTAGAATCAAGACTAAATGCAGCAAGAGGTTCCTTAACAGAATTGCCTATATATCTACATTCAGTATCACTCCAAGATACGATCTTTGTGCATAAAGCAAGTACTTTTTTACACTACAACAGTTATTTCTATTATGACTTAGTGTAGCTTCTACCAAAAATTTTCTAGAAACAAATGATTAAAAAAAATCCCAACAAACAAAAACCCACACAAAGAACAAAGTATTAAAATGAAACCTTCCCCACCCCAAAATTAGAAAATTACTCTTTCTTGTTGGAGTTCTCAGTAAAAATATTGTATTTAGAAAAGAGAAAGTACTGAGATGTTCAGGAACCACTGAGAAGTCATAACATGGAAAGACTAAGGGCAGTTAACAGTGAGGACAGCTTTTGCCTCTGACTCTCTAGAAACAGGGAGTACTCTTTATTATTTATTATTATTATTGTCTCAGATTTATTAATTTCTTTCAAGCAATACCTCCATTTTGAGTGTATTCTGAGAATACAGAAAATCTCATCCTTTCACTGGGGCTTCATTGGCTCACTCTGGGTGTTAACAGGAGGTATAAGGCTTTCCTGCTGATGCGTCAGGGTATGGGCTGTGTGTATGACTTTCTCTGAAGTCAGAGTCGTCTGGTCCCACAGGCCTGTTGTAATCTTGCCCAACACTATTCCAGCCCTGCAGATTATTTCCCTTATGAAAAGAAATTGAGATAATTTAGGTATCTCTCTGGTTCAGTCCTGTTCAAATAACTTTATGAGGCATGGTTTTGCTTAGATGGGAGCTGCAGGATTGTCACTGTGAAAGAGGCTGGGGATACCTTCTGCTGGACCCAGATTGCTCCAGTCAGCTCCAGTGGGCTCACCACAGAGATGAGCTGATGGCAGCTGAGATGGTTGTGCCTCTGGGAAAGCATATTAACAAATTCTAAAAAACATTGTGCAGCAAAGCATCAGAGAGAGGAGTGCAACAGGAAAAACTCCTGAAGACACAAAGGTCATAGAAGAAGTGGGATGTGGTGCTCTAGGCAATCACAACCAGAGCTCCCTGAAGCTACTGGAGAGGACCACTGTGAAGCAAGTTGGCTCCCTCCAGCCCACAGAGAAGCACAGTGGAGCAGATATCCACATTGACACATGTACTACATGAACACCACATTGCAGCACATGGATGTGCTCCAAAGGAAGATGCAGGCCTTGGAGAGTCCTCACCAGATCAGTTTCCTGGCACGAGCTGTAGCCTGTGGAGAAGAGCCTGTGCAGGAGAATGTTTTCTAGAAGACTGAGGGGGAAGTGTTTTACAGAATCACAGAATCATCCAGGTTGGAAAAGACCTCTGAGATCATCAAGTCCAACCCTTAATCCACTACCACTGTGGTTACCAGACCATGGCACTGAGTGCCACATCCAATATCTTCTTAAAAACGTCCAGCGATGGAGAATCCACCACCTCCCTAGGCAGCCCATTCCAATGCCTGATTATTCTCTCTGTAAAGAATTTTTTTCCTAATATCTAACCTAAACATCCCCTGACAGAGGTTAAGTCCATGCCCTCTTGTCTTACTGGTAGTTACTTGGGAGAAGAGGCTGACCCCCCGCTGGCTACCACCTCTTTTCATGGAGTTGTAGAGAGTGATGAGGTCTCCCCTGAGCCTCCTCTTCTCCAGACTAAACAACCCCATTTTTTAGTTCTTAAACATGTTTTAGTTTATTTTTAAAACATGTTTTATTTTTTGACTGATAGTAAACTAATCTTCCCCAAGTTGAATCTGTTGTGTTCATGACAGTAATTGGTGACCATGACCAATCTTTCTGTCCTTGTTTGGACCCATGAGCTTTTTCCTCCCTTTGTCCTGATAGGAAGGGGGAATGTAGAAGCAGCTGGGTGGGCATCTTGCAGCCAGACAAAGTTAACTTAGCACACCTGTTTCATTCATAGGCTGTAAAACTTTATTTTCTGTTATATCAGAGCAAGTAATCTGTTAAAATTGAACTGTATTGCCTACCTTTTTCTGTAGCCATCATTGCCCTCTATCCCCTTTCTGCTTCTAGTTTGTTCCTTTCACAGATAGCTTCAGTATAATCAGGGCTGCAGCCAACCACCTCCAAGGAAAGCAGAAGGCTAGAAGAGCTGCTCTCCTCAGGACTTATCTTGTCAGGTCCTTCCTGCTTTAAAGAGGTTTGTTCCTTCCACTGCCACCAAAAAAAGAAGCTAAGTGCCACCTATTAACTTCAACCAGACTGTTCTGCTCATTCCTCACACATTATCACATCTCTAAATCACTCCCAGTACTCGCACTTTACAACATACCAATACTCCCCTTCACAGATCATCTTTTAAACATGGACAGCTTCAATAATCTCCCTTATAAACAAATGAAAGTATTTAAGAAAATAAAAATTATATAGTTGTGATAATTCAAATGGACACATTTTATTCTCATATCTTCAAGTTTTCTTCTATCTGATCTCCTTAGGGTAAAGCAGAAGGGATCCCTTTCCATAGGGTTATTTTTTCTGTTTTCCCATGAAGAATATAGTTTTCCCATTTTGATTTGACAAGGAATCCTGAGAGTTTATGTGCTGTTAACAGACAGCAACCTTGGAAAAGGTTTGAAAGGTGTAATGGACGAGCTACCAACATGAACTCCCATTGAAATGCTACAGAAAAAATTGATAATCCTATCCTTAAGTCTTCAGGGACAACTGTGAAAGACTGATGATTATTCTTTTTTTTATGGCTAGGGAAAACTGAAACACTGTGCCAAGTTCTAGCATCTGCTTATCATAAAGGATGTTGAAAAATTGAGAATATAAAATTATTTATAGTGATAGGAAGAGAAGGAACAGTTTCAAACTGCAAGAGGGTAGATATAGATTGAATATTAGGAAAAAATTCTTTCCTGTGAGGGTGGTGAGTCATGGGAACAGGCTGCCCCATCCACAGACAAGCTGTGGATACCCTCTCCCTGAAGTGATCAAGGCCAGGTTGGATGGGGCTTTGAGCAACCTTGTCTAGTGGAAGGTGTCCCAGTCCACAGCAGGGGGGATGGGACATGTTTATGTTTTTAAATAATGACTGGAGTTATGTCTAAAGCATAAGCTTTAGTCAAGCATATATTAAATACAAGTATTAGTTTCTATGGGACTGTAAGTGACAGAAATATGCAGACTTCTGAGAGAACAGAATGGTGATTTTCTGGCTTTATTTTTACCAAGTTATTGATATGGTACATGTAAGTCCTCACTGATTTTCTTAGCCTAGCGAAACAATTTAGCAGGCAAGGCAAAAAAATGAAAGATTTTTCGTTATGCAACTCTCAAGGGTAGGCTTTGTTAATAATCCTTAGTCCAAAGCATGCAAAACAAGATCCACCGCATTCAGTAGAGCACAATAATTTATTATTTCTTGTTCTCTGAATGTCATACTGTAGTAAATCTTGTTTGTACTAGGAAGAGGATGACTGTCCCTTAAGACAGCCCACCTGGCATGGCACAGTCCACTGGTTCTGCTGGCAGGGAATTGTTCTGAAATCTGGACTGCAGTAATGACCTAGAAAGGCACAGTACTTTGCTCAGGGCACATTTTTCCCCTACACAAATCTGTGGGTCCACACTGTCATCTGTCTTAGGATGTGAGGTCATTCTGCCAAAGAAAATCCAACTTTCTACATATCACAATATATCGTTTCCACAGTCATAATCCGTTGAAATAACTATGGACATATTTTAGCATATTAATAAAAATAGTGAAAATCCATCTTTTTTCCAAACCATGACAATTCAACTCTGTTTCTTAAAACAAAATCTAGAAATGCATTTTAGAAGTTAGGTTTTTTTTTTCCTTCAGAAAGGATTATTTATCAGTAGTCCTCCTTGGAAACTCTGCTTAGAAATAAAATCAGAATCTATTTCTATAAAAGAGATTCAAGATTATGACAGATGTGAAGTTTTGCTTTATATCAAAAAAGGTAATTATAAAGCAGACAAATTCTAGACATAACTCATGCAAATCCACTATGAGGGGAAACATGTCTACTGGAAATACACATAAGCTATTTACAAATCCATCTTTTGACATACCTGTATGTAGGCGGTGAATTATATAGTCTAATTTCCTGTAAATACTTATAATATAAAGCCCTAAGTACCATTTACTGTTTGATTTCTTTGCAAACAACTGTAGGGAAAGACTTAAAGCAGAAAAAGGTCTTAAACATCAATACAGGGAGTGGAAGCAATCATCCCAGTATTTGAGACAGAACTCCCAGGTGGCAGCTACTGACTTGTAGAAAGTAGATAGAGCTTAAAAGCTTGAATTTGGTGGAGTTGAAAAGTGGTAATATAGAATTAAAACAGATATTGCACCAGAAAAGGATATACTTTAAAGAGCCATGTTTCCAGTCATTTAATGGTAGTATTGAAGGTAAAATTATTTATTCTCAGGTCAAGAGCAGAGGATTTTGTGATAAACAAGAGTCATGTGGTTAAGCTTTTGGATTAAAATAAAGTAGGTAGGCAGAAAGAAAATCAATATCATAAACAAATACTATAGAAACTAATTCATGTGTTAAAGTAAGGTTTTCTATATAAAAATATGGTATGCATATGTTTTCTTATATACCCTGAATTTAGGTTTCAAAAAGGAGTTTAAATTTACAGTATTACTTAATGGGAAATGTACAATTTCATGTTTTAATATGATTTCATATTTATGCAAAAAACACATGGTTCAGTGCACTAGTGGGACGCTATATATATGTATTTCAGTTCCTTTTAAAGACATTTTACCACAATTTAATTTATTTAATTTATCACAAGAGCAATCATCTGATGTAATTATGACTGCCATTAAGAGACCAAAAGGCTCAGATTTCTTTTGCTAAGTTTAAAACAGCACTTAGTTTAAACTGTGTGATTTGCTAAGTTAAAGACTTGTCCATTCACCTGGGAGTCTGAAGTGCACTCTTACTTGAGGATAAATCTCGACAGTATTGGTACTATGTAAAAATCTGAAATATACATCAAGAATTGAGATGAATGCTCCAAATGCCATTTCTACTTTATGCTTACCACAAATACAAACCAGGCATTTTGTTTTCTTTTTCAAACCAGTAAAATTAGTAGTGTATTTTTATTTTGTTTTTGTAATTAAAATGTTATTAATATTTGCAAATTGCTGATTTATTAACATCCCAAAGCTTTTTCATTTGGTAGATTAAGTACACATACAACATTGCATAGAATGAACTAGGAAAACTTATTTCTATATTTCAGAAGATTGTTTTTATCCAGCTATTATTCAATTCAAAATGTGTTCAAAATGACCAAAATATTTTCTTTAAAATTTTGGATTATAGACACAAGAAGAAGAGAAAAATAATATAAATTAGCCTATTTTTTAGGCAACAATGCAGGTACGTACTGGATCTAACCAGTGCTCCATCTGGTCATCATAGTAATTAGAATCTAGACTCACTAATGAAATGCAGATGTCCACTTCAAACTCAGCTGGAAAGCTATGCAGATCTCACTGAATATTCACATTTTCATTTACTACAGTAAGTCCACAGACAGCTAGTTTTCACAATGACATCTCAAGTTAGTCAAGCTGAATCCTACTGTTCTTTCCAATGAAATCACAGATAATGACATGACTGTCAAGCCTTACGTCTTTTGTGCAATTTGATGAATAATTACTTATTTGCCTGAACTAGCAGAGTATTGTTCTCTGACTCTGCATGTGCTTCAGCTGTAGTGTTTTTGTGTAGAAAATTAGTTTGAATTTCTAATGAATTTCTAATTTCATCCTTGTTTCTCTCTTTGATGGAAACAGAGAGAAAAGACCACTAAACCAGACAAAATAAAATAACTCTTGGCTGCAGTCTCATGACAGCTTTCTGTCAGATACCAGCAGAAGCATCACCAAACTGAGTATCTTTCTATGTAAAGGGTCAAACCGCTTTTTCCTCCTTTGACATCATGAGACAGCCTTAACTGAGCATGAAGCATGACTGCCAATGACATCTCATCAGTTATACCAAAAAAAAAAAAAGCCAAAATAAGCCAGAAATAATGTCTTGTACTAATATTCTACCGACCATACTAGCAGTCTCTTTACCTATATCAGAAAGGATCAATTTTCACTAATATGCATTCATCTTACAATTTCAAAAATATGCAGATGCCCAAGGAAATAACATGTATCGCAGCTTATTCATATTGTTTTTCTTACTCCTTCTTGAATGAAATCCATAAATGAAAAAACAATGAAAACTGTAGAAAACAGGGAAGTTCCAACATCCACACCCTATCTTAGATACACAAAAGTTATAGACTGCACCTAAAAAGATATAAAGTTTAATTTTTTTTCCTAAAAACCAACCTGAAATAGTCTTGAAGTATATTTTCCTGCAAACTATATTGCAATATATGTAGACAATGAAAAAATCCAAGATGAAAAATAATTAAAAAAATACAAGTATGTATAGGGAAATACACATAATTGTATTTTGCTGACCTTGCCTGGTTGTGCAATGCCCACCCAGCCACTCTCTTACTCTCCCATCCTCAACAGGGCAAAGGAAGAAACAAAAATCATGGGTTGATAAGGGCAGATAGATCACTTGCTACTTACCACCTTGGGAAGGTTAAAATAAGTAATTGTCAATTAGAAATAGATTTCTGAACAGTGAGAAACAAAGACAAAAACACCTCCACCCCAGACATCCTTCCCAGGCTTCATTCCCTGTATCCATCTTTCAGCAGGAGCAATGCAGGGTGGGTAGGAAATTAATAACAGATCCTGCCTGCTACTCCTTCCTCCTCACACTTTCCTCTGCTTCAGTGTATGTTGTTTGCACGAGCTGCAGGTCCTGCGTGGCACCTCCTTCTCTGTGGGCACTCCATGGGCTGCAGTTCTTTCAGAGCATATCCACATGCTGCAGTATGGGGTCCTCCACAGGCTGCAGTGTAGATATATGCTCTGGTGTGGATACATACTCTACCATGATTTTCCCCAATGGATGCAAGGAAATATGCTTCACTGTCTGCAGCATCTCCTTCCTTTCACTCTTCACTGACCTTAGTGTATGCCAGGTTTTTTTCACAATTCTTTTTCCTCATTCCACTGCCTGCTGGGCAGCATTATTTACCCTTTCTTAAATATTTTTCTACAGAGGTGCCACTATCTTGGTTGAAGGGCTCAGCCATGCCCTGTGGAGAGTCCACTGGGCTGAGTACAACTGTCTGTGTCTGTGACCTTTTCTCACAGATGTCACCCCATAGCTTCTCTAAACAAAGCCTTGGTACCCAAACTAAGTGCAGTTGCATAAAGCTTAATAAATAAAATAAAATAAAATAAAAAACTCCAAGTGAAGAAAATACTGAAGTATATTTACTTAGGTGAATTCTTCAATATTATTTTTAAACAAAGGAACTGTCTGATGTTAACCTGGAGAAAAACAACTCAGAACATGAGCCTACTATATTTATCCCAAATGTGCACACCTCTACACAGTCAGAAAACCTTATTGATTGCTGTAAGACTTTCGGAGGCATGATTATGTCTGAGCAGGATGAATGCAGTGTTAGAGCCTTCAAAAAGATGACACCTTTTTGAATAGTCTAATCTGGGAATCACATTGCATGCAAATAGAATGAATATCAAAAAATGAAGCCATCATTCTGGCAGATTTATCTGTCAAATGTATATGTATATTGTTTCTCTCTATGAATATATAATATATGCATTTTCAAACACCTCAGTATGAAATATGGGTATCGTTTAAATAAGATTTTATGCAGTTGTCTACAGGTCATTTAATTTCTCATTCCCTAAAAACGGAGGGAAGTGTAAATCATGGATGTTGCTTGAGAAAATATTACCCAAGGGTATTGTGTATTAGCATTGGCAACAGCTGATAAACATACAGACGTGCAGTATCATAAGATGATGCACACTTCAGCTGAATTACTTATTTTCTGACTTTTTCTTTCTGCAAAGAAAGTTGGACGATAATATTCCAGCTAGATTTACTCCTTGTGTGAGACTGTCATGCATTTTCAGACTAAAAGTTACAGACTATACTCCTCTTATGTAATACGAAGTATTTTTCTTATCCAGTATTTACAGAGGTATACAGAAAACCATGAAAGGTCTCTACATGAATGCATCAGTTAAATGGAAGTTCGGATTACATTTTGGAATGCATTTTTGACAAATTCACACACTATAGAAGCCATGTAGCAAAAATAGAGAAATTATGCCAGAATTTCTCATGAGACAAAATATTTTTTAAAAAGATCACATCCCAAGATCTGTTTATACTCTGGCACAAAATCATGTCTAAACCAATTCCATACTTTGCCCAAAGTGTAGCCAATATTATAAAAATTGTTTATTGTGATGCCAGATGTAGTCACCTTCTACAGCTTGGTTTGCTGTCTGTGGTAATCATCACAGCACAGATCCAAATACACATATACATATTCTTTCTTATCTACAGCCATGCCCCCTGATAAAGCAAAATATTCTTGAACTTCAGATGAGGAACTGAGCAGTGTATTTTGTATACCACAGTTTTATATCATAGAATTCTACAATTACCTGGACTAGAAATTTTCAACATGAGTCATGACTACTTTCAGCGTAGAACATTGAATCTTGACTATTCAAATACACACTTAAACTACAGCAAATGGAGCTCACAATACAGATTAGGCAGTTATGTCATCCATGCTGAACTGAGAGACAAATGATTTTCCAGTAATGTTGGCTTAGCTTGCTTTAGCTTTTCAGATTTATTATTCACACTTTGTCTTTAAAGTTTTTTAGACACTTTCTCAATGGTCCTTTTAAATACATTTTCATGCAAATAACAAATAATGAGCTTTTCAGAACAGATTTGAAAAAGCTGAATTTCTTTTGTGCATTTTCAGTAAACTGACCCATTCAGAAGTTACTTAAATAAAGAGGAGTTTTAAGTGGCATATTACCCTTTTTTCTATAATTAAAATAAGATTTGAAAACATACATTAATATTTGTCTCACATCTTGAGCTGGTCCATCCTGATTCACAGGAGCATCTATATCCATCAATGAGATCTATACATCTGAAATACAAAAGAGTGTTATTCAGATGAAACTATGTAATTACAGATTCAGCAACAATAGTATCATTACATCCTTCTCAAAATAGTGGTTTGATGTAACGTACTTAAATCCATAGTACTTTTAATTAGTTTACATAATGGTCTTCAAATGTTCATATTATGGGTGCTGTGTATACGGTTACTGATTCACATATTAAAAGACATCTTACCATTTCAACCTGTTGAGATGTAAAAGCTAAAAATTCACTTTTAAATATATTAAACTCTAGCTAATCCACATGTAGTGAAAATTGGATTATGCTAATTAACAAAAATGAAAGAAAAACTGAGATAATGTAACAGCATATACATTAGCTTAAGCAAGCAACATCTGCCATCTTTAAGCATGCTTGTAAGCTTTACGAAATAATTTCATTCATATTATAATAATCTTCCCATATCAATCTTAAATATTGCTAGATAATAGTGAAATAAAAATACCACCTTCCATGAAGACAAGGGTCTGGCAAGCATTCATTAACATTTATCTCGCAGTTTGTTCCAATAAAACCCCTCCTACAGTGACACTTATAGGAACTGATGTCATCGATGCAACTTCCATTGTTGAGGCAAGGGGCGGACATACATTCATCTATATTTACTTCACACCTATCACCTGTGTAAAAAACAGAAGATAAGACTAAGCTTTAAATTCTTAACTCAAACCAACCAACAGTCACTTACTGATATTAATGATTACACATAAACTGTTTCTACTTCCATACATTGTTTGTATTATTCATTATATTTATCAATAAAGAATATCCAACTTGAGTTACCTATAGGTGCAAATGCTGAAAATTGTAGTTATATTCCAATTTATTATGATGACAACATGTCTAATTGTGGCAAGGCAATTGAGGGTCAAAGTCTTTGCAAACAAAATAGTTAAATGGAGAAAATCAACATTCAAAAGGAATTTTTTAATGCAGTTACTAGAAAGGTGAATAGCACAGGTTTCCTGTAAGAGGAATACAGAAGTAAAATGCTGCTTGTCTTTGTGGTGATCTAACTGTAATACTTATTTTCTCAAAATGCAATTAAAATGCAGGAGCTTCTGCTAAAAGATGCAAGGCATAAAATTATTTGAAACCTCTGAAGACATTGATTATGAAAGACATGGTGGTGCACTTTTCTATTCAATATTTTCTTGCACATTAGTGCCACACATCTTCCACCTAATTATCTCAAAATACTTTACAAAATAGTAATTTAAAACACATAAATAGCTCTTTTTGTAAGCAGCTATTTCCCACTGCCTGGTAAGCTGCTAAGCCCCACACAACCACCTGCTCACTCCCCCTGATGGGATGAGGGAGAGAAATGAGAAGGTAAAAGTGAGAGAACTTGGGTTCAGAGTTTAAAAGGTAGAGCAAAAGCTGTGCAAGCAAGCAAAGCAAAATAGCAAATTATTTCACTACTTCCCATCAGCAGGCAGGTGTTCAGCCACCTCCAGGAAATCAGAGCTCCGGGAGCTCTTAACTGGGAAGTTACTTGGGAAGACTAGCTGTTACTTGGGAAGGTAAATGCCAATTTCCTTCCTTCTTCTTCCCTCAGATTTATATGCTGAGCATGTCATATTGTATGGAATATTCATTTGATCTGTTGGGGTCATCTGTCCCAGATGTGTCCCCTCCAATCTTCTTGTGCACCTCTGGGCTACTTGCTGGTGGGGCAGTGTGAGAATCAGAAAAGGTTTCTGATTCTGATTATTTTCAGAAAACCTTTCTGATGAAAGGTTTCTCTGTAAGCACTGCTCAGCAGTAGCTGAAACATC
Source organism: Florisuga fusca (assembly GCA_038090715.1). Taxonomy (NCBI): domain Eukaryota; kingdom Metazoa; phylum Chordata; class Aves; order Apodiformes; family Trochilidae; genus Florisuga; species Florisuga fusca. The sequence goes on along the minus strand of JAAWXA010000001.1, from coordinate 72,927,845 downwards.
CCGCTGCTATCAGTATATTTTTCAGCACGAACCCCAAACCTACCACCATACAGGCTACCATGAAGAAATCTAGCTCTATCCCTAGCTCTATCTATCTAGCCAAAACTAGTACACTGGGGTTAATGAAAGAACACCCTTCCAGCTCTCTGGTGTGTGGGCCAGAGGAGGTGTGGAGGAAAGAAAAAGTTTGCTTAAGGACAAAAGATGTCCTCTGGAGTAAAGAAAGTGTCTGAGAGCCAGAAGTTATATTAGGTCCTCTGACTCCATTTCACAGCAAAAATCAAAGACATTTCTTGCCTTTCTGGAATAAAGTATTTACTTAAGTATCTCAGTAATTATCTTAGCTCACAATCAGCTTTTCATACGCAAATGTGAAGAGTAAATCAAAATTTCCTATAGACTTTTATAATTGTTATTCACCCACCTACTGAGAGCTTCTTAAAGGAAGGAACTGATAGCAAGAAAGAAGCACACATAAACCCTAGCCTTTATCGAGACCATCTATGAAGATAAAAACCAGGTATTTGCAATAAATCTATTAACATACTACAAATAGAGTTACTTTAAGATCATGAGGAACGTTTTTACTTAATGAATAACGATAGCGAAGGAGAGATGTTAGGTATGTAAAAATATTGTACACATTTGAGGAAATTGCTTTATTCACGATATACTCCCGGTCTCCTAATGGAAACAAGGAGAATAAAACAGTACCACAGATTCTATTTTGAGAACTGCGGTCTCAGACCCAGCAGCCCTAGAGCACTGGACTTGGCAGGTACCCCTCGGGACATGAGCTGAGAGAAGCTGCTGTGCAGTTCTGTATTTGACCAGACCTTTCCCCAGTGGTGCTTACAGCATGCTCAGGTATACATGGGTACAAGTTAGAAGGCAGTTCTGAAACTTGTTTATGCCCCATGACATACAAGCATTCCGCAAACACCTCTGATTATTCACACTCCTTGGACATTCTTGCTCATTCAGTGTCACACATTCTGGATCAATGGTGTATTTGGTATCACCACCTGTGAGAATGCAGATCTTTTAGAAACAGATAACCTTGTGAACATACTGCCAAAATCTACATCCAGGAAGAGAGAAGTGAAGCTCATCTGCTCTCTTATAGAAGATATAACTATCCAAGAGGCAATTTTTCTCATAAGTCAGCATTAGGAAAGAAAATTCTTACTCTGCTCTTTTCAAGGAATAGTTCAATAGCACTGATAAGATGGTAGTACTACACAATAATATACTTCAAGTCCATTTTACTTGAAACTCTGAAGTGATTATCTTTCTTATATCTCAATGGTGAGGGCATCTCTACAGCATCATATTTCTAATCTACAACATTATAAAAAAAGGTCGTATCTTGATTGTAGATTTTTGTATTTTCCTGGTCCATTTAGCAAAGACTGCAAGTTTTAAAATGTGAATAGTCCCAAGGCTATGGTATTTTTTTGCTAAATGAGCAATTTCAATCTTTGCTCTTGTAACCAACTGTACTTTCACTCAGTAAAGAATTACTTACCTCTCCAATTCTGCTGATCAGAAATGGAATTAACTCCCCATGAAACAAAAAAAATCTGTCCTCCTAAGAAGTCCTAGTTATTTAATCTTATCAAATTAATGGGAGGATATAGTGAAATGGGTAGCATTAATATGCAGACTGATGTTTTTATACTATATGCTCTTCCTAAATCCATATGACTGACTTCAAAAACATCACTTTCCTAGACAAATACGCATAGGAAGTTAAAATCTGTATTTTAAGTGTTAAATATGCTCCATTTAAATTTAGTAATTTGCTTTCAATAATGATGCACATGTGAAAGCATTAATATTATTTTTAAAAGTTTTAGTGTTTTATGAATTTTCAAGACAGATATAGCTGACCTTGCAGAGTGCAAAACCCAGAAAGCTCTGTTCAGGGTTTGGTTTTTTTATTATTTAAAACAGTTTGCTTTATAAATAATTCAATGTTATTTATTCCTACTTGTAGCTTTCCCTGTTGCTGTTTTCTATCCTCTGAATAGGTGTAATACAATAACTAAAAGAAAGAAAACTCCAATCAAAAGTATTAGTTCAGCAATATAGTAGCAGCGGATTCCAAAATCACCAAAAGAAATTTGATTTGGCTATAATCAACCCAGTAGAAGCTTGACTGAGTTACCTCAATGACTGCAATCTTTCATTTGAAGAGGCTGACCAATATTGATATATTGATTCTGAAAGATAGATTAAAGGTTAAAGTAATCAATAACAATTATTCCATATTCACATGTGCTTTCATTACAGCATAATCTATTGAGAAAGGAAAAATTATAGTTTCTTTACATGATTAACATCTTGTTGTTAAATAGATTCTGTTTTACATTCCTGACCTGCTCTTATTTATGCTAAATTGATCTACAAACTTAATGCCATTGAGCAAATTTTGTCTGAGCAGCTCAATGAATGCAATGGCAATGCAGTGAAAACCCATTAGTTGATTCTGGGAAAAGAAAATTCAGTGTATAAATTTAATGAGTCAATAACTGATTACAAAAGACAAAACATATTGTAGAAAACATTTTACATTTTCCTTTCATTCCCAGGATAAAAATTTACACTTAAAATCCTGCAGAGATTTAAAAAGAGGAATCACTGATTTTAATTTTTTTTCTTTTTTTCTTTTTTAATAAATCAGAATTACCAAATTATGGCGACATAATCAGCAGTTGCAATATATAAAGAGATTGAAGTTTGATACAATCTGCTCTAATCATCATAAGTCAACTGTCTTACAAGCTTTGAAATACGATGACTTAAAATTAGTAACTGGCTGCAAAGAACTAGAATTAATTTTGTCACAGTGACATTAATCTTGTGAACAGCATAATGTTCAATAGTACTATTGTTCTAGTCAGTCTGTTATGAGTGACCAAGCTGCAAAAAAAGTTTTGTAAGTGTGCTGCATGAAAAACTAGGGTGGAAAAGGTTGAAGAGCTTATTTTTGTTGATTTCATCCTAAGATTTATTACAGTATAGTGACAAACAACCAGCGAGATTTTCTGCTTCTATCATATTTCGTGTCAGCAATAGATTTACTTCAGGCAATTATTTCAGCTTCTGTATATTGAGTCAAGTTAAATTGGTGCTGCTCAGACTGCAGAATGTTCGACTTTTTGCAAACTATTTTGAAGTAATTCTTTCTTTGTTTAGGCAAGGTTTGATTTCAGCTCTGGATGGGAAAGCCAAGAGAACTTTCCAAGACAAGACTAGATCACATGAATCAAAGTAGTTAAGACAAATACAGATAATTATGCTTGGACTATAAGTTTTAAGATTTTTTTCTTTTTCATAAATATCAGTTTTGGATCTTAGATATGTGTGCGTGCATGGCTTCTGAGAACCAGTCAATTTAAAAGTGAATGCAAAAACCAGAGGAATTAAATACAGAAACATCACCTGTAGCTTGCACTGTCTGTTACTTAGATATCTGAACCCTAATTGGGAGCACGGTGAGACTATCAGAAGCAGAAATCTACTGAAGCAAATTACTTCTTGGCATACGTCTCTGCCTAGTAATAGAGAGCATCAGATCTTAGTGATCTGAACGCTTTCTGCTAAAAATAATAGAAACTAAAAAATTGTAATCTTTTGACAAGAAGAACACAGCACTGATATCCAGAATGTAATGCCTGTACTATGAGTATCTTAATAGTCTGATAGTCAAAATTATCAGTATTTAAAAGCTTTGATATTAAAATGGTTAAAATGGTTATAACAAAAATCCCTCCAGATCTTACCAGTACCCAACTCTTTACACTTGTGGTGTGCTCAGGCTTGAGGCCCTGTGGGTCTAAATTGTGATACTACATCTTCATCCTGAAAATTGTAGATGGGGTGGAGGGAGGTGCATTGCAAGGATGTGCCAACATCATGACATCTTTGCCAAGACTGCGATGTGTCAGGTGGAGAATTTCTCTCTTCTCTTTGAAGAAATATGGTGCTGATAGTCTCTTCTTCCTTTAGTCTTGGGCTCTGCTTGGGTTTCGCTTTATACCTTTCCCTGTCACAAGCCCCTTCTTTCTACAAGGCTGCCAGCTGCAGCCTGCATGTGGCCCCCAGCCACAGGCACACAAAGAGCTACGGTTTGTCAGGCAGTGACGGGGGGGTGGCTTGTTATCCCTTCAGATATTAAAGCTGGGGGAGGGAAGGCAGCAGTCCCTGTGCCCAGTGCAGGGGTTAAACCAGCAAGACCCAGCTCAGGCCATGGCAGGCTGAGCTCCTGCACTGCTGGGTCAGTGCACAGCCAGGGCATCCCCCTGCTAAATCAGGAACCATATTTACTGTATTGCAAAATGATAAAGTCAAGCTATGCCTAAAGATATCACAGTTTAGAATTATAATTCAATTCACAGATGAGTAAACTTACAAAAAGGGACGGAGAGCAAGATAAAGCTGAAGAGAGTGCAAATAAAATCTATTAATTCATCTCTGAATATTGGAAACATTGTGACAAAAAATGTCATAGTTGTCAATATTACCAGAGGAGTCCAGGTTGTAAGTGGGCATGCTGCCAAAATCAATTCAATATTTACAACATTTGTATTTGATTTTCAGAACATAGAGTTTAGTATGAGTAGTTGCTTTATTACAATTTAGAAAACTTTCAAAACTGAAAGATAAATCAAAACTTGTAGCTGAAGACAGATTTCTAAGCAGCAAAGTATCTCTCATTTGAACAAATACAGCTCAGTATGGAGCAAAAAACTGCAATGGTTTGTTGTGCTGAGCATATAATGTATTTATTTCAAGTATTGCATATATATGTTAACACACATATAGCCTTACAGAGACTACCCTTGCTTCTTTCACTATAGTCACTATTTATTAGTCATTTAAACATTGTAATATAAAATTAAGTGTAAAAATAAAATTAAAATAAGGGAAAATTGGAGAGTTGTATTACATGGCTAAGGCATCACACTAGTTGTAACATACTATTTCCATTACTGTTTAAATGTCCCATCAGAAATGAGAACCATACCTTCCTTGGAGGTTTTCCAGATCCAGTTGGACAAAAGCCCTGAGCAGCCTGGTCTGACCCTATAGCTAACACTACTTTCAGCAAAAAGCTGGACTAGGGGCTCGCAAGGTCCCTTCTAACCTGAATTATTCTTGGGGGTTGGATTAGGTGATCTTTTGAGGTCCCTTCCAACCCCTAACTTTCTATGATTCTATGATTCTGTTTCAGGAATGAAATTTCTCCTGGTAGCTTGACCTGCTAGCCTGGTTAATGGCAAAATGTTTATGAGATCAGAAGTATGTAACAGGTGTACAGGAGCAGAAGACAAGACATCAAGAATTTAATGCTTCATAATTTTCAAAATTCTTATTCTGTTTAATAACACTCTGGTCAAATTCAGCCCCCCCTGAAAAATTTCAAGAAGGGCTCTATTAAAATATTCTTGTTTCATTTGCAACATTATCTTTTAGAAATACAAGAATAATTTAACATACAAGATTTAGACATTAAGTACATTATAATGCATAATGTCCCTCTGTGGTTTTCTAGCATTAAAGCTGCTTAAAAGTTCCTTCATCACAGTACTTGTAACAGAGCAATTTGTGTAGAAATTAAGATTTCAATCCCTTGAGCCTTGCTAACTCTTACAGAATAGAAACTCCTTTAAAGCATACACAGTGGCACACTCGAATATGTTCAAAGACCTCTTCAAAGTTACACTTGCTAAAAAGTATAGAGACTTTCCTAGCTAGCAGCAACAGCTCCAACAGTTGCATCAGGGTTTTCTCAGTTTGTTGTAGGTATAACATGAAGCACTGATTTTGGCTTAGAAGCTCAAGATAATTTATATTCTGACCTAATACCTTACTGTAACAGGTAAGATCCAAATAGAATCACTTGACCACAAGTTCTCAAATGTTCTCACTGAGTAACTCTATCCCCTGAATTCTGCTCTAGAAGAAGCTCAAAAAATCTCCAAGGACCTACATCTGTTTTACTCCAAAATACTGATCTGATAGATTGTATTTCAGCAGGTGAATTAGGATGTTATCAACTATAGTTACTATCAGCTTAGCTGAGGATTGCCTCAGTTTCCTTAAGTGTTCCTATTCTGTTGAATATTACATGTGTGGCCTAAGATAGACAATTATGCAGCATACTTAGTGTCAAAACCAAAAACCACAGAGCTTCCATATGCCATTTCAGTACTTAGAAATGTTAGTGATTCTATTCTTGTGAGGCATTTACAGAAGAACTTCAGAAACTAGAAAACTGAGGGAAGAACTATCAACACGTCTAGGTAGCAAAATGCAGTAGAATGTTACAATTCCTAAGAAATATAAGCAAAACAGTTGCTCTGGAAGGCCAAAAGCACTTTGGCCATGGTGACTAATGAAATAGCAAAATTTAAAAAAAAAAAACAACAAAACCCCACAGTTGCTGTTGAAACTGGGGAGGTTGCTCTTTCTGAATTATGCTCTCTTTATGCATGTATCTTGCAGGCATTCCCTGGATTTCAGCTGCTGGTAAGTGGTTTTGGGTTTTTTTGTAAATTCCGGTGTTTCAATATTTGCTTTCATCATCACTGCTGACAATTTATTGCTTGACTGTTTCTTTGGTGTTACTTTTGACTTGTATTTTAGGACACCTGAGGGATGGTAAAGTTGCCTGGGGAGGCAGACATTACTCAGCATCACTCTGCTTGATCACTGGAGCAGGATTTTCAGCAGGAGTTTCACTCACCTTTGTCTCTTTTCCATCTTGATCATTGGGTGGATGATGTTAGTAATACCATGTAATTATGTTATTATGGTATTGTATCTGGCTGTACTGTCATGCCTCTAAGGAGAACTATTGGCCTGAGGTTTACAACATTTTGATGCAGATAATTTTTTTCCATTCAATCTATCACAGAATCACAGAATCAGCCAGGTGGAAAAGGACCTCTGTGATCATCAAGTCCAACCCTTGATCCACTACCACTGTGGTTACCAGACCATGGCACTGAGTGCCACATCCAGTCTCCAGTCCACCTCCAGGGACTCCACCACCTCCCTGGGCAGCCTATTCCAATACCTGAATCTAGCTTGCAGATTTTGAACTGTGATGCACAGTATGCTTACTGCTGTCAACTGCATGAGTCTAAGGGATCACCTTCAACCATTTTCAAGAACAAATTAAATATCTGTTCTCAAACATTTCCAAATCTGATTTATATGACACAAGAATGTTTCACATAAAGTAACACAATGCACAGATGACCCACCTATTGGATATTTTATATTGGAAATATTTCTTCTAATTTTTTTCCACTTCATATAAATAATTAACTTTAAACATACCCACTACACAGAGAATGTGGGAAAGGATTCCTCATCACAACCTTACATTATGGGCAAGAATCAGATCTAAGACTCTTTGCTGGTCAATACGGAGTAATGCATGCAATAAAAAAGAGCAGAGGTTATTCAAAACTCTTTATTTATGTTTCTGCATTTAGAAACCTCTATGAGAGTTCAGGAAACTTGAAGCAAAGTCTGTGGAAATCAACTGAGATTTTCTCCATGATACCACTTTAGGCAATGCGTATAGTGGGAAATAGGTATAAGACTGAACATGTACGTGACTGTATGAATGGTGTCCTTTTAATCGTTATGTTCCTCACTTACTGACTCCTATAAATCCAGGAAAAGGAGATGGTTCTGTTTGAAAATAAGTAGTAATTAACTGTACAACACATTGGTGAAATCACCTTAGAACTGGTATACTGAACACATTCAAATTAGACAGTAATGATCATGAAGAACAAACACTTCACATTTACATATTCTTTGCCAAAAGACAAGGATTTTTCCCCCTGAAGGCACAGATCTGTAACCCAAAACAATTACATTTTACTAAACAAGGGGAAAATGCTGTCATCCAAATTTCTAATCACCAGATTTAATTTGTATACACATTGAGAGTTGCTGTTGCCAAACACTCATTATGAATGGGCTGTAGCATCATGTATTTTGAGCATAATCTGTACAAAAAATTAGGTGGTTATTGACTTTGTCTCCTTAAGGACCACAGACTTTGCATGCAAAAGAATAGCACTATAGAGACCATTCTTTCTTACAAATAGGATCCTTAGCTGTTCAGTAACTTCACTGCTATGAAACTGCATACATATTTCTCTAGCTTTCCAGTTGGAGATCACTGCTATATGGTATGGTAACCTTTACAGAACACATAAAAGGAATGTTTCCTCAAAGACAAAAATGCACACTGTACTATCTTCTCCTGTTGCTGAAGATCTAAATACAAGATTTGAAATAAAATTATCAAAAGGTCACATCCAAATAGCGAAGGTTGGTAACAAAGTTTATGTATAATAATCTACCTTGGTTTCTGCTGTGTCATGCAGAACACTGTAAAACATAAATTCCTCTATCTGTTGCATTAATTTCCTGTGGTTCAGTACCCTATGGGCTACATCTCAGGGTGCTGAGAAAGCTGGCTTACATCCTTGAAAGGCTACTTTCTATCATGACTGAAAGGCCATGGAAATTGGGGAAGTACCAGTGACTAGATGTAAGGGACTGGATGGAGGAACCACTGTAATACCCCCACTGGACCCTCCTAGACTGGTCAGCAAGGAGCGGGCAGCAAGCCACATTAACTTGGCCTGAACAAATTCTCATTAGCATTTTGAAAGGGATTGCTGGAGAGCAAGGTGACAGTGATAAGGGTTTGCATATGGCCTGGGGCCTCCATAAAATAGAGATAAGGACTGGGGGAGCAGCACAAGCAGAGGTGCGATCCGTCCCATCTCAGTGTGCTGCTCAGGGCAGAGAGGCAGAGGAGATGGGACTGAAGCTGAGTCAGTGACAGGGGGGTGGGTGGTGGTTAAAGTGTTGCTTTATTTTGTCTCTGTTTTTTAGCATCCAAAGATCTATTTTTACTAGGAAAAAAATATATTTTTCCCTAAGTTGAATCTGTTCTGCTGGTCATGATAACTAGTTAGTGATATCTTGTCTTTACCTCGACCCACAAGTGTTTTCATCTTTATTTTCTTTTTCTCCTGTCCTGTTGACAAGTGGGGTCTGAGAACAACTGAGTGGCAGGTGGCCAAGGTCAACCCAGCACACGTAGGAAAAACTTTCAGTCTTTGTAAGAGATCTTAGGACTAGTTGACCTCAAACAAAGTTCTTCATGAACATGAAGAATATTTCACTTGAGGCACCTCTGATTCATCTGGATTATACTTTGACATAAGTTTATTCAGATAGTAAGGTTTATAAAGAAGAAATTATTAAGACCTCAGTATGAAAAAGACCTTAAATGTAAGTGGGTATTAATACATTATTTTTAATTACTTATTCCTTTTAAGATGTTACATTGCACAGCATAAGAGAAAGTAATATTAGTGATCTGCTTAAATTATTTTTTAGATAAAATTCAGAGGAAGATATACATAAGTATTTTTCCTTGTTTTTTTTTCTTTACATAACTGCATACCAGTGCACATTCAGAATGCAACATCACACTGATTTGTCATAACAAAGGTATAGCTGTATTTATTGATACATATTTTATACTAAAACATATTTCTTTATTTTGCTTTTAATTTAAAATTGATGATTACGGTCAATTTAATTATAATTCCACGAAGAGTCATAAGAGTTCCTCCTGTTTACAGTCTTGAGAACCTACCAAGCCAAATTTAAATCTGACATAGCCTGTAAATTTAAAATAGCCAAATTTATAAATTTAAAATTTGTAAATTTAAAATTTAAAATGTAAATTTAAAATAGCCAAATTTAAACCTGACAGATTTCCTGTAATTATAGTAGCATTAAGACATATATGTAAACACAGTTTTCTTATGCAAAAAGATCCATTCTCTATCTACATCAAATTTCACTTTTGGTACATTAGAAAGCATAATGCTTGGATTTGTTTGTTTCTTTAAAACATCTGCAGTACAAATTCAACAGTTCGTGTTACAACCATCAGTAATCATCACTTTAGCCAACAAATGGCTAACCATTTAGCCAACACAGGGTTTAGATTTAGTGACTCAGTACGTTATCTTTCAATTTTGTGTTGCTATATCTAATACTCAGGGACCACTAACATACAAATGATAGGTTCTAACAACTGTGATCTTCAGTAAGGAGTAACTCACAGAATCAGAAAATCAGCCAGATTTGAAAGGACCTCTGAGACCATCAAGTTCAGGCCTTGACCCACTACCACCATAGTTACTAGACAGAGAGGAAACATCTGGGTATTTTTCAGCTTAGCTGTGATAGTTTTTTTTAAGTCTACCTGAGCTTTATTCTAGCAGTTATGAGAAAAAGTTATATTTTAATAGGTAATATATTATTTTACAAGTATTGTTGTTAATCAGCTACTTAAATAAAATTATGAACTATGTAAAATAATTAAAAATAAGATAAATTTATGGAAAAGGTAAACTTTTAAGAGATATGTTAGCTGCCAAAATTTTAGAGCTTACAGAGATCAGTATCTAAAGACTGCCTTATCTAAGACATTAAAGTACATGATGACCAGAAAAAACATTAAAAATGTCTGATGAAAGTTAATACTTTTCAAATACATTTTTATAATTCAAATGAAATATAGTAACATAATTTGGCCTAAACCATTATTTCTCTGCCTATAATATTTTAATTGTTATGGTCAATGATTAAAGGTTTCTCTGTACAAGTACTTCAGAGTGTTTTTGAAATTAAAATGATCACTGAAATCAATACACACTGTTAAGCATCTTTAAAGTGCTATGTCAGTGACCAAAAAACCCCCCAAACCCAGGCAGTTCCTAAATTGATGAAATTACTGAAGATGAAAGTGGAAATACACTTATATTTCAAAGAGTTAGGAGTTAAATAAATTACTTTTGTTATAATGTTAAAAATTCAGTGACTTAAATATTAATATTTTGTAGTTTTAGAGTATTTGCTTTCACCATAATTTCACAGCTTGGTATTCTCAAAGAGTATCATTACCTTTTCTGTAGTGTAGGTAACATAAAACCAAAAAAAAATTGGTTAAATTAAATAGGAAAATCAACTATTAGCTGTTTGAATTGTAATTGCTAGTTTTCAAACTAAAAGAGAATACTTTACAGTTCTGCATGTTTGCCTGGGAAACATGCACTTCACACATATTCTTTTTGATTTGTAATCCAATATATCAATGTCATGCTCTGAAGAGACCTCACTTTGAAGCCAGATTTCAATCACTTTGTGAGTTGCTAACACTGCAATTTACTTTTAAAAACTTAGTTCAACTGTTATAACACACAGTTTGTGTTGAAATAATTATTCCTTCAGAATTAATCTAACTAGTACATGATATACTGAATGGCCAAACAACTTCATTTTAAGGAGGAAGGGGGGCAGTGAGAGATTTATCACTAATGTTGAGTAATGTTTCACTGTTTGATAGACAGATGGATACCACATGACCCTTGTCAGAAGATAACTAACACTAAACAGTAATCATTTTTGTAAATACATTAGAAGACTTTGTACCAGTAAATAACTACTTCAGCTGACTAAAAAAACCTCACTAAACCCCCTATCCACCCCCAAAAAACCCCAACAGCGTATCCTTGTTGATTAAATGTGTTAGTGGCAAGAACCCAAGTCAAACTGCTAAGCTGATAATCAAAAATCATAACATGAAAGCACACCTGCAGATTACTTGTTCCTTTTCAACTTAGTTTCATAACCCCTTCAGATGCAGGTATCTAGTCTTCTGTGACTAAAACTGGAAATTCTTACAGAAACATACACATAAAGGTGAAAACAACTCAAGCCTTCTAAAGAAAAAATTGAGGGGGAAAAAACCTCAAGCTTTTGAAGTTTTAGGCAAGAGTATTATACAGATTTTACCAATTTTTGCTGAAATGTTAAAGATAACTTTGAGGAATGCTGTATAAGTAGTATGTGATGAATGGAAGAAGGATATACATCTAAACAGGCATTCCTCAAAGGGTACTTGTTCTTTGTTCTGTAGAAAATTTACAATCCTCTCAGCTCAGTGAATGCAAATTGCATCCTTTCTAATCTTATGAATTATATAGTACTCATCAAAGCTGGAATAGGTAGGAAAAATTTTATGCAGAAAGAATGCAGAAATTATATAATGTGAGGCAAACAACTGTATACATTTATTCAAATGACTCATTACGTATGAACTGGCTCTGCAGCACGCACAGCATGAAAATAAATGTCAACAGAGACATTTTACTACACATCTAACCATTAAATATTTTGTCATGAGTTCTGCAAAAATGTAAAGATTAACACTAAAGGTAACAGTGTTAGTCCAACAGGACATCAGAGTCAAAGTGGCTGAGTCAAGAAAACACTGATTTTCTTTACACTAGACAATCTCTCTTTTAATGTGTTTCAGCTGAATGTATGGGTGACTAAAGAAATCAAAAATCAAGCCTTAATGTAAATACCTTGATCTGCTTAGCAAGAACTGTGTCAAAGTTCTAGATGAATTTGTATTGATTTATCCTTCAATAAGCAGATATTCCTGTATACTCTTGATTTAGTTGAGTCCATTGTTATAAAATTAAAAACATGTAAAACCCATCAAGTAGCCTTCTCCACTGTGGTAGAGAGTGGATCATACCTGTGAATCCAGGAGGGCAGAAACACAGATAACCTCCAAGCCTGTTGATGCAGCTTCCTCCATGCAAGCAAGGCAAAGCTTCACACTCATTTACATCCATCTCACACAGAGACCCGTAGTATCCAGGCGCACAACTACACATGAATCTTCAGAAAAGGGAAAATCAGGTAAGTTCACAGAAGTAAACAGTATGTTCAGATCTAATGCTGCAAAGCTGTATGTATGTCCTGGTGTCAAGCTGGTGTTCCTTACATCATCTCTGCTAAAATACTTTAACAGGCTTTTATCCACTTGTCCATGCTTCTGAAGCAAGCAGAGCAATTTATCCTTTTTTAATTAGTAGAAAAATTGTGCACAATTTAGCTGAATGTATGAAGAAAGACTTCAGGGCAAATGTTTGCTTGACACGTGTCTGAATAACTGTAGAATGTCTTGGAACAAAGTCAACATATAAATTTTTCTTATGCTTACACTTTTAGCAAATATACTTTAGAAAAGATCACTGTTGAAGGCTGAAAAAGAGAGAGGTAGTGGATAATTTTTCCCCTTTTTATTTCACTTTCTTGTCAAATTTGGGAAGAGAAAAAAAAAACAACAAGTTATGCTAAAGGCAGTGTCCCTCCAGTTTTCATCTCAGGTCACATAAGATACAAATAGTTGAGTTGGTAGCATTCTCCTACCTCCTTTTAATACACAATCCTTGTCATCCAAAACTCAAGGCAGCAAGTAGATTTTATACACAAGGAAACCAGGAAATTGCTTTTTATTTTATAGTAACTAACCTGTTCACAAGATTCAAGCATGTTCCATTGTTTTTGCAGGGTCTTGATAAGCATTCATTAATCTCCACTTCACATAGTGTCCCAGTAAAACCATGTTGGCAGGAGCACCTACCAAAAAGGATGTCACTGCATTACATTTTGGTTTAACATTAAAAAATTACAGAAACATGTGTTTTGAGGGGTACAAACTAAGTGTTCCCATTTTTTTTTTTTTCCTGGTCATTACAAAGTGCTGTACTATAACAAGTTCATAAGTACAGTGAATGCAGCCCAGGAAATAAAATTTTTACCATTATCAGTCAGGCTTTATGCTGACTCTACTGTGCAAGAGATCAGAACTTGCCTTGGCCTGAGCTGGCTTTCATTTGTTTTGTCACCTGTCCTGGATCTAAGTGACTGGTGCCTCTCATGCTTTAGCACCTATATAGAGGGTGTGACACACTGGTATAATTATGGTGTTACAAACAACAACTTTTTGTTTCCACTTGGGCTGGGGAAGCTGGTAAACAGTGCAAAAGAGTCAAGTCATGATAAAGAAATATACAAAAAATAGCTTGAAGCAGGCCCAAGACTGAAGATGAGAAAACCCCCACCATAAGCATCACAATTTGCTCGGCAAAGATTTCCAGATGCTGGTGGCTTGCAGTAACACTGCCATTTCTGTGTGAGGGATAATTAAATCACTGATCAAGGACCAAGAGAGACATGAAGGTAACTATAACAAAAGAGAGAAAAACTAGAAATTTGCATGATTTCTTATAAAAAAATTATAACTAGGTGGTTAATGAAGCTATTGTCTATTAATTTTCAACTTCAGTATTATTGCATTTGAGTAGTAAACAAATGTCTGTTTTTTATATTTTGTTTGAATTGTTAAGACTTTAAACCTATGATAGATTCTTGGTCTATGGTGTACATGATAACCTTTTTGTGAGCATAAAGACATGAAGTGTAATGTTACAGTATAATGTGTCAAATGCATCAAAAAAAAGAACATAATAAATCACTGAATGACAGAAAACATAATACAGGCAAAGGACCAAAAGAATCTAGAAGATAAATATCCATGTAGCATACTGGATACTTGTCATTCAAATGATTTTCCACACCTGTAATGGTTAACCCCATCCACACAGAGACCCTCATTCTGGCATGGATGGGAGATGCACTCATCGCTGTTAACTTCGCAGTAAATACCTTCAAATCCTGAAAGACAAGTTATATTAACTGTGAATGAGTGAATTTTAGCAAATTCTGTGAATGTAAGGGTCACAGATCCTCTTGGAGATTTGCTATCTGAGCTCAGACTTAAACCTCTGCTACTCTTGGAGCTGTTTAATAAAGAGATAAAAGAAGTTCCCTTCTCTTGGGAGCACCTAAACTGAGGGGCAGATATCCTTGGTATCTGACTGAGTTGTACTGCAGCTGTGTGCATGCCTTGGTGTCTACCTGTTCATCTGGAATGCTGACTCTGGGCTGCAGACGAGCTCCCTGGCTTGATCCAAGACCCACCTCATTCCTTGTGGACTGTATTGGTGACTTAGCATATTATGCTGATCCTGGGCACCACCACTGGTCCTGCTCTGCCTCATTCAGATACTGTCAGACAGAACTCTTGACAGTGAGGTCCCTACCATGGGAACCCTGATAAGATTCCTGGCTTACTTTTGTTTCTGGAGATAAGAGTCAGCAAGCGGATGCAATCCTAAAATAACTTTTTTCAATTATTTTTGTTCAACAAGCTTCCAGAGAATAGGAACTCTTAACATACTTTAATGCACCAGAGAGAACAGATTTGGATGGAGCATCTGGCTAAATCTACTGGATAAATGTGTCTTCTTTTATAGGACTGAAAAGACTTTCCTGGGGAATATGGGACAATACCAGAAACAAAAAACTACTTCAGTAATGAATGTATAGCATATCATAATGGAAGTTAGAGATTCATATTTATTCAAAGCAGTCAGAAGATAAGAAAGAAAGATTTAAAGGGTTTTTATATTTAAACAACAAAAAAATATGATCAAGATCTTCACAGTACATTACTTGCATTATATTACATTTACCTGTATAAATGTCCCAGACTATGTGCTAAACAGAAACAGAGACTAGTGATACAAGAATACTACCTTTGCTCTTTGACAGCATACTATGTCTTACACCATTTACATGAATGTGTTCTAACAAATACAGTCATTTTAAAATTATATGCAGTGGATAAACTAAAGCTATTTAGTTGGATTTTGCACCAGAATGAATATGTGTGTTTCAACTGATGTATTAATGAATACAATACAATGCAGAACTTGTTTGCACTATAGTGACAATAACATACATGACCCCTGACAGCAGACTTGACTGAAGAGCATTTACAGTGTTCCCTGATGTGCCTTTGAACACTATTTGGTTATCAAAATCAAATTAGAACAGCTATTAAAAAGCCACTGAAATTCAGTGTACATTATGTAAGTGTGCCAAAGGCTTTACTGAATTCTCTATTGAAACAACAAGTAAAAATTCTTATCAGCACTTTTTCAGATATTGAAATAAGCATGGTAATGACTTTTATTGTTATATATTTTCTTTGTGGTTTACAAAGTACTTCATGAACATGGGGAAATCATGTAAGATCACAGGGAAAATAGCAAAATAGTAGGGCTCCTTTTTATCCAGAGAAAATTATTACTGGAATAATTAAGTGGCTTGGTCAGAGTTGTGGGAAAAGCTGGAGGGAGAAAAATCTGCTGCCACTCCAATATATATGACTTAAACCTCAGCCTGCAACAAAGCAGTTGGTACTTTCTTCGTACCAATATTTTTTCTGTTCAATAACTTTCCTGGTTAGAGTTAACTGAAATGAGTCCTGATTTCACAGAAGTGTCTGCTGTAACGCTGGAAAATAAGACCTGCAATGCATCTCAAACTAACACTTTAATTGGAGTCACCCATACTCTTACAATTTTTATTTTTTCTCCAGAAATATCTTGGGTTTGAAGTGAAACCCTCATTTATTTCCTATTTGTATGACATTTCACAAAAAATCTGAAAAAATTCCCTAATGCCATAATAGGGGACAAAAATTCTCTGTCCCAGTTTACTGCTTTAGAGTAGTCCCCTCAGCACAGGTACCTTTGTTATATTCTGAAATCAGAATGATCAATATAAACACTTTATTCTGTTGTGTGTGTAGTCTGCATCATAATGCTGCAACTTGAACCTTCATCTATGTCAGCTTGAAGTTTAAGGAAAAAAGAAAAAAGGATTGTACCTCAGTCCAGTTTGTGTCATACATACACACAAATAAGATAATAATGAGTTTTCGTTTGACACACACCACCCCAGTGCCACTGAATAACAGCAGGAAAGATGATAACAGGTTTCTCTAAGTCTGGTTTCATTATGAAATTGGAGGGCACAGTGAATGTGAGAGACGAGGCCCACAGGATTTTCTCATCTGTGACCTCTCATTAATTTGTAATGTTTGACCTTTCTGAAACTAATTTTTGTTACAGAATAGAAGACTATGTCAGTGGGCAGTGGAAATGAAGCTTCAATAAAATGCAGTTCAGAGAAAGTAAACCTGTGTAATAGTATAAATAACTCACAGATCCACTGACAGTTTTTAGTTTTATAAGGTAATCAGAAAAGGGTGTGAAGCTAACATACAGAAAGTCTTAAAAATACTAACAACACTTTTACAGAATAGCTTCTTATTCTTTTGTTATACTATATAACAAGCATCTTTAAAAAAATAAACAACAGTTGTCAGATTAAAATACATAAGGAGGAAAATGGAGGGTATTTATAACACTACTTAGTGCCTGTCAAACTTACTTAGTTATGAATGCTTTATAGACTTTTTGAAGTAAACAGTACTGAAGTGAATACATAAAGCACCATTTAGACACATTTTTATTGCAATAGTGCACATTTCCTTAGACCACAGCAAATATATCTACCTTGAAAAGACATAGAGCAGGCATGCTATTTTATTTATTATTCGTACAAATGAAGAAAAATATCCTTTTCATCTCAACATTTTACTGGCAACCTACTGCACTATGAAATAAATAATCTATTGTTAAATTTACTATTAAATATTGTCTTTTATTAACTTATATAAATTAGCTCCATCCTTTCTTACTAGAAAAGTCAATCTTTTTTTGTTAATGACATATGCTGTTAAAAATTACAGAGCTATTTACATCATGCTTTGATCCTCAAGAAAAACTTCTGAACTCATGCAGCAACTGTTTCTAAGAAATTTTTGATCTTGAGAGCTATTTTTACAGAAGATTCCATTAAATACTTCTGCTTTCAACTAAGACAGTAAATTATTTCATTCATAATTTCTGTATGTGTGTGCTGTATGCTTCTTAGGCCTACACAGACAATGTTGCAATAAAAGCATATGCTAATAAGCCGTTTTTAATTCCCTCCTGATGCATGTTCTCATGGTAAATTATGAAAATACAGAAATGTAACGCTGCCCATTGTTCATACAAACAGGAAAGGTCAAACCTCAAAACATATACTGTAATGTCAGGATTAAAATATTTGTAAAAATGTTTAATTTATAAGTGTAATAGACAGACTCCAATCATACTTTCAGATCTAAAAGAATAGTTAAAATTCTCATACCGAAATGGAACTGGTTAAAGGTGAGAATTACCTTGGTAGTTTACTTAGTTGTGTTTATGAGGTATCTAACATGCATTGACTCACACAGTTCTTGTATTATACTTGACAGTCAAGAACATTGAAAGGGTAACGCAATACATTAAGTTATTTTGTATAAGCTACAACTGCTGCTCCACATAGCTGTGATTTTCTGGAACATTTAAACTGAAATCAGTGTATGGACGCACTTTTTGTGGAAATGTAGACATGTTTCCAAATCCACGCATTGGAAGTGGAAAGGAAAAGTCAATGGGGCAAAGCTGACTTAAAATGTTTAACTTCTCAGATATAAAACTGAAAACAAAATGAGCAAATAATGCAGTACAGAGGAAGGCATTCATGGAATGCAGCTGAAAAAACTTCAGTGCTAATTCGTAGTTTTTAGTGTGAATACAATTAATTAATTTGAATTATGAAAGACAGTAATTTTTATTTTAAGCAAAGTATTTTATAAAGGTGTACGTTACTTGAAAGCATAAAAATATGCATGGCATTGTAATGTATTATTACTGTAGCAATATTTAGTACTATGAGTAGGAAAGTAATACACACATTTAAATGCAACTACTTGCTGGCTTTGCTGCTGTGAATCAGTCAAATTTAAGATTCAAACTGTAAATCAAAGCATATGTAAATGATCTGACATATATTATCAGGGGTATACTTCACAAGGTGGCTTTTCCAGATGTAAAACTCTACTGAAGCATTAAAAATGCCAGTTTTGACCTTAGTGCTTTTTATGTGAAAGAATTGAAAGTTTTCAGAACCCTGTTTAAACCATTCTAAACTTCTGAATGAAAGATGCATCTAAGCAATGGAGAAAATCAAGTGGCACATATCTTCACTTGTGAATACAGAATTCCACTAGATACCTGCTAAAAATTTCCAAGATTCAAGAAAAAAAAGGGTTGTTTTTTTTTTCCTTGGTGGCCAATATGAAGGCTAGACAAATGTTACTGTGAAGTCTGAGAAACAAACACGTTTTTTATTTGTCAAACTTATTTGACAGTATTTCTCCTTCCACATTAGTGAACCTAAAAATGTAAACAGAATCTCACTGGTTTTACCACTTATCCACATTTTTGATAGGGAAACAGTACTTCATTTAGAACATTCATTTGTTGTTTAGGGAAAATGTATAGGATTTCTTGAGGAAGTGAGCTCAGAAATGTTATCAGTTTTCATAGTAACAGCAATTGCAAGACTTTTGGAAATTAATGGAAATTTAAAACAATTGAAAATCATTGCAATTCTTTGTATTAGACAATCTACCTTTATTTCTGTATATTTTTATCAGCACAGGTAGAATGATAGTGACTTTAGTAATATGAGGACTAAAAATATGTGTCCGATGGAAAACATCACAAAAGCAGCTCATCTAGTCTGATGCCTTACTTCTCTCATAATCAACATTATTAGCACCAGTGTCTGTGACAGCACGCTCAAACTTGCTTGCAATTTATGTGAAGGCAAAATGATATATTAGTTTTAGTTTCCAGAAATTCCAACATGGGAATGTGTAATCCACAACTTCCCTGGGCAACCTGGTCCAGTGTCTCACCACCTTCACAGTAAAAAATTTCTTCCTGATGTCTAACCTAAATTCACTTTCTTTAAACTTGGAATCATTCCCCTTGTCTTATCACTACATTTCCTTGTAAATAGTGCCTCCTCAGCTTTCCTGTAGGCCCCTTCAGGGACTGGAGGGCTGCTATAATGTTTCCCCAGAGTCTCCTCAGTGGTACAGAACATATTGTGCCTTCTGTTTCTCTAAAGTATGGGAAATGGCTACTGCATGTCTCAGCTCTGTCTATAGGACTCCTGTGATCTCCTAAGTGCAAGAATATGCAGAGTGTAGAACCTACATACCTGCTGTTACAGGTAAGGTCATTTTCATCTCTTTATTTGATTGCAGAGAAATATTACTGAATTTCTCTCTTCAAGTAACACAGGACTAACAGAATTGTTTCCCTATAAGCTCTCTACTGTTAGACTCATCAGCACAGTACCATGGATTGTATTTTTCTTGTCCCCTTACTGTGAACCATTTATGAACCAATGTTGCAAGTCACAGACATATCCCAATAGCCCCATAATCATTAGTGTAGGTAATTAGGTTTTTCAGTATAACACAGGTAGGTGCACAGACCAAAATCAAAGGGACAGAGGCTGTTTCACTTTGTGAATTATGTACATGTATCTGAAAAAGAAACGGGGACTGAAGGGCTCAGAAATCTGAAAATTGCAGTCTCCAATTCATGTAACTTCTGTTCTTTAGCAGCTACTTATTAGTTCTGCTTGATATTATAAATTCTGTGAACTATATTTTTCACTGACTTCTTTGAGACATGGTCTGAAAAATATTTTATCTCAGTTAAAACTTCTGGCTTTGTGATGCTACAGTCCAAAGAAAAACAACCATTAGCATGTTGAGAAAAAGGGTATTAAAAAAGAAAGCATAACAGGAGACCGGTATTGACAGGAATCTGATAAAAGGGGTGAGAAAGTCCCGGAAACTACTTAAAACAGTGACCTAAAAGTTGCCTTGAAGCATCAAGAAAGGAACAATAAATTTTTGCTTTTGGAAAGAATATTTGGAAGAAAAAATAGGATGGCTAATTCTAAACAAAGGGTAGCTACTTCTTATCCTTTGAAATGACACAGTACTCTCCTTAGATCTCATTGACACTTTTCCCTGGAACAAATTTATGATCCAACTTTATGATCCATGCAATTCCTCTTTCATAAAAGTTTTCCAGCTTCTCAGTTTCTAGCCTTACATCTTCAATGATACGATGAGTACAAATGCAGTAATAAAGCTTTTGACTACTTCTGTGCTATAATGGCATAAATTCCTGTTCTCCATTCTTTTTTAAGTCCTCTCTAAATCTGTGTGCTTCCTGGAACAATGTAGTTTAAAAAAATTTCTACAGAAATAAAAATCTACACAACAGGGATGTGGTAAGGAGTTCAGCCCATCTACCATCTGAACAAATTGTCCAAAGCTGCCTATTTACTAATCAGGATGACACAAATGATTCTGTGCCATTAGGCATTTGACTTTGTAGGTCTGCTTTTGACTGAAAAGAATTACCTCAGAAAACTGTCTTTCTCTCTCTGACTGTAAATGGAGTACTGGGGAACTTTCTCAACATATACTGTGAATACCTTCATGTATACCATTAGCACGTAATACTGCAGATGTCTACATCTGGTCAAATTAATCCAGACATTTTGATTTATTTGTTTCAATAACAAACATATTATTTCATTGATTTAAATTTCCTTTCTGAGTATCCTAACTCATTAAAATGCTATTGAACTAATACAAATGCTGAACAAATAACCCCTAGTTTTGGACTGGGCAGGTAAACCTTTGATACGAATACTCTCACTCTATAAGCAATACAGAATGTATTTACATATTTACATTCCTGAGAATTTTCCCATCAGAAACTAAAGATAAATGTAGTATTGCTTCTATTGTAATAAGGAGAATGCATAAACATCCTGAGCTGTGGGTATTACTTAGACTACTGAAGGAAGATCTATATCTAACTTTAAAGAGATTAATTTCTGCCTTTTCTTATAAAAAGCAGGAATTTTAAAAGCCCTATTTTACAACCTTGTCCTTCTTGTCACTGTGTCAGCAACAACTAAATCATCTGTTCTTACTAACCTTGCCTTGCATTTTAGTTCCCAGATGTATCTACTAATACTTCTCACAGAAGAATAAATCACCGTAAAAAAAGTCTTTTATTAGAAAACAGTAGATGTTTTCTGGCCCATGATTTATGTTGACAAATAATTTTTTTGTCTTGTTAACTCTCTGTAATACTTATGTCCTTGTATTTCCTTAGGTTTCACATTTCACCATAACTGTTCCTTTTGTCTTCCACTTCATCATTAAGTTGGTCTGTTGTTCAACGGTCTTTGCCAGAGACCTGATCTTGCACTCGGTAGTTACATACCATCTCATA
This sequence comes from Florisuga fusca, assembly GCA_038090715.1. Taxonomy (NCBI): domain Eukaryota; kingdom Metazoa; phylum Chordata; class Aves; order Apodiformes; family Trochilidae; genus Florisuga; species Florisuga fusca. The sequence continues at coordinate 72,905,733 of JAAWXA010000001.1, read as the reverse complement.
GTTTTGTTTTGAATATGTATTTTTCAGTAATTTGTTCTTTCTCGGAGCACCATTTTTCTCAGAAAGCTGCACTATTTTTATCAAAATATTCTATCTTTCTTCTGGGTTTCTTTTATAAAAATTAACACTTTTAACAGGAGCACTCTGTGCTGGGTTAAGAACTGGCTGGAAGGCCAGGCCCAGAGAGTGGTGGTGAACGGGGCTGCATCCAGTTGGCGGCCTGTCACCAGTGGTGTCCCCCAGGGATTGGTGTTGGGCCCAGTTCTGTTTAATATCTTTATCAATTACTTAGATGAAGGGATTGAGTCTATCATCAGCAAATTCGCAGATGACACCAAGCTGGGAGGAAGTGTGGACCAGCTGGAAGGCAGGAGGGCTCTGCAGAGGGACCTGGACAGACTGGAGAGTTGGGCTGATTCCAATGGGATGAGGTTCAACACGGCCAAGTGCCGGGTCCTGCACTTCGGCCACAACAACCCCATGGGGAGCTCCAGGCTGGGCACAGAGTGGCTGGAGAGCAGCCAGGCAGAGAGGGACCTGGGAGTTTGGATAGACAAGAAGACGAACATGAGCCAGCAGTGTGCCCAGGTGGCCAAGAAGGCCAATGGCATCCTGGCCTGGATCAGAAACAGCGTCTCCAGCAGGTCCAAAGAAGTGATTCTGCCCCTGTACTCAGTGCTGGTGAGGCCACACCTCGAGTACTGTGTCCAGTTCTGGGCCCCTCAGTTTAGGAAGGAGATTGAGGTGCTGGAGCAGGTCCAGAGAAGAGCAAGGAGGCTGTGAAGGGACTCGAGCACAGATCCTATGAGGAGAGGCTGAGGGAGCTGGGGCTGTTCAGCCTGGAGAAGAGGCGGCTCAGGGGAGACCTCATCACTCTCTACAACTCCCTGAAAGGAGGGTGTAGCCAGGTGGGGGTTGGTCTCTGTTCCCAGACGACTTTCAAGAAGACAAGAGGACACAGTCTTAAGTTGTGCCAGGGGAGATTTAGGTTAGATATTAGAAAGAATTTCTTTACGGAGAGGGTGATCAGGCATTGGAATGGGCTGCCCGCTGAGGTGGTAGATTCTCCGTCCCTGGAGACATTTAAAAAGAGACTGGATGTGGCACTCAGTGCCATGGTCTAGCAACCACAGCGGTGGGTCAAGGGTTGGACTTGATGATCTCTGAGGTCCCTTCCAATTCGGCTAATTCTATGATTCTATGATTCAATGCTTGGCATTATCTAGAACAGAAAGGTCTAATGTTCATCCTTTAGTTTATTTACCCTCTTGCTTATTGAGGCATGCTCTTTGGTTCTTTTGCATGTTGCCCTTCCAGGGAATTTATGAAAAGCTGAATCGTAGAATCACAGAATCATAGAATCTGCTGAGTTGGAAGGGACCCATCAGGATCATCAAGTGCAACTCCTGTGCCTGTGTAGGGCACCCACGAAAATCACACCATGTGCCTGAGAACAACATCCAAACACTTTTCAAACTTGGGCAGCATTGATGCTGTGACAACTTCCCCAGGGGGCCTTGTTCCATTGCTCAGCTGCCCTCTGGGTGAAAAACCTTTTCCTGATATCTAACCTAAACACCCCATTTCCCCAAGTCCTGTCTTTGGTCACAAGAGTGAAGAGATTAGTACCAGTCCTATCTGCCCTGACTCAGCTACAAATATTTCAACATTATTTCTATTCTACAGCATTGCTCATATTTTAGAAAACAAAACAAAACAAAACCTGAAAACAAACAAAAACAAAACAACAACAAAAAAAGACACAAAACCCCCCCCAAAACCAAACAAACAGTAATCAACCCAAAGAAACAAACAAAAAAAGATATGATTTTCTAAAGATAATCTTTACAATCTGGTTAGCACGGCTACATTTTACAGCTCTTGCTAAACCAGGTTCATGCCCTCCAGTGACTGGCACACTCATTAATCAACATGCCATCTGGTACTAAGTCATGTACCTTGCAAAAATCTACCTATATCAGTGTGAGTGTCCTTTTTTGACTGTAATCCTGACAGGTTTATTGGGAAAGAAAGGGAGGCTCATGCAGACAAAAATAGGAGAATAAAAGAAGATAACTGTGGAAATAAATAGCAAAATACAGAAATTGAGTTTAAAACAGTATGTGGCAATCTCTCCTTTTTTTATAAGGGTCCTGAATTAATGGTTGCATTTTTCCTAGCATCAGTGATTAATTCATTTCAAGAACTATGCCCTTCATTCCTTTTCAAGACTTGATATTTTCCAATTTCCAAGATTTGTTACCAATGCAAGCTACTGGCTCACATATCTCCCCTTCTGGTTCCCTGAAAATTCCTAGCTGCAAGCTTCAAGAATCCTTGAAGATTCTCTTAAAGATCCCCGAGAATCTTGCTTGTAAGTTTTTTTGGTTTCTTGAGAAATTGTGCTTCTAAATATTTGAAAAGAGTTCTCTGAGTAACCTTAAGGAAAGCCTTGAACTATATGTCTCTCAATACAGTGCATTAAAAGCCATTTTTTAAAAAAGGTACTTTTCTAAAAGCTGCTTCCACAAGCAACTTACAAACCTTCCCAGTAACATTTTTTAACTTAGCAACTTGTGGTTCTTTTCCTTAATAGTAAAAAGCTGTGCTGCTTTTGGCTGGGATAGAGTTAATTTTCTTTGTGACAGCTCATATGGGGCTGTGTTTTGGATTTGTGCTGAGATCAGCCTTTAAAATACAGAGATGTTTTTGTTATTGCTGAGCAGTGATAGCACAGAGTCCAAGCCTTTTCTGCTTCTCATATAGTTGAAGTATGCAAGAAGCTGGGAGGGGACACAGCCAGGACAGCTGACCCCAGCCAACCAAGGGGATATTCCATACCATATGACGTTGTGCTCAGCATATAAAGCTGTGGGAAGAACAAAGGGGGATATTGGTGGTATTTGTCTGCCCAACTAACTGCAGGTGTGATGAAGCCCTGCTTTCCTGGTGATAGCTGAATACCTGCCTGCCAATGGGAAGCAGAGAACTCATTCCTTGTTTCACTTTACTTGTGTGCAGCTTTTGCTTTGCTTATTAAACTCCCTTTATCTCAACCCACAAGTGTTCTTGATTTTATTCTTCTAATTCTCTCCCTCATCGAAGAAGCAGGAATGAGTAAGGGTCCATGTGGTGTTGGTTGCCTGCTGGGTTTAAAGCACAACAAACCCCCAAGCTATAAATACTACTGAATTTGGTGTATTATCTCCACATCTTTGCAGCTCAGTAAGCAATGAGTATTACTATTGTGATGTAACACTGTAACTAATATATTTGCTATCCTTGATCCCTAAGACAACCCTCCCATTTACAGGTATAAAATTGTTGAATGGAAAAGCCTGCCTGATTTCCAGTTTAGTAATTGTACTCTCCCTACTTAAATTTTCTCTGCATTTTTAATTACCTGCTGCATTCTTCAATTCCTGTGCAGAATTGCATAGTGATGTTCTGCACAGTTAAACTGTTGCTCTGTTCCACCTTAGCAGTTCTTGTACACCGAGGGAGAGATCCTGTCTTCTAAGTCATGGCCCAGGAAAGCTGTCAGCACCTGTTGTGATTTTGCTGGCTGTGCATACAGAGAGCAATCCGCTCTATCCATTAGGCAGGGGAAGATTACTCCCCTGATGTGCCAGACCTTCCTGACAGCACAGCAGGAAGAGAAACCATTTCCGACTTGCTCTGTTTTTTTTTTACTTTCAACAATTTGCAAATATTTTGTCTACTTCTGCCTGTTTTGTCAGTTTGGTCTGTCAGCTCTGCTGGCCAGGTGCATATCTGTCTCTTTGTTGTTATAACAATTGACTGCAAAATATAACAACCATAGATTTAATAAGTACTCTAATACAGGATTTAAATAGTAGGCAAACTGACAGGTATCTTACCACTCTTTTAACACCAGTAATAAACCTGCTGTAACTCATGAAACTTTTATGTGCTTTGAAAGGTATGTGTATGTTGTTACTTTCACTGAAAATTGCATTAAATTGAACATACATTTGCAACGTTCCTGCAGCACAGCAGGCAATGGAAAAGATTAACTCTACCAGTTCTTACCTGTTTTGCAAATACACATTGGCTTTCCATTTTCTTGTGCCAAGCAGGTTGAGTTGTTTAAGCATGGATTGTAAGGCAGCTCACAGGGACTGAAGCGCTGATGGCAGAATTCACCAGTATAAAATGGAGGACAAATGCATACAAACTGTCCCTGCTTGGCAGATTCATAACAGGTGGCTCCATTCAAGCATGGTTCAGAATCACATTCATTTATATCTTCACTGCAGTCTGGCCCTGTCCATCCTGCTGAACATGTGCATCTGAAAAAAATATTTTAAAAAAGTAAAATTTACAAGGTGAGAACTAACAAGAATGAGAAACAACAACTTGGCTTGAATAGTTCCAAATATTTCAATTTAAAACAATTAAAATAAAAGAAAAAAATGAAGATAGCTTTTTTCTGCTAATTCTATCTATGAATAAAAGTTATATTCAGGTTCATCTCCCACTAATTATTTCAGCAAAAGCAAAATTACTTATTCTAAATCACAGGATTTATTCACTTAGGAGAACCACCTGGTTTAGTTAATGCTGACAGAATCACCTGGGAATCTTTAAGATGAAACAACATGACAAATGATCAAATGTCTAAAGCAAGATAGTTTAAGATTTTCATATGTTTGAAACTAGTGAACAGCAGCACACTTCAGTATCTGGAATGAAAGGCACCAGATAGTATTTAGTAAACTTTTAAGAAAGAGTGTGGGATGTCAAAAGTATGATAAATTATAGAAAATTCCTCATTTCACAATGTTCTTTTATTTTTGTATGCCTTGTGAACTCTTTGTATGCTCTTTTGTGTTCTTTACAACACAGAAGAAAAAACTTGGACAAAAATCCACATTACATCTGATTGTAAGGAATGTGTCTTCATGAGTTAGATAAATAGATGTTTTTATTTACAATATAATTGTGATGACAGGGTTCTTCAAACATTACTATTTGGTAATGATCTCAAAGTTTGCAGTGAAAATGTCCTCATTAGCTTCAGTGAAAGATTACTTTTTAACTCGGGATGTGTTGGGAGAGAAGCTGCCATTGAAGACTGAGGAAAAAAAGTTATTGAGAACCTCAGCCTTCTCCTCATCTGTTGTTACTAGCTCACCATTGTTGCTATTCAGGGGGATTATGTTTTCTTTAACCTTCCTTTTTTCATTGGTATACCTGTAGAATCCATTCTTGTTATTCTTCGCATCCCTTGCCAAGCTCAGCTCCAACCATGCCCTGGGCCTTCCTGACCTCATCCCTAAACAACTGGGCAGCATCTCTATACTTTTCCCAGGATACCTGTCCCTGCTTCCACTGCCTATGCAGCTCCTTCTTACCTTTTAGTTTGACCAGCAGGTTATGGCTCAGCCACACTGGTTTCTTCCCTTCCTTGCTATATTTCTTACACCTGGGGATCTCTTGTATTCTATGGAATTTCTTACATCACAGTGAAATGTATTAACCTTATCTGCCTTACATTCTACTTTGTACATTGTAAGGAATCATATAACAAGGAAGAATCTGAGAATCCCTGAATGCCTGATGTTAGAACAAGTTTCATTTAGTCTTCCCTGCTCATAACAGGTTCAGTCAGAGGTTTCTTGGGTCTGTGTATAGTCTGGTTTTGAGTATCACTCATGATTGATCTTACAGCAGGAAAACAGGAGAAACTGGTCTTTTTAGTCCTCTGCATTATGTAAGAAATTTTCAGAAAATACCAGTCATAACACTTGCCTTTGCCACAGATACAAGTCTTTCTATGGAAAAAAAATTGAATACTCAAGATACATTTTTTTTTTCCTCAGTGGTTCAGTCGAAGCAACAGGAATTCTAAACTGAACCCTCAGATACACTATATGCCCATCATTTACCTGCCTCTTTATTTGACAGGATCTTGATAAGAAATGGTAAGATGTTCAATGAAGTTTAGGTTGGTCTGTGAACTATACAATACATGCAACAGTGGTCCATCCTGCAGTGTGAGTCTATGTTGCCTAGCACACTCAGTCAAATCAACTAACAGGCTGGAAAGCCACAGTGCACAGTGACAAATTTATTCTGTGTAAGCTAGAAGCTACCAGACCATCTGAAGTAGTAAATGAAAGCTCACTTTCAATACATGCACAGCTTTGACTTTAGAGCACCAACACACATCACAGCGCTCCACAGACACACTTCCCATCACCAAAGAGGCTTCAAATACTCATTTTTCTCTCTTCTCTCTTCTCTCTCCTCCCATGAAGATCTTTCTTCATTTATTGTCTGAAAGCTTAATGCACTCCTTTTGCCTCAGACAGCTATCCGACTCATCTTACATACTCCACCAGTTTTCATCTGCAAAAATCCTGTTACGAGTTTATGCTGATAGATAAATATATACATACACGCTCTGATATTTTTCCTGGTGCTACTAGCTCTCCACTCGCATGTCACTCCTAGATGCCTTAGTGAAATTTCCACCCATGCCTCTCCTCCCCTCTGAATTTATTTGAGCCCCTCCATACCATCACTTCCATTATTCTTTTCCTACCTTCTTCCTAGTGCTCTCTGTTTGTAATCAACCAAATGTGACACAGCTAACTGATTACGGAGATGAAGACTGGTGGCTGCCAGGGTTGCAGTGCTCATGCCATGGTGGAATTCACAATATTGAAGGATATAAGCCAGCAAACTATTAGAGTCAGGACCCTGAATTTCAGGAGAGCAAGCTTTCAGTTGTTTAAGGAATTAGCAGATGGGTCCCCTAGGAAACTGCTAAGGGACAAAAGAGCTGAAAAGAGCTGTGAGCTCTTTAAGGATGTTTTTCTTTGAGCACACCACCTCTTGACTTTCACATGTAAGAAATCAGGCAAGGAGACCAGAATAGCTTAGTAAGGACCTCCCAAACCAACTCAAGCATAAGAAGAAAATGTGCGCAAACAATGGAACAAGGGACACGTGTCCTGGGAAGAATATAGTATGCTGCCCTAATGTATAGGGTTGGTATTATGAAAGCTAAGGGACATGGGGATACTGGTGGATGAAAATCTGTACGTGAGCCAGCAATGTGCAATTGCAGCCCAGAAAGCCAACCATATCCTGTACTGCATCAAAAGAAGCAAGGTCAAGGGAAGCAATGCTTCTCTTCTACTACGCTCTGATGAGACCCCACCTAAAGTACTGTCATCAGCTCTGCAGTCCCCAGTACAAGACACACATGGACCTACTAAAACCAGTCCAAGGAAAGTCACAAAAATGCCTATGGAGAAAAGCTGAGACAGATGAAATTGTTCAGCCCAAAGAACAGAAAGCTCTGGGAAGACTTAATTGAGCATTTCAATACATAAAGGGAGCTTGTGAGAAAGCAAGAGAGAATTTTTTACCAGAATCTGTAGTGACAGGACAAGAGATAATGCTTTTAAACTGAAAGAGAGTAGATTGTATACAAAAAACTTTTACATAAGGGTGGTGAGATTCTGGAACAGCTTAACCAGCTTAACCAGTGAAGCTGCGCAAGCTCCATCACTGGAAGTGTTCAAAGTCAGTATGAACATATTTTACAGCAACTTGGTCTAGGGAAAGATGCTCCTGCCCATAGCAGAGGTCAGAATAGATGATCTTCAAAGGTTCTTTCCAACCCAAAACATTCTATGATTCTGTGACTCTATGACTTTGGCCACTGCTTGTAAAGGCCCTCAGCTCTGCCCTGAAACAGCAGTGCAGGGGCTCAACCTCACCAAGCCTGAGCTGGGAATTGCTGGTTTAACCCCTGTGCTGGGGGCCAGTGACTGTTGCCTCCCCTACTCCAGCTTCTGGAGAATAGTCCCCCCAAAAACTCCTTCCTATGTGCAGTCACTGACAAACCACAACCCTTTGTGTTGGCAGGGCTGAAGGCCACAGCCAGACCGCAGCTGGCAGCCTGGGAGAAGAAAGGGGGCTGTGACAAGGAAGAACCAAAGACTAAGGATGAAATTAGTTGCTTCATCTGCACTTTGAAAGTATTATTAATATTTATTCTGGTTTGGGTTTTTTGTTTGTTTGTTTTGTTTTTTTTTTACATACTCTTAATATGGAAGGTATAGCATAATCTTTATTAATAGTGGCAATGAGGTAAAATTTTTAGATGATTGAGGCACAGTCATAAATTATAATAATGGCAAAGCCTAAATTTCCTATTCTTTTATTGCAGTGGTTAATCAAGCAGGACCAATCAACATCTGAAATAAAAATGCTGTGTTATGCACTTGCATTTTGCCCTTTTCTGAGGTGTACCAGAAAACCTTAATGTGAATTAACCAAAGAAGGGTCTTGTGAATGTGAATTAACAGGAGGATCTTTTCCACACCAGTGATTTCTACTTCAGGCTCCTGAACTGAATCACAAAGCTCAGTGCAGATGTCCAACCAACCCTCAATTTGCAGCTGACTGCTGCAAGGAGTGCTGGGCACTAGGAAAGTATTGCAGTATCTCAGCATTTTTTTAGGAGTGGCATTGTCTTGATTATATTTGTCCTGAGCAACTTTTAAGTTATTAAGTTATAACCCTTAAGTTAAATATAAGGTATAATACATATACATAACTGTAGTTTAGAACATTACAGATGTGTTTAGGTGCTGGCTCAGTGAAAAATGACATGTCAGCAGCTCAGATGGAAGTTTTTCAATTTTGGCTTTGAGAAACACTAGGAAATCCTTCATTATTACAGTATTATTCCAGTTACTACAATTATTATCCCAATAATTGCATTATTATTATCTCAATTATTATCCCAATTACTACAACAGTCCTAAGCAGTTTTTTTTAAAGTTGAATTATCAATTTGAGAACAGTGAGGAACTATCCTCTCAATTCAGTGCAAGGAAGTGGTACTAATGTACCACTGCTGTGGTTAGTCAATAATGAATTTCAGCTCCTTGGGCTGTCAATCTGACAATGGAAGTTTCATTAGCAGTGAAACAAACAATAGCTTGGTTTGACTTCAGTAAAGTAGTTCAGGGTATAAAAAGATTAAACAAAGGAATAAATAGTCAAGAAGTTAATTGTCCAGTAGTTTTGATCCCATGATACAGTCATGTCTGCCATGACCAAATGATAAGTATCTTTCCAAACTGTAAATGTGTACAGCAAGAAAGGGGAGGTGATTCTCCTCTTCTGCTCTGCTCTTGTGGGACCCCACCTTGAGTACTGCGTCCAGTTCTGGATCCCCCAACATAAGGACAAGCAGCTCTTGGAGCAAGTACAGAGGAGGGCCAAGAAGATGATCAGAGGGCTGGAGCACCTCTCCTGTGAAGACAGGCTGCAGGGGTTGGAGTTGTTCAGCCTTGAGCAGAGAAGGCTCTCGGGAGACCTTCAAGCAGCATTCCAGTACCTGAAGAGGGCCTACAAGAAAACTGGAGAAGGACTTTTTACAGAGGTGTGTAGTGATAGGACAAGGGGCAATGGCTTTAAACTACAAGAGGGGAGATTTAGGTTCGATATTGAGGAAGAAATTCTTTACTGTGAGGGTGGTGAGATACTGGAACAAGTTGTCCACGGAGGCTGTGGATGCTCCCTCCATGGAAGAGTTCAAGGCCATGCTGGATGGGGCTTTGAGCATCCTGGTCTAGCGGAAGGTGGCCCTGCCCATGCAGGGGTGTTGAAACTAGGTGATCTTTAAGGTCCCTTCCAACCCAAACCATTCTGTGATTCTATGATGAATTAAAAATCACCTTGAAGTATGTTCCATTTCACCCTGAACACTGAGAAATCTCACTTTAGAGGAACTTTAGAGCACACCAGCTAGGAACAGATTTGTGATCCACCCATGCAATTATACCCTCTGGAATTTTGTACATTATGAGGTAAGCCACTTTGAAGATGTTCTTTTCAGTGAAGAGAAGTTACTTAGAAGTTTTGATCTCAGATGAGTTAAATGGTTTTTTCAAAGGAAACTCCCTATCTACTTATGTTTATTGGCTAGAAAGGAAACAGGCTTATGAACTTAGGGTTCTCTGTCAGAAAGACAGGCAAATATTTGCAAAAAACTACTTTTCTTAAATTTGAAAAGGCTACCTAACAATCTAAATAATTCAGATACTTTTGAAAACTCAATTGTCTGGGTGCTTTTTTTTTTTAATTGATTTAAAAATCAATCTGATATGCTATGAATCCCTCACATCACAGAGGAAGCTCTATTGCTTTCCTAAAAAGGTAGTCTAACAGTGACCAGTTTCACATAAATCTCTCACAGAACTGAAGAAGAAATGGTTTTGAGAGTATTTTGGTACATGGATCTGAAAGAGCTTATGTAATTTTAATTAATATAGCCATAATAATAAATACTTATTCCCTCTAACTTTATGTATTCATGAGCAATGAATCAATTAAAATTATAATTGCCTTTTAAAAAGTAGGCATAAAACATAAGTCTATCAGACATATAACTTTTCATGATATCCTACTCAAAGTATCCTGCAAACAAAAGGCTACACAGCAATTGCTTCATTTCTGCTTTGTTTGCAATAGCTAGATGTGTACTTTCATAATATATTCCCGATGCACAAGTTGAAAATGCTATTTGTTATCTTCTCATTCTGGAGGCAGACAGACACGTCTTCTTCTGCCTTTGGCTTGTTCTTAAAGCCAGAAAGAGAGGCTGATACTGAACCCAAACTAGACAAGAAGTATTTGGGAGGCACATTTTTGGAAAGAGAGATTAAAAGATTATGTTTCTTTTCCTATAATAATATGTAAGTGTGCCTTTTGCATGTCTGATATATATAGGAAACTTCAGAGGGCTTAGGCAGTTTTCATTCCCTTCTGGTTTAATTGCTGCAGCTTTTTTAGCCTTGTCCTTTTCATAATTTTTTGGGATATGTTTCCTCTATTCTGTATACTTTTGCTCCCATAACTGCTTACGTTCTTTCTTTTAGTAGCAATAACTGAAATTTATTCCTAATATTCTGTGTACTCAGGGACACATACAAAGAATTAAAATGTTTTAGAGGAACAAATAGACAAAGGTTTTTTTACTTGTTTCTTAGATATTTCTTTCTTAATTCTGTACTTGAAAGTGAGTTGACACAATCACAAGGTAACAATCAGCTCAGTAAGAGAGCAAGTTGTATTTTGGTTTCTACTTGAAGCTCTAGTTCAGCTGCAATGCACACATTTCTGTATTAGGAATCATGTCCTACAAAGGTATTTCAACTTTCAATGCCCAGCTTTTTTCTTTTTGCATTCTCTGAAATCAAAATACAGGATACATCTTACATCAGACTCGTTGCAACTTTCAGACTACTGGACCTCAGAGATGAGGTACACACTATTCCTTTCAGATAAATCAAACTATTTGCATATTTATCTCATGCAGGTTTTTATGCAGAGAATTCTCCTATCTACAAAGCCAGATGAAAACAAATTGTTTTTGGTTTTGGCTAGGAAACATTATAATAATTAAAAATCATCAGTAAAACTGTCCCTAGAGGGCAGTCTCGTTAGACAGAATGTTAGTGCTTAAAAGAGCACAAACACTGAATATATTCACTTTGAATACTTTAATTAAGGAAGGCAATAAAACAAGTAAAATGGAGCATTAATGTTAGTTGAGTTATATGGCTCAGAACCAGAAAATACAGTTTGGTATCAACAGTCTTGTTCATAGAGCATGACTATGTAGAAAAGAGTAAAATCCCTTCTCATCAGTATTACCTCCTCAAACTCCCATTTTGTATTCATCAGGAAATAATTAAAAATTACCAAAAATGTTTTTTATGTTTTGGGAGTATTTTTTTACACTTGCTTTCCCTTTTGTGTTGGGAAAAACTACTTACCATGTTCAAGTTTTTTAAGAGAAATTATGAAAATATTTTAAAATACAAAATCATCTCTTAAAAAATAATAGGAACTTCCTAGTCCTAAATTCCCCAAGGTATATCGAAAGGCTGTCATAATTACGTGAAAATTCTGGAATGCAGCCTAGCAAGCTAGCACACAACACAGAGTAAAGGGAAAAAAAGATATACCTAAATTTGTGCTCAGTGTGTAAAATGATGTTTTGCGTAGCAGCATTAATTTCTTTAATCACTTCCAACCCCCACATGCGGTCTCTGCACATTCTGGGATGTGAAGCTGCTCTTTTGAGTAACATCATCTTTGAAGTAAACCTGCCTTAGACTTGCTTCTCTTCCTGACAAAAAGAAAAGGTACAAAGACATACATTCCTTTCTAATTTACCATCTGTTGTTGCTAACATCAAGAGCTGCGTTCTTTACCTTCATGTCCTTCATCCCACAACTGAGCAACAACAATCAGTACAACAGCAACAAGGTAACTCAAGACTCCATCCAACAATCTGGGGGAAAATACATAATTTGCATTCTTTTTAACAGGCAACACTTCTTTAAAGACTGAGCCTGCCAGACTGAAAAACCTTGATGTGTAAAAGCACAGCATCAGTAAATCAGTTCTAAGGTGAGGATAAGGAAAGAATCTACCTCCAGTATCTTGAATCATACTGATTTGCTTTGGTAGGGAAAAAAAGATGGTTTGTGTTTTTTTTCATCTTTTCAAGAATCAGAGGTGATCAGTTATCATGCTGTATCCAAGAAGCTAATATTTCATAAAAATAATCTTTTAGAGCTCAGATGTTGAATAAATTAACTATCTGGAACACTTCATCTCTCAAGGATTCCTGATCAAAAGGCTTCCATCTCCCTAGTTTCTTGTTTGCTTGTGCTCCTTCATCTTAATTGAATGCCAGACTTTGATGACAAATCTGGCAGTCCTGGTTTTATTTCTGCACCTATAGAAAGTTTTACCTTCAGCCCCTTGGAAATCTCTTCTCTACTACATTTCAGTCTTAAGAGTCTAGGTGATATGAGCCCAATGCCTTTTTTCAGTTTAGTGTTGCTCTGATATTTTCTGAGACTTACAGGTAACTCTTGCTATGTTTTAGTACATAGATTTTCAGACAAGTCCTCTTTGACCTGAGAAATCTGAAAGGAAGAATGATGCACTGAAAAAAATAAAAGCTATCACATGCAAGCAGGTAACAGACACTGCAAGAGAGACATCTGTTGAATTTGGAAAGTTTAGCAATGAGGTAGTAGTTGACCTCCAAGCTCTTCACCTGGTATACAGAGATGGCACTGATTACAGAAAAAAAAAATGAACTCTTCAGGTGGAGTGCTAACAAAGGAAGGTAGTTTTGCTCTAGGGGAGTGAAGGAGATCTTTCCTTGTCTGCACTTTCTACTACAGGCAACAAAAGAAGACCAAGTAATGGTAATTACAGTTGCTAACCTTTATTAGCAATAATTAGCACAGCAACATGAAGTGGCAGATGGCATGCTGCAACTCTGAAATTTTATGAAGAGTGAGCAATATAAATGTAACCCTGAAGAGAGATTATTGAGACATTTAGCAAAATTGACATGAAAAATAAGTGAATGTAATGCACACCAACTCAGAAGTCTATGTAAATGACCTCTGCAAAATTACCTGATAGATTTGAATGGATGAGACAAAGAAATATTTCTTTCCCTCATATTTCTGACTGTTTCTGAATTCTGCAAACACTTTTGTCATTTAAGCAAGATGTCTTTATCAGGTTTTTTTCCCCAGTGTTTTATGCCTATTTTTTGACCTACTTTCAGGATTATGTCACTTGATGTTTACTTTGGGTATTCTCAAGTTCCAAGGAGATGTGTAACTGAATGTACTGTATGTCTTTGGCTCAGTCTAACATCAAAGCACTATGAAATCCAGGAATGGAAGCAATGGCATAAAGCCCCATGTCTTTGAACAAATTACATACTTTATGTCTCGAACCAATTAGTTGCATGTAAACAACTGATAACCAAGGGTATCTGTGTTATTCAGTATAGCAGAATACATTAGGTCATCAGGACATCACTTACCATAAAGTACCAACTTTTATACATTTTCAAAGCACAGTTCAAGCATTTTCAACACTCAGCAGTAGTCATTTATACATCAAAGTTTATATGGTTAATCATTTAGCATGTGAGCAATTCTCACAGTGCTAATTTCAGTATTAAAAATTCAGATTTTCAGAGAAGCCTGTATAAAATAAAACATTTAGAAAGACTATGGTGTTTGTCACCATCAATACTGGTAGTGTAGAAGATATTTTAGAAAAAGAATAAGAATCAAGGATGCCTCTGTTCTCACATTCGCTATTAGAATAACAGAAAGAAATGAAAAAAGACAATGATCTTCATAGAATTGTATAATAGAATCATAGAATGGCTGTAGCTGGAAGGGACCTTAAAGATCCTCTAGTGACAACCCCACTGCATGGGCAGGGACATCTTCCACTAGACCAGGTTGCTCAAGGCTCCATCCAGCCTGGCCTTGAACACTTCCAAGGAGGGGGCAGCAACAGCATCTTTGGGCAACTTGTTCCAGCATCTCATTATCATCACTAATGATTTCAGACAATATCCTAATGATAAAACCTTGCCATTCACCTACTTCTGTATGAAGACTGTAACTTCCCACAAATAACTGAGACAGAAGCATTTTATCTTGCTACAACTAAATTTACCAAAGATCACCTAATACGTACCTTGCTTAACTTTGCCTAAGAAGTATTATTTAAGTAAAGCTTTGAAGTATTTTATAAATGAGTGTCACAACTCCAAACATATAAACAATAGGAAAAAACCAAAAGTAATCATTAAGTTAAACTCAGACAGTACTCCTGCTCAAATACTATTGTCACTGGTTGCAATTGGTATTTCCTTAATACAGATTCTGTTACAAATCCAAATTTGACTTGTCACATCCTGGTAACCAGCATTTCAAAAATAGCTTTGTGCTTAAAAATAATATTGTTCTGATATAAAGCTATGAAAGCAAATAACAAAATAATTTTCAGTTGCTTTCCAAGGGTCAGTTATGTCTTTATCTACCTTTAATATATGCTGTAATGTAAACAATACAACTTTCTACTATGGCTGGGTTATTTTAATGGAGCAGACCTACAAAATGCCATGACTGCCCCTTCCATGCATGGAATGAACAAGCCTAACATACATACATGACAATACTTACAGATACTCATCGAAGAGTGACATTTGTATTTGTGGTCCTTTTTCTCTACTTGTGACCTTCAAAGATAAAGGGTTCCTATTATAACTGTGATATGTTTTTTTCCCTGCATCCAAACTGTCATTTAGTGGAAGCAAGTATGATAATTATAGATCTGCATTAGTCTGCTTGCTATTGCTGAAGAGCAAGGACTGCTTTATAGAGGATAGCCAATAATGTAGTTTCTGTAATTGCAGTCTAAATAAACTTTCCTATAATGCTTCTATTGATCTAACAGAACATAACAATTTAAATCCCAGACAAATCCAGAAAGGTCATTAACTAAAATTCGATTACCCATAGAAACTAGTGGTGGGGAAGACAATGTCGATTTTCTAATTATGTCTTGTGTACAGTTTACCTATACTATAACCATTTCATGTAATTTGTACATATGTACATATATTTCATATTGTACTATCATACACAAGTGATGACTTCAAAGATGAAACGGATAAAGCTGAAAAATTCATACTTTTTCAAACTTACGTCTTCTAAACATATTATTATGCTTTTCTCTAAAAACAATTTTGTATTTACGAGGACAATCTTTTTTAAAAACAATTTAAGGGAAAAGTCTTGCATTGATTTATTTTAATGGAAATGGAAAAACAAACCAAATCAAAAACCTCTCTTTTTGCATCTAGTAGCTACATTTTTACATGCCCATTTCACATATGGCAGACGTTATCTTCATCACCCCAGTGATGTAATGATGGTAATATAATCTACTCATTTTAGGTATCTGAGCACCAACTGATGGCAATCAATGCTGTCTGGATTAGATAGCATTTCACTACTGTACTGCCTGACATAACTAAAACATATTCACCTACACTGCAACTAAATATATAATCAGGCTTCATTTTCTACCTTATCAGCCAATACAGAGAAAATGCTTTCTGACAATGCTTGCTGAAAAATAGTTTTGTAAGTTGTTAGTAATAAGGATATTGTGACTGTTACTCTCAAAAATTTTTTTTATTATTTTTTTTCCCCCTTACCTTCAAAAGACAATACCTTATCATTGAAGATGAAACCTTGCTTTTGTTTTGTCTGTGAGGTCATTTCAGTACAAAATAATCTCAGGTAACACCCTGGCATTACAACTGACACAATTAATTTATAAAAATTTTGACTCTCAATCACTTCAGAACTGCTTTAAGAAGGCAGCTAAAAGGGCCAATATATATGAAAATGATTGAATCTGCTCTAACAAGCACCGCACATAGGTTTAATAATGAACTTACAAATCAATGGAAAAAATGTATTATAAAATACAAATTTTATAGTAAAGAGAACAGTCATCTATGTCTTGTCCTGTTATGTGGAACTGTTTATTACCCATTTCCCACAGTTCAAAAAATTATGTCAGCCACAATGTCCACAATCCTTTCTCAGTTTTGTCCCCTTATGCATGTATTACAAGTTGCCAATGCACAAAACATCTAATCTGTAGCTAACAATGACAGATGGTTTTCTTGTTCATTTCTAATGAGCCATTTTTAAAGTGTCAGCACCATTTTTGTTTTTATAAACTTCCTGTTTACTAAGACTGCATGAATTTTAAAAAAATGAAAATGTGCTTTTAGGGGACTGTTAAATGAAGGGCAAAAGAAAAGACTGAGTCCATTATGAATTATCTGCAACAGAAGCATTTTAAGAAAGTTGGGTGAGAAATAATGAGACAGTGGAATCTGTCTTGAAAAACTTTTCAGCCACTCTTCTGTTCATTGCCTATTTTATTTCTGTCCATTCTAGATGTAATTCTCACTCTCCCTTCTCAAAGAATACTTAGTGGTGACAGCATTTTTTTTATAGTCCAGAACTGTAGCTACAGAAGTCAAGCCACTGAATTTCAATTTTAATATCATTGCTATAAAACATCGTAGGGGAAGGACTGCCAACGAAGCTCTGCCATGCAGGAAAGAGCCAAGTATTAAAAGTTATATACCCACTTTAAGATAACATAAATAGGTAAGGCAGATTAAATAAAATTAAAAAAAAAAAATAAAATAAAATAAAATAAAATAAAATCAGTGCTACCATGCTACCTGTTGTCATTTACATTAGAGGTAATAGGACATTTTTTTGTCCTGTTATTTTTATTCATTAGACCAAACCTCATTATGAACACACAGCATTCTATCTCACTTGCATTTCTCCTTAAGCTTTATCCACCATTTCATTCAGCACTCTAGCTCATATATATGCCTTTTAAAGCATAACCATCTTATCCTCAAACCTCAAGAAATAGGAATATTCTAAGATGGTCCAAACTGTTTCTCCAAATCCCTGCTTCCTGCTTCCTCAATGCTTTTGATCAAATTCTGAATCAATTTGTTGAACAGTTCCTTTTTTTAAAAACAGCTCCATGCAATTTACCAACCCAGTTTTGGCAAACTCCTGCAGTCAGTTCTTCCACCTCTGCAAAACTATTTGACTACTACCATTTTTAATCTTTCTTCATCCTCAAATGTAAATAATTTCTATGCCTTTTAGATGCACCAGAGTGCTGAATTCTCCTGTTCATACACACTTCAGGATGCTCAGTATGTGCTTGTAGAGTTTTAAAACTGGTCCTTGTGCATGACCCCTCAATTGCACGTGTCTACTTCTCTGCATTTTCTCTTCAGAAGTGCCCTAGAAGTCGAGGAGCTTAAGTTTGAGGAAAGACAAGAGGTACCTCAGTGTGCTCTGGATTTTTACCCTAAGGCCCCTTCTTAAAAGATACAGGGCAGTCAGCCTGCTCATTCTATGCATGCTGTCAGTACAGGGATAACTTAGTATTTTTTCCTGAAATCTGTTACAAATGATTCCAACTTATTCTTAGAGAAATTGGCATCTCCATTCTATCCCATTTCATCACTTGTGAAAAATGAAAGGGATCCACACAACCCACACAGCCACAGATTATTTCTGCATTCTTGGATAGACACTCCACAACAGTTCTGAGCAACCTGTCCTCATGCTCTAACAGTAAAATAAGCCTTTTCTTATATTAAAATGGACTTTCCTATATACCAGTTTCTGCCTGTTGCCTCCTGTCCTTTTACTGGGCACCTCTGAGAAGAGTCTGTCACTGTCTTCTTTACCTATGCCCTCTCTTTGTCCCCCTCCCCCTAGTACTACACCCATTGATTCTGCTAAGCCTTCTCTTCTACAGCTGAAACAGTCCTAGTTCTTTCCGTGTTTGGAAATGTTCTGGTCCCTGGATTGTCTTAGTGGTCTTTTGCTGGATTCTCTCCAGTTTATCCATCTCTGTTTCCTACTGAGAAGCCCATAGGACACAAAACTCTTGATGAATCTTAAAAGTACTGAGTGGAGGGATTATATCCCTTTACCTTATGTTGATGTTCTTCCTAATGCATCCCAGGATGCTGCTATCCTTCCATACTGACCTTGTGGCTACACGTCCATGACTGTCCACCAGCTGGTCTTTGTGCCTGGTAGTTCAGATACTTTTGTCTACGAGGATGTTGTGGTGGATAATGTCGGAAGTCTTGCTAAAATCAAGATAAACAACATCCACAGCTCTCACATCTGTCAAGCCAGTCATCTTATTGAATTCTATTGTCAGGCATGCTTTCACCTTTGTAAATCTATGCTCCTAATCACCTCTTCCATCATGTATGTGGAAATTTCTTCAAGGATTCCATCAAGGATTGCTCCATCATTAGGGGTCAGGGTGAGGCTGACAAGGCCACAGTTTGCCAGATGCTTACATTTCTTGAAGATTGCACCATTGCCCACTTCCAACCAACTCTTCTCTGCCTTTCTTCCTTTCTATTCTGTGGCATATTTCCATTCTCTTCTCTTTCAATCATCAGCAACCCCTCACAGTCACCAAGACCTTTTAGAGATATTCAAGAGTGGCCACACAATGAAGTCATCCAGCTCCTTCAGGACTCTTAATACATCCTACCAGAATTCTCCAGCAGGGTGTTTCCGATTAAAATCATTCACCCTCTCCTCCTGATGTTATTTTGTGTCTCAGCTGTATCTGATTCAGGTACTTCACTGGACAGAGCTTCCAGTCCATCCTCTGTTACCAGGTCACTGAACCTACTCTGTGGATGCAGAGTTGTGGATGGGGCAGGAGCACTCACCCTGCTGTTGATGTCCCAAGCTTCCAGCCTTCATTATCATTGGCATCTCTATTTCCAAACCTCCTAAGCACAGGCTCTACCTGGTCCTCCTTCACTATGCTTAGGAGTTCCAGTTCTTGTATCTGTAGGGTCTTGGAAAATACAATGTCATTCTTGGTACTTCAGAAGCTGCAGAGTCTGGAACTGCCTCCTGTAGCTCACTTTCTTCATCCTCATTTACTGATCCTCCTTCAGCTCTTGACCATTCCTAACAAGGAGTCAGCTGAAAACCAAAAACTCCAAGTCCCCATTGATCAAGAAACTTTCACAACAAAGCTTGTGAGAGATGGGAAGCTGCCACAGCTTACTAGAAGTCACAGCCTTCTGTAGCTATCCCCTCCCTGGAGTTGCAGACACCCTGAGGCTCCCCTCAAAGGCTTCATAGCAGTCCTTTTATGAGTCCAGATGTAGTTCCCAGAAAATCTGGCATATCTCAGGCCAGAGCCCTGAAACTGCTATCCAAACTGCTTCAGCTGTTAGCTGTACATTTGTACATTATTTACACTGAAAGTGTTTCAATGCCCCAGAACTATGATAAATTTGGATAATTTTTATATCACATTACATGTACTCTCAAAGCTATGCCTCAGGTACCTTGTCATTTTAGAAATTATTTTCTGCTCCCTCCATTTAACCTGCAGATGCATCAAATGATCATTTCATGTGGTTTTGGGTGTCTGTAACCAAAATATGTAATAAACCATTTATTTTAAATACATCACTTAATGACTAAATATACCAGGAACAATTCTACTGTTCAAGAAGGAAAAGTTGATGAGCTGGTTTAGGGGGGGTACTTACTCTGGCTTCCAGATACTTACTCTTTATGCTTTAAAATTTCATGTTTCATTGGGATTTTCAATGAAAATGCCACCGTCCTCTCAGAAAACTGTCGAATAATAGCCAAAATACGCCGTAAGGGGTGCAAAATGTCAGTGACTTTTTCGAAGATGCTACTGAGCTGACATAGTGATATTTTATTGTTTGCCTAAGGCAGCAAACACCCTAAAGCTGATTTCACACACTGTAGTATAACAAGCAGCATAATACACATCTTGCTCTTAGTACTTGCAGAGACTGAACCATGTAACACTTGCTGTCTTTGGAGGAAGCGCTTATTTTTCCTTTCCCAAATTGCTTTAACCAATTCATTAGTAAATCTCCTGACTGTCACTATAAATCTCTTGAAGATTGTTCTGAGTAAGAAGCACATACATTGCTTTGTACTAGGATTAGTAGTCAAAAATTTGCAGAAAATTTTCAAAAACTACAAGTCAGAACTCAGTATGGCAGAATCACAGCAGACTAATGTTTTGGGAAACGTCCACAGCAAGGGCTGAAGAGCTGGCCAAAGAACTCTGAAGAAACATCAGCTAAGAAGCTAGATGCTGCTTGAAAAAAAATGTTCCAGAGTTTGGCATCTGGGACCATTAAATGCCAAGCTGATCCCCATCTGTGGAAAAACCTGTTTACTACTTCTGGTGGAAGAAGTGTAGGAAAGAATATCGAAGTAGTTTAAAGGCGTTTCAGTGAAAACAGAAGGCGGGCTGAACTCAGCAAATTATAATCACTACTTTTGAATTCCATGATTGTTTAGAATCTACTCATTTAGAAATAAACATATTTAAAAAATATACTACATAAATATGCATGCTTTTACTTAGGGATCTTTCAGATATTAACCCATACCTAACTTAGGAATAATCTGTTTATACAACTTAACCACAGAACAATTCTTGCATAGAAAAAACAGAAAACAAGTATGCTGCTTTTCTGTAACTACAATAATCAAAGTTCATGGTATGCATAACACTGCAACACATCCTAATGACAGAAGACTTGTCCTTTTTTTAAGAACTCAGCACAAGTAGACGACAGTTACACTAATGAAAAACATTTTATTTTTTTTCTCTGAAAAGATGTGGCTTCAAATGCTAAGAGGCAAAGAGGGGCGTTACAGGGCAAGATGTTTTATTTCAGAATGCACTGAGAACATTACAGAAAGGAGACTAAGTCTCACTGTCTGACAATATCGTTATCCAAGTTGTCAGCTGGCATAAATTATTATCTAAGTAAAGATGAAGAAAGATGACCGTGGCATGGTTACTAATTGAAGAAGTACTGTTACAAGGACTAGCACAGTTTGAGATTAATTCTGAAATTACTCAAAAGACCCTCCACTACAAAAACAACTTAGTACTTGAAATTGGAGAAAAAGGAAATCAGAAAACCAGGGCTTCTTACATGACAAGATAAACAACAAAAGGGTTTAAATGAAGAGCATTTAAATACGGAAATTTTTGCACATGATCACTAATTTCTCTCAGGTGCTTAAGCCTCATATTAAAAAGTGACACTGGCATTAATTAAATTTTGTCTTTAAAGAAGTTAGTAAGGAAAACAGTGTTTCAGTGCCAGAGACAGCTCTGGAAAAAACAAGGGGGAAAAAAAAAAAAAAGCTAGGTCCTTGAATTAAAACCATACAAATAACATCACAAAACTATCTACATTTTTTTTACTCACTATCCACATATGGCTCAGTCATACCATTAGATAAACTCAGAGCTGTATCATATGTAACCAAAGAGAACCATTGCACTCAAAAAAAGGGTGTTTAGAAGTAGTCTGAAGTAACTGTACCTAGTATTTTCAGACACAGGAACACTATAATTGTATAACTGGATTTCAGAATACTCTCACAACACAGACAGTATTTTATAACACACACATGAACATATACATAATCTCCACAACCATGCAGGTCAAATGGAGACATGATATAGCTGCACAAACAGGGTGTAAGAAAACGTGTGCCAAACTAAAATCTAAAGGCTAAGAATGAGGAGGCAGAAAAGGTGTCTTTCTGTGTAAAAATAAGTGACACAAAAAGGGATCCTAATTTCAGAAGATCATACTTCTCTTTTGGGGAGGAGGAAGGACTCACAAAACTGGTATATGAGGAAAGACAGTGTAAAAAAGAAGACTGGACACTTCCCTCACTGAAGAACTCTAGGTACTGACTACCTTGACCTCTCAGCAACTAAGAACCCTAGCCAGCAGCACTAACTAAACAGCTTGGGTTCCATAGTACTGCACAGTTATATGAACATAGAAGAAAAATATACAAATACAAATAGATATATAAATAAAAATAATATTCATATGTAGTTTCTAATGGCAAGAACTAATGGTGTTGTACACGCTATGATAATGAATAACAGTGATTAAAAATTAATCTTAGGAAAGGTGTAATGTTATGCGTATCAGCAATTCAGTAAAGAGTTGTTCTGGTGTCTGCACAGCTTGTCAATCTTTTTCAATATTCGCATTACAGAGTCCACAAATTTCCTAATTGATATATGCACCTATATCTTCATTGCAACAAGCTTATCTTTAATGAAGCTACAATGAAAGGAATTCATATTTTTTTAGTGAAGTCACAGTGAGCAGAGATTCTGGAGAGAGCTCTGGTGCTAAGGACTAGCATTGTCAGATTGACTAAAACTCTCAGCACGACCCACAATCAGTGAACCAAGATACTGTAAGGGTGACTATTCTCCATTTTTCTTCATTTCTTTAAAAAAGAAAATGTTTTTTAAAAGTGGCAAAGAGGAAAAAGGGTAAACTACAGGTGGAAAAAAATAGAACTGGACTTCAGTTTAAAGTAATTATAAAATGGTATTTTACTGAATGGATTCAACTGCTGCCAACGGATAACTTTTCTCTACTGAAGCAAACACTAAAACTGTTAAAAAAGAATACAAGATGAATAGATAGTCTAATTTTTTGTTTGGTATGGAGAAGTCCATTGTTATGTTATAAAAAGAAAAGCAGAAACAACATACTGTCTTTCCTGTTTATAACAACCTCAGCAATGAATACTGACAAAATGGCAAATAGATTAATCAATGGGATTTAATGTGGATATACAAAAAGGCCTGAATATTTAGGAAAGACATTTGATTACTTCTCCAACTTTTAACATCAAAATGATTACAGATAAGTTCCAAGATATTTTACAACACTAGAAACACCAGTCCATCCATAAAACTATTACTCTGCAAGGAAAGTCAAAGAGATTTTCACTTCAAGTTTCCCTGTAAGGTGGTAATAGCAAAGAAGACACAAGGGCTTTAATTTTGTCTTGATAGTATTAGGACAAAACCTCGTAAGTATCAGGAGATATGATTTAGTTTCAACTACAGATATCTCCAAAGAATTTGGTTTTCTTTGGCTTATCATGACCCTTTTATATGATGCAATGATGTGCCTAATTTTCCTGGTCTTTTTCTCATATATAGATGACCCAGTTATGAATAAAGTCCTGTTAACTTCTGCAATATATATAATACATTCAGAGGCTAATAAAATTGGTAAAACATATGGATAACAATACATTGTTGCAAAATATTCATGCATCAACAACTGTCCTTGAAGACGGTGAACCATTGAAGAACACAAATCAGGATCCATTGAAGAACACACAGCTAATCAGGAATAAAGAGCTTTCCACTGTAAAATTGTTTAGCAAACTACAAAGAACTACAAATTTCACAAAAATAAGAACAAGACCAAACAAGTGAACAAACAAACATAACCAAACAAATTCTTTTTACATCCCAGTAGACTTAAAAAAGAAAAGACAATTAAAATATTTGAACAGATTTCCTAAACTTCACCAGGCTCTTAATTTTATTTTATTAGACTGAACGTATTTTTCTCAAAAATAGTACATCTAATACTATACAAAACTGCAGTTCTAGGATAATGCAAAGTAGTTCAGTTAAATTTTTAATATAAGATAGTGCAAAAAATTATTCCATTACAATATATTAAATTACAACATATATAATTTTAATTACTTAAATTTTTCTTTGGCTATTTGGGGGACTGCTTGTTTTCAAGAGTGGTAGGCTTTCCTCCTGGTTCTTGTCTATATTACCAGGAATAGAGTACAAAGTAAAGAATCTGCTTGCTAGATTGTTTGTGGCGTTCTTATCCCCATAATACTGCAAAAAAATATTTTGAAATCATAAATGCATGAATGGAATAAAGATTGGGGTTTGAGTTAAAAATAAGACTAGGGTCAAATCCTCATGCTTTCTCCTAGAGTGACTGTGTAGTTAAATTACTATTTGTTGCTATTTTAAACCACAAGGTGGCAGCAACGATATTATCTCTTCATCAAAGATTGTCCAACTATGCCCACTCCCACTACTCCCATTCTTAAAGCATCATCTTAAAGGCACATGAAGGCACGTTCATGTGCCTACAAAACACGTATGACAGAAAAAGATCTTACATTTCGAGGAAGTACAGTTCCAGATAAGGTTAGCTGGTAATTGATTTGAAATGATGCATTTTTTGTTTGTTTGTTTTACTTTTTCATCTACAATTATTTATGTCTGCTGACTTCAAATGAATTCACAGTGAATCAGTGTATCCATAACATAAGCTGTTTGCTCTGCCCTGTGTAGTAACATTCCACTTCCCAAGCTGCAAAATGAAAGAATAACTGGATATATAAGTCTCATTCCTCACCTAGTGAGAAGATGCAAGGCTTACCGATAGCTGTTGAAAAGATCCATGCAGGTGCCATTGTTTTGACAAGGCTCTGAATTACATTCATTTGATTCATATTCGCAAAATGTTCCTTCCCATCCAGGCAAGCAAACACATTGGTATCGCTGTAATATATTAAACGAAATAAATAATTGGTTTGGGGTTTTATTATTATTTTTAAAACAAGCAGAATTATAACTGATTACTGTGCACTTTTGGTCTTCTAACAGGTGCTTCTCCATTTCAAAACTTGAAAATTCGGTAAGCGTAGCCATAGCTTGACCTACCCATATTGTGAAAAAAGATTATTCAGTATTATCTCCAGCTTCTAAATATGCTGGTATCTGCATTCAGAGAGGTGTTTGACATAGTATCGCAGAAGCAAACAGCACTAAGCATCTTTTTCCTGTCCATGTTCTACAAAACCAAAACAAAAAACCCCACAATAAAGCGTTGAACATCTGGTCAATTGATTATTAATTGAGAAGGGGCAGCAATGCAAACATTTCCGTCCAGCTCTAGTTTTAATTACTTCTTTTATAACACACTTGCTTCTAACAAGACATCTTTTACCTAAAGTTAGGCAACACATTAATGATAAGCATGACTAATGTGAGTTTTTTCATTTCATACTAAACACTGCAAAAGCCTTCAGGGTAGATTTTCAAGCTTATTAAAAATCCATGTAAATAGGAAGCCATTAACAGAGAGCAAAAAAAGTGTAAGAGTTTTTTTAAAAATTGAGTGCATAAATCATGATGATGAAACGTGTCATGTATCAGCATTGTGGCACACATAGGGTTTCCAATTTGCAAATGATCTTGCTGCGTGTTAGCTGTTTTGTTACTAAATCTCTACTTTGGAAACTGACAGCTGTGCTTCAAAGTGATACGTGCTACAAACATTTACACTAACGAGAAATTATTTAATTTCTAATACAGTTTTAAAAATATAGTAAGTTAGGTGCCAGAACTCTGAAGGAAATGTGTATTGGGAATTGGACAAGGCTTTTCCATGATGATACTCTTACCCTCTCCTGACAAATTAAAAGGTTGGAGTATTTTCTTGGAGCAAAGTTAAGAGAATAAAAAAGAAAGGAAGTTAATGGTTTAAAATCAAGCTTAGTATGATTGACCTGAGATGTACTATAGCACGGAACTTAAAGTTAATTTATTTACATTAATATTCTACAATAAATGGTCAAATCAGGTTTTGTGCAAGTATTTGAACATACTGTGTTTGTGATTCATATTTTTACCAACTGCACTCTTTTTGTTTTTTGTTTATGTTGACAAACACAGTTGTTATGCTTGCCTGGGAGACACCCATGATTTCTGTAAAATGGATTTCTGAACCCATTGAGATATATTTAAAAGCCAGAAAATAAAATTGAAAGGATGTCTTCTGAGTTAAGATAGGGCATTTTGAAAAAATATGAAGTTTCAGCAACTTATTTACAGAGCAAAATCAGACAACAGAAAAATAATTGCCTGAAAGTGGCTTGAACACTCAAGATTAGCTCAGTATATGCTGATGAGTTAACTACACATTCTAGTAAAAAAAATAAATTCACATCTTTTCCTCCGTATTTTACATAGGCAAGGATATTCCATGCAACTGAATTCAATTTGCAACCTGTGGGCTCCATCTTTTACAAAGAAAACAAAAAAAAAAAGCTTAACACTGATTGTTTACTGTTACTGTTCTGTACTCCTGAAGTCATGCTGAAGATCTGGGAAATACTACCTCTGAATAGTGAAGAAAATGGGCAGCATATTTGAAGTGACATTAAATCAAATGTTAACATAGGAGACAAAAAGTTTTTGCTACATTTTTAAATATTTTTTAAAAGAAATACTTATAGACAAACGTGGAAAGAAAATTTTCTGGGAGTTGTGCCAAGGAAAGAGAAAATATATTGAAGCAAATTACATAACTAGCCCACATGTATTCTATTAATGCATAGCCACACCCAAGTAGTTATTAAATATTTTATTCAATCTGACATTTTTTCCTGAGATGTTCTCAATTCTCTTCACATTTTTCAGTCCCATGAAAAGCAGTGTTAGAATGCAAAACGAAGAAGAAATTTCAAACACAAAAGGCAAAAATGGGGACCACTAACCCATATCTACAAAAAACTAATTGACATTTCTTTAAAACTGTTCTATTATCAGGCTAGTTTTTCACATAAACCAGGAATGTGAGATAAAGACTTACTTCCAAAAATCTCCTCACAGAAATGGAATACAAAATTAGAAGTTAAAGGAAGCGGCCAACTGTTTTCTTTAAAAAACAGCAGTACTTTTTCTGGCCTCACTAAAAACATCTATCAATCACCTAGTGAAATTCATTGCTTTGCATTTTCTAATATGATAATGAGAAATATGTTATATTTTCACATTAAGCACACAACATTACTCACATGTATGCATATCACACATAGGTGCAGTACGTAGAAACTAAAAGCTATATACTATTTAATCTCTGTGTAGACTTACAGTAGATCAGGGTGCTATGCTAAAATAAATGATATGTAAGTATAGGTAGATTAAAAGAAATATTGCTATATAAAAGTCTTCACAGACTAGGATCTAGATCCTTCACTTCAAGGATCTAGAAGTCCTGGTGGGTGTGAAGTTGAACATGAACCAGCAATGAGCCCTGGCATCAAATAAAGCATCTTGGGCTGTATTAGGAGGTGCACTGCCAGGAAAATTGAGGGGTCTTACCCTTTCTGCTCAACACTGGTGAGGCCACAGCTGGAGGGCTCCCCAGCACAAGAGAGAGATGCAGCTTCTAACATTATTGAGAGACTGGTGCACCCCTCATATGAGCTAAGGTTGAGAGAGATGGGACTGTCAGTCAGGACACAGTATACACTGAACAACATCAAATGACAGGAAGCTGTGTAGTGGCAAGCATGCTGTGAATCAAGCAAGAGACTGAAGTAATAGGATTTCATACCCATTAATGCATTTCTTCCTCCATATTTACTGTAATTATGTATTACTGTCCATTGTAGACAGAAACAATACATAGTACATTTGAGGTCCTCCGAATTATCTTTTACTTGTCCTCTAAAAAAAACAATAAATGTATAAAACCACCAATTATTTCTTGCACTAAGTTTTTCCCTTGTACAATATGTAGAACAGTACTTACAAGAAGAGTGAGTTTTACCAGCTATACACAGGATAAAAAAATGATTTTTTTCATCTCCTGCATTCATACCCAGAACCACATATGTGCACTGTCATGTCTTGAAACAGTCATCTCTGGGCGTGGTAAGAAAGTGTTACTTACGAGCTTTTGCATATTTTCCCTTCTCCAACACTGTAAATGAAGAATTACTCATTTCCTTAAGCTCTAGTCAGTGTTACTTTACTGGAAAGTGGCAGCTGAACATCTGGCAAATTTGAAAAAAAAGGTACATCACACACAACAAGGATCTGAATTATCAACATGGTAAATCTTCAATCCTGTACTTTGTGTGTGTAGGTTGACCAGAATTTTTACCACACAAATATATGCTCCAGAGTAAAATTTGAATGGAAGGCATTTTGGGCATTTTTTGGGGGGTGTATCAGTTTTTAATTTTTTTTGTTAAACAGAATGGCAAAAATTGTCTTGTCTGGAAACAGAAACAAAAAACTGTGTAATGTGAAAATCCACAGAAATGTGGAAATCTCCCTTTATTCTGTGTATTCAAGTGCTTCTGCCAGTCCATGTTTCTTGTGGTGCAACTCCTTTTCCATTAAGGCCAAACAGGATGAGCAGGTCATAAAACTACTAATTTTTGGCATGTAATGGCAGTTGTACTCCAGGAAGAAAACACAAGTTTGCATTGATATTTTTTTCCTCCTGAAAAACTATGGTCTTCTCACTTCAGAAAACTTTTCATCACAAAATTCTATTGCTGGAAGCAGCTCTTTTTCCTACAGAAAACCTTCCTGCAACTTAATTTTCTTAGTGCTAACAGCAGTTCATTTAACCTTGTGAAATAAATGTGAACATAAAAATGTAAGCATCTGTGAAATCATATTTGCAATTGCTGTAAACCATATTGAGATCCTAACATTATTTATGCAGCCCTTTTTGTTAATTTAAGGGTCTTTACCAAGTTGCTACTTTAAGGCTTCACTTTTAATTTATTATTTATTTAACCATTTACGTAACCATACATATGCACTAGCAAAACTAGGTTATTCCCATTTTTTTTTTATTATGTCTTTGTCTTCATTATGCAATTCTGCTTGCATTAATCTCTTAAGTAAGCAAGCTTATTAAAAACCAATAGTAATAATTTTAAAAACCCCCAAAAACCAGGATGCCTGTTCCTCTTCAGCTGGTTTAACCCTAACATTAACTTTTACTAAAGAAAATCAAGCTAAAGCAAGATCCACGTAGTGTGAAGTCCCAGCAACTACACTTCTCTGCAGTGTTCTGGTAATGAATTATCTACTTGCTCTCCACAGTATTTTGGAACAGTGAAGATACTAATATCATTGTTCCACATGTGAAAGAAAATTGACTTCTGAATCTTGAAGAAAATTTGCAACTGGCCCATTTTACCTATTCAGAAAGACACGTGTGTCTTGCTCTAATGCTAGTTAATAACTCTGTAGTAGAGTCAGATAGCCTAACTCACTGCAAAGAAATACTTTTTAGGGGCAAGTGCCATGATGTTTGCAATATGATTCTTAACACTGATATTGATTGGATGAACAATTACGCTAAGCAACATGAAAAATTAAGGTGAAAAAAGTATAAAAAATGGATTTGGAAGTGCAGAAAAATTACAATTAGAAGTCTAATTTCTAAGCAGTGATACAACAACTGGGTGGTTGTGATAAAAACACTATTTAGAAATTACTGAATCTTATTAGAACCACTAGGAAAATGAAAACCATTCCCTTTAGAATCATTAGTTGTCATATTCTTATTTCATTTGAAAAAAAGTGGATTTTTTCCTATTTTACTCCTGCTACTCAAGTTACAAGCCTTATGTGATTCTTGTGCTGAGTACTGCAAAATGTGTAATACTAGGATGAATAATTTAATATTAAGTACTAGCTATCTACAGAATTTGAGATAGTATTATGGATTTTCAAATGCTTATCTACTCTCTGTTTTTGTTCATACATCCCCTAAACAATTTCACATCTTAAAAATGCTGCTCAGTGTTTTTGTCATTCTAGACCTATTTATATTCTAATATTCCAATAACCCTAAGTTATTATAAATTATATATTATCTGATAGCAAGGATAAAACATAACTTCTTGTATACAGATTTTAAGAAAGGCTTACAGACACAAAGAACATTTTTAATTTCATTATCTTTCCAACCTTTTATATAATTTTTTTTTTAAGTTATCAAGAAGCATATTGAAAACAGCTAGTACAAATTTTAATGAGCTGTAATGAGTTTTGCTTTACACTTTAGTATTTCTGTATCTGTGTATGCTCTTAACAAAATATGTGCAAAAATAGTTATTTTTATTGTATTTCAGTTGCTCACAGTAAAGAGGAGTTTATATTTTCATTCATTTTGGGCTCCAGCTTAAAACATGGCTGGCCTCTAGACACACTGCATATTTGCAGCTCTAATTTGCACTGTGCTATAATTTGTGACCACAAGGAAAATTATCTTAAATGGGAATACTAGCTATTTCCACTTCATGTCTTTTTACACTACCATTTTGTAGAATGGTAGCTTTGCTAATAGATTCATAATGACTGCTACTTTTTTTATTGATCATTTTAAAGTAATGCATTTGTAAAAATACCATACTTAGCTGAAAAATTCACCCTTTTAAAAATTAAATCATGACTAATGCTAGCAACAGATTCTCCTAAAATTATTTTAGATTTCATGTTACCATTGCAAACAAATGGTGGCTTGTACCTTAAGAAGTTACTCAATTATTTCCATCACTGTTTAGATATTAGAGTATTCATAATTTAATGGAAACCTTGCTGGGATTATTTTTCTCTGTAGAGATTAATCCATAATAAGCTAAGGCATACAAACATGCAACGTGGCTTTTACTCATATTGACACTAGTTTTGAGAACTGCCAATACTACACATCCTGGATTAGGTTTGTAGAAAATAAGGAAAAGACACTCAATAAGAAGCCATGCTTCTTATGGCTTCTGTGTTATTATGTTCTTCTAGTTATTTTAAATTTTATTCTGAGACAATTTATGTAATATGAGCATTAGAAGACCATAAGAAGTCTGTAAGACCAATAGTTAAAATAATAAAAAGGTGACAGTCAAAGGTTAAAAAGTTGTTGCAGCAAATTAGGAAGGATTCTTCTTAGAGTTTCTTGGTAGAAGAGTTTCTAAGGAAAAAAAAAATACATTTTTTAATAGGTTTTAGAAATGTAATGTTATGTATGGACCTAATCTTATGAGACCAGAAGTAATTTTATGATAATAAACCAAAGTCCGTTTGAGAACTCTTACATAATTATTAATTGGTGAAATTCTTTTTCTCTATTTCTTGACCTCTACCAGTTATTGAATTTATACCCATCTTCCCTTCCTCTCCTAAAGGGCTTCCTCTCCTAGGAAATGTGTCAAAGAAATCACCTTCAACATGACAGGTACTGAAGAGTGCTGTGAAAAACAACAGACTTAAATTGTTTGTGCAAAATAAACCAAATAACTAGTCCAACTGGTGAGAGACATTTTGAATATCAGCCTTTAATCAGTGCATCTGTTTTGATGTTTAGGTCAATTGTTCATGAATAGCGAAAGGTCATAAGCAGATTCCTGTTAGGCAGAAGCACTGACAAGAAACTAAATTCACCTAAAAACTTGCCCAGGGCTTTTAGTTTACTACCAGACCTCAGGTAAGAGGTAAGCTATGGTATATATACTGTTATATACCAAAGAAATAGTCTAGGTGCTGACAGAATTAGCACTTTGACTCTGTATTTCCATCTGGTGTTCCTGTTGGTAGCTTTTTCAATAAACTAAGAAAATGCAGTAGAACAACTACAATTTTCCATAAAACAAATCATCTAGTACCTTATCACCTGATTCAGATTTAGATTTTAAGCGTATGACCGTTATCAGTACACTTCCAATACCACAAAGTGCCTTTTTTGCCAATCCCAGGCTCAAAAGCAGATGAAAATTGTAGAAGCAGGGTGTTCTGAACATATTTAAACCCAAATATTCTTAGGAGAACTCACATTGTTCACATAATTATTTGATTTAATATTCTTTCTTGAAATTTCACTTATCCCTATTTCAAATCTTTAGAGCATTTCAGTCTAACAAATCACAATAGAAAGTAATAAGCTGCCTCCATGATATCTAACAAAGAGAAGAGTTTCTGAAATCACCCAAACTAGGCACTTGTCTTCTGCTTCGAGTACAGCTAGCATAAAAATCAGCTAGACACTTAGTAGAAAAGGATCAAGATGACCCTGTATTCAATCTATTCCAGTATTGACATGCATACTGTAAGACCTTTTATTCAACCTAACCCTATATTACTATAGGCTAAAATGAGAGAGTTTCAAAACCAGTCACATAAGCTGTAAAGGAATGTCATTCTCTGAACTGAAAGATACAAACCAAGGATCAGCTCTAGTGATGGCTGTAACAGAGCCACTGAGTTGGACAAAGGAGTTTGGTTTAACACAGCAACTAGGAACCTGTGAAGAACAAATTATGAGAATGGGAAAACACGTGGGTGAGGGGGTGGGGCATGACCTGACTAATCAACATTTAACAAATATTATGAGGCAAAACATTAAAACAAAAAACCACGTGATAATGCACACCTGAAGTTGGTTCACACACTAGGAACTTGAAAGGATGTTTAGCAGAGCCACCTAGTGATAGTTGGATTCACAAGTGAAAAATTCATAGCAGCTTCTGATTACAAAAGATTTTCTGTAATTCATACTTATGGTCTCCAAGTGGCTTGTTACAGAAATCAATACTGTCTGGGAAAGACACATATTGTGTCCAACAGGTCTAATTCACTTGTTACATAACCTAATTTATAAATAAGTCACCAAACGTCAAACACAAGCATTCTTTCGAAAACCAAATTATTTAATTGGAGAATCAATGAGAGTTTACTTCTGAGGCTTCTTCTAAAAATCATATGTCAATTAAAATATTAAAGAGGTTTTAGAACAGGAGACAAAAGTCTTTTTAAGTAGCTAAGGGTTGTCACTTTTTAAAAGATACGTTTACTTGAAGGAAACAAGAGGAAGTGAATTGTAAAATTGGAGATAAAGTGAACAATAGCATCATGACCAACCCCCACCATTTTTAGAAACATTTTTCAGTCACAGGATTTTCCTTTCTTCTTTTGCATGTGTCTTACTTTGTCTTGAAAATCAGCACATGATTTAAAAGCAGCAGTAGCAGCTCCAGATTTCAATGCCCTATTTATCTTTTTCCTGAAAAATGCAAGTTAGTTCTGGATTTATTAGCATGTTAAAGGACTACTAAGAAGGGATTTCCATTATGAAACATTTACATTGAAAAGAGAAAATAAAATTGAAGTATTCTTATAATAAAGCCCTTACTTAATTCCTTACATTTAAATGTTAAGAGCTGTCTTCCCCTCTTTCTCTTTTTTCCTAACACATAGTTAAAATTAATTTTAATAGTATTTAGGATATAGCAGTAAAATGATCAATAATTTGTGCTGTAATTAAACTCTATTGTGAGCTTAGGGATGTTATGCTTTAAGAAATTATGGCCAGATTTTATGATTCTGTCTATATTTGATATGGTAGAGGGTAGCAGCTCTTTACCTTCTAACTCATATTTCATATGAGAGAAAAGGCTTTTCTCTCTGTTTGATAGCAGCAAGCTTAAAGATTTTCATTCTAATCTTGTCAAGCTGTAAAAATATTTAATCTTAGCTATAACTTGTTCCATCTCATTTCCAGTCCCCAGGAGAACTTGATCTTATTAAGGGCAATTTTTTGTCATTTACATGTTGTGGGCCTTGCTGGAGTTTGCCTCTTATTACTTTAATGAAGTTCTCTTTCTGAATATTGATGGTGCTTGCCTACAGAACTCCAGGATGCTCCACACCTTTTAATGGTATTGTAAGCACCATACCCGATACCCATATTTATTAATTCTGTCACAGTTCACAATGGTTCTGCTTGATTAGGGCTTTTCTTCATTCTTGGGATTTCAGCAGCATATTGATAAGACAGGAAATCTCATCAGCAAGCCACAAAATGATTATTTGTTTCTGATATTTGTCTAAAACTGTGATAAATTATATATCTTTCTTTCCTATCTGTGTAATTGCAGTTGTGTCCTCATTAGGACACTGAGTCTTCTATTTCTTTCTTTATTCTCTACCCTTCTCTCTCCACAACTAAAGATGATCTCACCCAGGCCCTAGCAGGAACTGGACAAAGTTGTGGACTGGTACAGCTGTTGCAGCTAATTGGACACTATCAAGGGATACTCTAAGCCAACAGAAAAGAAAAAAAAAAGGGGAAAATAGAAAACAGTGCAGAGTTGATAGGAATGTGAAGAGATGGTGGTTGACCCCAGAGAGATGTACTGACTTAGAGAGCTTTAAATTGGAGAAAACAGTAGCATGATAGGATAGGGAAGTCACATAGGGAACTGAAGATTCAAAGCAATGAGAGCACTGAAAGGACATAGTGTCTGACTCTGTTAGCATTTGTAGATCTTTAGCAAATCTAATTTTGATCATCTTCTGTTAATGACTCTAATTGTGAAAATGAGGTATGCTGGGGAAAATGGGGTTTCTGCAGGTTGGAAGAAAAAGTCTGTGAAAGCCCTGTGAGATTTCCATGCTGTATTTCCCACCAGCCATCTCAGCCACATAAATTTGGGGCCATGGTTTGTCAAGACACACATTCAAGATCCCTTCTCTCCCTATTTCACTTAAAGACTCATCTACTTTTTTTTTTTTCTGAGGTATAGCAATGCTATGTGAAATAATTTTAAGATACTAATATCTGAAAGATACACACTTGCTGGAAGCTTAACATGAGCCATCAATGTGTGCTTACAGCCCAGAAAGCCAACCATGTCCTGGGATGCATCAAAAGAAGCATAAACAGCTGGCTGAGGAAGGTGATTGTTCCCCTCTACTCTACTCTTGTGAGACCCCACCTGGAGTACTGTGTCCATTTCTGGAGTCCCCAGCATAAGGACATAGAGCTCCTGGAACATGTCCAGAGAAGAGCCACAAAAATGATCAGAGGGCTGGACCACCTCCCCTATGAAGCAGGTTGAGGAAGTTGGTGTTGTTCAGCCCAGGGAAGAGGAAGCTCCAAGGTGACCTTACAGCAACCTACCTGTATCTGGAGGGGCCTGCAAGAATGCTGGGGTAGGGCTTTTGACATGGATCTGTAGTGAGAGGACAAGGGGAAATGGTTTCAGACTTAATTAAGACATAAGGAAGAAATTTTCTGTGAGGGTGGTATAACACTAGAATAGGTTGCCCTAGGAGGTTGTGGATGCCCCATCCCTGGAAGTGTTCAAGGCCAGGTTGGATGGGGGCTTGGGCAACCTGATCTAGTGGAAGGTGTCCCTGCCCATGCAGGAGGCCTGAAACTACATGATCTTTAAGGTCCTTTCCAACCATAGCCATTCTGTGATTCTATGATACTGAGATACAACTGAGCAGATGCTTGTCATCTAAAAAAATGAGGGTTTAAGTTCTCTTTCCTTCATATATCTTTCTAAACTTTTTGTATGGATATTTTTCTTTGATTATATGCCAGAGGGAAAAAAAAACTGTATATGATTTAGTTTTCCTTTTGACATTAAATCGATACTATTCTGTGCATAGCTAATTTTTTTTTAACTTTAAGAGAAAACTTTAGTATTTTCCTTTAAAAATTGTGGTATCGGTGTACACCTTAAAAGGCAAAAAACTCTCAGCCATCAGTTAGAAAGTGAAAACTGAGTAAGTTGGGTCCCACACTGAATTCACAAGATGAATGAGTTTCTGTTGCAATATTTTATACCAAGACGTAAAGGTAAAGGACAGAGGGATGGAAATTCAAGACTGAACTTAGTGGAGAAAAAATGGACCAGCTTCTTTGAATCAAGCCTTTTTAAAAGTAAGTGGGTCATAGCAGAAATATTTAAAATGTAAATAAGTTGTTTTTCTCTGATTAAATAATTGTTTCTGAAAAATGTAAAAAGATAAAATATCACTGCTTAAGAACCCTGAATGTTGGAAGTTACTTTAAAAATAAAATGTTTTCAGGAAATTTCTCTTGCTCTTTTCATTTGCATAATGTGTGTATAATCTTCTGAAAGATAATACAGAAGAAAAAGAAGGTATAACTCTGTAACATTCTGTAAATTGAGAAATCACGAGATAATGAAGTGCACCAGAGCATTGTGCTGTTTTGATATTTCATTAAATGTGCATACTGTGAACAAGAATAAAAAACACTTGTTTACTGATAGGTGTGGAAACAGCCAGCATAAGCACTATCCTGGATTAGTTGCCACCACTGTACTCAATAATAAATGAGGAAGGAGATCTCAGTTTTATAAGACAAACAGGATGGTGCTTATTTAGAATACAAACTCTTAGTTCACAATGAATAGTCTCTTCATTTAAGATTGAAGATGGGAAGCAGACTGGGATCTTTATCTAAAATTTTAAATCCCTAAGCTTTTCTATTTTTTATTCCAGAATGACCATTCTGAATTACAGAATAATAAAAATAACTGTACACATACACACAGAATCATTGTAGGAGTCAATGATTTTGTGCTCATGTTCCAGAAATAATTTAAGTTTCTTTCTGTGTATTCCTTTTCCTCATGAAAAGCACAGATAGAAAGAAGCTCATTTGCCATCTAAATGCCTAAAAAGGCAAACAGAAGGGGCTTAGAATCATATGAATAAATTGTGACATTATACAGGGCAGGACAGACTAAAATGTAAAGATTTTATAGGTAAGGATAAAGCAGTGCTATATGCTAGGGGTATGTGACTAAGACCAGAATCATGTGTAGAAGCAGGATCAAGAAGTGTGAAAATTGCCAGGGACAGGATGGAGGAGGAGATGATTGTCATTCCAATAAAGAACGCTGTAAAATAACAGAGAAGTGCAAACTGAACTAATTGTTTTATATTCTTCTCTTTCTTCCCTAAACACATGATCCAGACAGAGAAAACCTGGGTTTCTAGTAGTAAGATGGTAAATAAAATTTGGTAACCCAAGGGCAGTGCAGACCAGGGTGGAGGAGATGCATCTTTTCAAGTTATATCATAGGAAAGGGTTTTTTTGAGGAGGGGAGAAGATCATAACCTTCCTGCTAAATTAACTTCTGTGTCCATGTGTGTTTTTAATTCCGCAGATAGGACAACCACATAATCACTCAGGATAAGACTGCTTCTTTAACACAGTAAGCCTAGAAAGAGGGAAAGAGTATCTCTAAGCATTCAATGTAAAAATTACTAACTACTCTATTCAAAAAATTGTTGTGTCTTCAGTCTCGCTGATGATTACAGTTCATTTTTTTTAGCATTTTCCTGAAAGAAGCAGCTTCCTCTTCTTCCTCCATCCTTCCATTTATTTTGAGATTTTAAACAAAAGCAATACAGGACAAGGATGTGTGTTTTTTAATGTCATTGCCCAGACAGTGACTTGAACTCACCTGTAGTAAACAGCTATGTCTGCGCTGGTGGGTTAAGCAGTGCCAGAACATGGACAGTCTCCCATGATAATGTCCATCATCACGTTATTAGGTTTGGTCAATGTAATTCTTCCTGCCTGGGACAATTAGTGTGCTTTCAAACACTTCACGGGCACAGTTCAGGAGTAACTATGGCCAGGGGACATTGCCAATATCGGATTTCTCAGTTATGACCATATAGCTAATTGCTATGACTTTTATATTTCCAAGGAATTTTATTTTCTAAGGAATTAAGTCTACAATGTTTTTTTCTCTCACCTACAGATAAGAGACAGAAAAATATAACCAAAGTACTCTGATATACCCTTGCTGAATAAAAATTGACAATGTGTGATGTATATTCTTCTTCTCTGCCAGTTTGTCAACAGAAAGTAAAGTCAGAGCTTGAAAAATGAGTCTATCATAGGAAAGAAAAAAAAATTACATCTGACAGGACAGGAAAATAATCTGGACAGGTCAAAAAAAAAAGAGAAAATGTTTAGACAAATAATGTAAGGAGATATCTTCAGTAAAGACAGAGGAGAAAAGCCTAAACTTTGTAGAAGTCTGGATTTGCTTCGTTTAGCATCCATGAGATTCAGTACTTGACCTGGATCGAAACTAGCATTAGATCAGACAACAATTGTATATTTCTGCATATTTTTTCCTGAAATGCATTTATTCAGGTTTTTTTTCGGGGGAGAGGGGTTGGGGTTTTTTGTTTGTTTGCTTTGTGGATGTTTTGGTTTGGTTTGGTTTGGTTTTTTCTTATTTGTTCTTTTTTGTTGTTGTTGTTGTTCTAAAACCACATTACTTTTCTGCACCTGTCACTTGCATCATGCAGAGCATCCAGAAGATTTTCTGCTAAAACTGGCAGTTGCCTTAGGTCACTTCTTGATTCATTCTTCATAATGATGAAATCTTTTGTTACTCTTCTAATTTGTTCCTAGTCTTTTCTACCAAAGGGATGTTATTTTTATTGATAAAAGATCACATTAAAAAGCTTATGTCGTCCACACAGTTCCTTTCCTTTCCCTCAACCAGCTACAAGTCAGTATTCCATAGAACAAACTCAGAAGAATTATTTAGCTCCCTTAGTGAAATCCATGCAGTTAATAATGGAAATAGCATAGATTTTTTTACTGGACAAAGATTTAGTGGAGAAGACCTGACAGTCTGGAAGGCAGGAGTTGCAAATCATTTGAGAATTCATATGAAAACAGAGGAAGTAATATATAGCTGGAAACTTGCAAGATAGAGATGTAGGTAACAAAAGCTGAGGAGTAAGGGGAACTGAGTTACAATACAGTTATATCTACTATGAGGAGGTGCATTTAATCTACTGTTCATTGTCACTATTATTAATCAAATTGACATATTTAAAGCATGTAAAATACAGCATCTCAATTATTGTTTATTCTTCAAGCATGAAAAAGCTATTAAAACTTGACTGAAAAGCATATGTCCACAGCCAGAGGAGACTGGGAATTATCCCTAGGTAATAAAATCACTTTAGTTTTGGGAAAATGAAAGTGCCAGACTCTTTGATGTGTCTTTTGTGCCTTTCCCCTGTGTACACAGAATGCAGAATGTACATTATTGTTCTCAACAGTACCAGGACTTTTCCCTCCAGATGCTTTCCACTCTTGCACTTAACTACTCATTTAGTGACAGTCATCACAGATGGATAGCTAACCAGCAAGTGGAAAGAGAGAAAACTGAAAAGTATACTGTGTTTTGCTAGCTGTACAAAATACACAGTTGTTCCTTCTAAAAAAAGAAAAAAAAACCTAAAAAACCCCCAGAGTACTATTTGAATCCAATGGTTTCTTATACTATATATTTATTTTAGGGATAAGCTAATTTTAAGATTAAGATTTCTCAGCTATTTCTAAAAAGTACTATATATATTCTATTAGAGTCTTCAAAATAGAACTCAGAAATCTTCTTATGAGCCTTACATGAAAAACTGGTAATATCTTTTCAGATCCTAAAATTGTTCTACAAAGACCATAAAGTGCAGATACTTGTTTCAAAGGATCTTTCCATATCAGGACATAACATAGCAAGAACATGAGACAAGGGAAATGTATAGTGTCAATAAGTACCACAGTTACTAATTTTAGGAACATCTCATACAGTTGTGCTGTAATTAAAGTAGAGAAGTATACATATAAACTCCTTCCATGGGCACCCCCTTTCTGTGGGGGAGGAGCTTGCAAGCTCTGCTGGTGGTGGCAGATGCCTCCAGTAGGGTCTCCCATGCCAGACAGGTCACAACTGAAAAGTCAGACAAAGTGTGTCCATGGCCAGGATGGGCTCACCAGCCTTCAGGCAACCATCCTAGGAGAAGGACAATTCTAACTCCAAACCCAGGTAGATGGAGCTTGTTTAGCCTTGTAAGGCCATTCATCTAAGAGAAGGACACTCTAACTAAACCTACGTCCTGAGGACTTCGCTGTCACCATCCAAGCTTTCTAGGCTGTGGCAGACAAACCTTAGCAGTAAAGGATGGGGTCAGTTCTGTGCACACTGCACCTGACCTAAAAAAACCATAGCGCAGGCTTGAAGGGTGAACCCACACTTGTAAAGCCTTTGCAGTGGCAAGCGTGGGATGAAACAGGAGGTGAAAGGTGCACTGGAAGTCGCAGACCTAACCCTGCATGCAGTGAGAAACAGCTTCCAGGTAAACCCTCAAGCTAGACTTTTAGATCATCCCATTGATCCCTCACCTGAGGAGCTTTGGCAAAACATTAAAAATGGTATCCTGCAGTCCTCTGAAGAATCCCTAGGGTTGTTCTCAAAGGAAAACAAAGATTGGTTTGATGAAAACAACCAAGAGATCCAAGAATTTTTGAAAAAGAAGAGAACCGCTCACCAAGCACACCTTGCTCAGCCATCCTGACATGTAAGAAAAGCAGCCTTTCATCTTGCATGCAGTAACTTCCAACACAAACTTCAAGACATACAGAACAAGTGGTGGTTCAACTTAGCAGTTACAGGTGACCACAGAGGGCTCTGTGAGGTGCTGAAAGCAGTGCATGGACCCACACACCAGGTTCAAAGCCCCCTACTCAGTGCAGATGGCCAAATGCTTCTGACAGATAAAACCTCCATCCTGAACTAATGGTTTGAATATTTTCAGACTCTCTTCAGTGCCAGCCATGTAGTCCAAGGCTCAGCAATTCAGCACATTACACAAAAAACGGTGAAAACCGAATTGGACATAGCCCCTACTGTGGGAGACACTCTTAAGGCCATACAGCAGCTGAAAACTGGAAAGGCAACTGAGGTTGATAGAATCACATCTGAAGTGTGGAAGCATGGAGGCTAAGCACTCCATGCTAAATTTCACAAGCTCCTTGTGATTTTGTTGGGAACAAGAAAAATTACCAGCAGATCTCTATAATGCAGTCATCATCACCCTGTATAAGAAGAAAGGAGAAAAGTCAAACTGCTTCAGCTACCCAGGTATAACTCTGTTCTCCAATGCTGGAAAAATCCTTGCAAGGATACTTTTGAACAGATTAGTACCTGCTATAGCAGAGGAAGTTCCACCTGAAAGCCAATGTGGTTTCAGAGACAATAGGAGCACCACAGACATGGTATTTGTTCTCAGACAACTGCAAGAGAAGTGTAGGGAACAGAACAAAGGTCTTTATATGACATTCATTGACCTCACTAAAGCTTTTGACACTGAGTAGAAAGGGCCTGTGGCCACTCTTGGAACGATTAGGATGCCCCCCCAAGTTCCTCAAAATGGTGATCCTGCTACATGAGGATCAGCGGGGCCAAGTCAGATATAGTGATGCACTCTCTGAATCCTTCCCAATAATCAATGGTGTGAAACAAGGCTGTGTTCTCACACCCACTCTATTCACAATCTTCTTCAGCACGGTGCTCCAAAGGGCCATGTCAGACCCCAAAGAAAATGGCATTTACATCACGTATGGTACCAATGGGATCCTATTCAACCTGACATGACTGAAGGCCCACACCAAGACCCTAAATCACCATGTCCCAGAGTTGCTTTTTGCTGAAGATGCCGCCCTCATTGCCCACACAGAAGCAGCTCTGCAGCACATAACATCCTGCTTTGCAGAGGCTGCAGACCTTTTTGGGCTGGAAGTCAACTTGAAGAAGACAGAAGTTCTCTACCAGTCTGCACCACAGGAAGACTTCCATCATCCCCATATCACCATAGGTGAATCAGAGTTTAAGACAGTCCAGCGGTTCGGCTATCTGGGATACATAATTTTCTCAGATGGCAAGATCGACAAAGAGATAGATGACAGATCAGCAAGGTCATACAGAGCATTCGGAAGACTTCATAAAAGTGTCTGGAGCAACAAACACCTGAAGAAAACTACAAAGATCAGTGTCTACAGAGCCATGGTACTGTCTACCCTTTTGTCTGAATCATGGGTCATCTACCACCACCACCTGCAACTCCTTGAAGGCTTCCCTCAGTACTGCCTCTGTACAATCCTAAACATCCACTGGACTGACTACATGACCGAAGTTCCTGTCCTCAACCAGGCAGGGGTCACCAGTATTGAGGCCATGATGCTGAGGACGCAGCTGTGCTGGGCAGGGCATGTCTCCAGGATGGAGGATCACCACCTCCCTGAGACTGTGCTCTGTGGTGAACTTGCCACTGGCTGCCGCAACAGAGGAGCCCTAAAGAGGAGGTACAAGGGCTCCCTGAAACCATTCCTCATCTTTGGCCATATTGACTTCCACCAGTGGTCCACTCTGGCCTCCAGTCTGGTGACATGGAGACGCACCATCCATAATGCTGCTGCCTCCTTTGAGAACACACGTAGAATCAGTCTCAAGGAGAAAAGACAGTGCAGAAAGAACTGTGCCTTGGCTGTCCCCTCACAGGAGATTTTCTGCTGTGCTTTTTGCAGCCACCCTGCCTGTCCCACATTGGCCTTATCAGCCATCAGAGCTCTTGCAGCAAGCGTGGGGAGACCACTTCTGAAATCTTCCTTTGCGAAGCCAAGCCATGAAATACATAAATTACAAGAAACCAGAGCAGTTGAAAACTTCTGCAATCTTCCATCATTTGTTGTTTTTTCCTGTATCTCAGTGATTGCACTTGAGTAAAACTGTAACAGCAAGGCTCTTGAACACTACTCAGCGCCTGATGCATCAAGAAACATGTATCAGTACAAAATATTTTTGTCTTAAGTACTCAGAATCAAGAAACCAGAAATATCTTCTAACTAGGATTCTATTTCATATCACTAACTGAACTACATCAAGACAGATGAGACACTGAGATGTAAGTCAAGCTTGTCACGCAGTGAAGCTACCAAAAGCATCTAGCCATTCACCCTTAAAAGGCAACACACTTTCTTTGATATCTGCCAGTGCCGTGCAGTGCCAACAGCTAGCAGTTCCTTCATGGTTCAGTTCAGTTCCATAGTATACCTCTGCCAACAGGCAGATTAACAAGAACTCTCTAAATTTAGTCTCTCTGCTCTGATGTCTTTTAGGGCTTGGGACAAAATGCCAAATTCTTTTGAAGTGTGAATGCTGAATTTCATTTAAATGATATGCCATGCACTGTTATGAATCAGTAAGAGTTAAATTATTT
Source organism: Florisuga fusca (assembly GCA_038090715.1). NCBI lineage: Eukaryota > Metazoa > Chordata > Aves > Apodiformes > Trochilidae > Florisuga > Florisuga fusca. Next base: position 72,862,623 of record JAAWXA010000001.1, on the reverse strand, counting down.
CAATCACTTAGCACATTTTGTCTGGCTCTATTAATAGTTGACTGATTTTCTAGTGAGCACAAAACCAGACAAACATATGGAGAATATTTATAGGCAATCAGTACACTTACACATAATTTGAGTAACTCAGCTGACTAATGAGGGACAGACTTAAAGTCAGAGATTTCCAAGCTGTTACCCATACTGAGATCAGAAAACTGCTGTTTCAGAAGACTTGTCCTTTGTGACTCTGTTGTCCCATGTAACTTAAAACCAAGCATTTGTTCATGTTTCTTAGGATCCATAAGGCTCAGATTCACTAGTGCTTTAGTTTAGATCAGGCATATACTTTTCAAACAAATTTCACAGTTGTCCTCACATCACTGCTTTGCCTCACATCACACAGTGGTCTCAGTACACAGAGACCAGATTACTTTTGAAAGAAACTGAACCAGAAGATGTGTTTCAAGAGTATACCTAATGTTCTCCAATCGGTAATGAGTATTTAGTCCACAGGACTATGCTTACTGTGGTAGAACTAGTCCAAAATAGAAAGTCCTTTCTCCAGCACATGCATAGTGTTTGCAGGCAGCCCTCAGCTCTTTCACTCTGTGTCTGTTGGTATATGTTGCTCGCTAATGTGGCAGCACCCTTTGTTCAGATGCACTATGAAACATGAGTGAAAACCACAGAATTCTTCCTGCCTTACATTCCATTTCTGAAGTCTGTACCCTGATTAACACTATTTACACAGAAATCACCACCTTGTATGAGTCAATTCCACAGTGACCACTACAGCCTTTCAGTAAAGTAGGTATATAACTAAATTTAGAAAAGCCCATTTACAGAATAATTTTAGCTTAAGTAAAAAGCATTGAAATGTGTTCTAAAGTCATCTGTAATGTGTCATTACTAAGTAAAAGTCTGATCTTATTCTGGCATGAGTCAATCTTAAATGGTTTTTACTCAAAGACTGGACCTGAAGAACCTGAACTCCCTGCCTTTTTATACTCCTTTACAGTCAAGTATAGTGGTTTTAAAATAAATTGCTGCATTTCCATGTGGGAATATTTAGTATCACTTTGTGTCAGTATAGTTTTCTCCACCTAAGTGATTTGTATGGGTGTGAATCATCTCTTGATCAATTCTTAATGTATAATATTTCTGCAATGCAATTCCAGAGCTCAATTATTTGTTTTTTCTATACCTTTACATCATTCCCCTATAAATTTATATTGCTGTAGTGAAAGGTATGTAATAAACTGTAAGTGGCTGGATCAGATACAAGAATTAAGCTTTTTTATTACAGAATCATAAAACAGGAGATGCTGGAAGGGACCTCTAGAGATTGTGTAGTTCACCCCAGCTGCTCACACAGAAAGGTCAACTATAGTAGGCTGCTCAGAACCTTGACCAGTTGGATTTTCAATACATCCAAGGACGGACACTTCACACTGGGGCAACCTGTTCCAGCATTCAGTCTCTTTCACAGTAAAAAAGATTTTCTGTACATTTAAATGGACTTTCTGATAAAACAGTTTGTGTTCTTTGGGTAACACTGTGTACTGAAAAGAATCTGTCTCTGCCTTCTTTACTTGCCAATGTGCTGCATGTGTTAATGTACAGATACTTCAAATGGGTACCCAGGTGATTTCTCACAAAAGGTGTGATAGTTCATTCCTTAAGCTTTTCTCTTGGCACCTCCTTATTTTAGTTCATCAACTGAGGTAGGCCTGCTGCAGCCCTACTCTGTTGATCAGGAGGTGTCTACAAAAACCCACACCTTTGGCTTGACAGCTGAGTTCTGCTGTCAAAGACAGTTTTGTCCCACTCCATCAAATGGATCCCATCTCTTCCTAGTCTCAGTCCTGGAAAAATAGTCCCTTCATCCTAAAAGATCATTTCTATTTTGGACTAGTTTCTATTTTGGTCTAATTTCTATTTTGGACTAGTTCTAGCATAGTAAGAATGGTCCTGTGGACTAAATACTCATTACTGGTTGGAGAACTCTTGAAACACATCTGGTTCAGTTTCTTTCATCCCTATTATCAACACCAGCTATGTAACCACTTGTTGACCAGCAGGATTTATTCACAGCTTTTCAAGTACTTTCTCTCACTAGCAGGATCAGGGAGAAAACTAGTGGGGACCTTATGCCCTTTATCACACTCCTGGAGACTTGCACACCTGGGGTATGTCCCAGGTCTGCACTTGGCCATACCATGGGTAGCTACATGGAAGAGCAGCAAGAGATGACAGTCCCAGGCCTGGACAAGCCTTGATGTCCCAAGCCACAGTATCCCAAATCCAGTCCTTTGGAAAGCAGCAATCCTCTCTAGACAGCAAGTAACATTGGCTGTTGGGGACCTTCATCCTCAGCAGAGTTTCCCACTACTGTCACTTGCTGCTTCTTTGAGTGCTGCTAAGTGGCTCAGGCCCAGCTGGCTAGGATGCTTTGTTGGCAGAACTCCCAGCCTCTCATATGCTACCAGGGCAGTGAACTTGTTCTGTATATTCGTTAATTAAAAACTACAGTAAAATTCACAAATCCTTTCCAATTTTTGTTGCTTCTTGGATTCACCTCAAGGGGACTTCAGATGATATTCTCAGATATGTTCTTTTTTTGTTGTTGTTCCCACTAGGGAAAGTCTAGTAACACCTCAATAAAGAACATGGTATTCGTATTTGCCCAATTAGAACAAACATCTGGAAAATGAGAGAAAACATAGGGGTGCAATGCAAAAAAGTATTTTATGTCTCCTTTTCTATTTCAGTCATTCATGGTCCTCTCTAGACACTTCATGATTCCATTGAGCATGAGAGAATGAGTGAAAACCACACATGAAATTCAATATTTTACATAGGGAAATTGCAGTGGTATTTATACTTTAGAGTACATTATATATATTTATTATTAAAATGGTAATTTAAAAATATGGGATTTATCTTACTATTATATCAAGCAGATTTACCATTTGACTGGAAAAGACACTCAGCGGCAGACATCAAGTCTTTCCAGTTTTGCTTAAGTAATCTTTGACAGAGTAGAGACATCTATGGGATTTCTTTCTGTATTACTGAAATCTCATCTTGTCAGCAGATAATGACAAGAAGCTGTAAGAGCAAAGTATCCAGTATTATATGTGGAACACTAGTGAGATGAATAAAGTGTAATGTTTGCTTTTTGCATTAAAAATTATTTCAGAGAGGTAGTGCTTATCTCAAAAGATAAGGTGCCAGTTCATGATACACAGATGCTGTAAGCAATAAGCAACTGGCAAAATGAAAAGTCAAGTCATGGACTATAGATGAAAAAACACAAGTGTTAGCCATACAGAAAAAATACATAAAACACAAATGGTTTTAAGGCATAAACTTACAACTTAAAATATTCTTCAAGTAACAAGAAAAACAAGCAAAATTATATCATAACAAGGTGATTTTATGTTTGAGGAAATGCAGTGAAGTTTTACAGTCTTCTGGGTTCAGTTGCAGGCACAAGTTCTTTTTTCAATTGCTGATTTCACTGGATTAGTGAATCATACTGTTGGTAGAACTTAAGAGTTAAATTATGTTAAAAAGATAATAATTTATAAAAGCACCTTTAGAAACTGACTGCTTGGTGATAATTCTCAACTTCTTGTATTCTGCCATGGAAATAACATTTTTGCATACAACAGTAAATATTTTAGACCATTATTTGACTGAACAGTTTAGCTATTCAATTGTGTTGTGACATAAGATATAATTTGTGATTGTGAAGAAAATTGCAAGTGTGAAAAGTTAAATGCATTTTTATATTTTTATGTCTCAGAATGTGGTAGTTGCTTCTCAGAAACAAATTAAGAAACATGGTATCCTTGTGTGCTGAGAGCTTCTAAGGACAAAATGGGAGAAATGGAGGCAGGACTCAATTATTAGCTAGTTATGTGTACATTCATTAGTGACTAGAACACAGCCACCCTGTTTTGGTTTCTAAAGATACTTTAACAAGATCATAGAATCATAGAATCATAGGATGGTTAGGATTGGAAGGGAACTTAAAGATAATCTAGTACCAGATCCCCCTGCATGGGCAGGGACACCTTCTACTAGATCAGGTTGCCCAAGGCTCCATCCAACCTGGCCTTGAACACTTCCATGGAGGGGGCACCCACTGCTTCCTTGGGCAACCTGTTCTAGTGTCTCTCCACCCTCAAATTAAAGAATTTCTTCCTAATTTCTAACCTATATCTTGTCTCTTCAAGTTTGAAGCAATTTCCCCTTGTCCTCTCACTACACATCCATGTAAAAAGCCTTACACCAGCTTTCTAGTAGGCAAAATGTCACAGGACATTTAAACTTAAAGCTAAGGAACAAGCTCTGATATTGTTCAGTTTGCTGTTTCAGAAGAAGTCAGTGGGTTTATATTTAGATGGTGACATTTTTGTTTCAAATAATCTATTTCATCTATAAACACATTTCTGTGACGGATATGGTGTCTAACTGGAATAGAATGAGTCTGGGAGGAAACACAGTTTATTGAGACATTCAGGGAATTTCTGCCTGGTGCTGAAGCTGTAATGGAAAGAGGCGAAAGGTGGCATTTATGCAATGAATCTACTCTTTACCTTAGTATAAACAGATTCAGGAAATATTTAAAATGCTAGTAGAGGACTCTAAAGTAAAAGTCTTTTTTTAACAGATCCAGAAAGTGATGCAGTTGTCTGTGACTAATTGATTTTAAAGTCTTGGTAGCATTCTTCGGAGAAGTAAATGCATACAAAACTACTGCTTCAGAAAGCTTCTGGCTAACTCCATGTTCTGACTGGGTGTATGTGCTCGTGTATCCCTGCACAGGCCTGCAGATAACACTCACACTGGACCCAAACTGCAGTTGAAAACAAAGGCAGGACTTGAAGTGACAAGGGAGATTAATGAGGAAATAATAATGAGGCTATTTCAATTTTTTTCAAAGGAAATTTTGTTGAAGAGTTTTGATTTCAATTGAACACAGATCTGGTGTGATCTATTTTCAAAATTCTCTAATAGCCTAGAGAAATCAAATAATGTTATTACTCACTGAATAAGTATAATGTTTTCCTAGTGCTACCAGAGTCTGTTCTCTCACAAAAGAATAAGCTATTGAAATTAATCTTGAAAATTAGTTTTTTCAGGGCAACACATGAGCATATTTCATGTTTGTCAGGGGTTAGGCCCAGCTGGTACCAACCAGGCCTCTGCTCACTCACCCCTTACCACCCCTTTGAGACTGGAAGGACAAAACCCACCCAAAGGGTCAGTAACTGAGACAAGGACAGGGAGATTTTCATTTCTCAGTTATGATAATGGGCAAAACCAGGCAGACCTTCCAGCAGCTTCTTACAGGAGCCACCCCTGTGGTCACCCTGCTTCCAAAACGCCACTGCACTAATCCAAGGAAATGTTTTGTGTTATCCAAATAAAACAGAGGAAATCCTCTGTATGTTTCCATCATACATGTCTTCTCAACAACGCAAATAATATGTGGTAGGTGGTTACAGCTGGAAGATTTCCTTCAGAATTGTTGCCATTCAAAGCAAACTGATAATGTAAAAGTACCCTACAGGACAGTTTAAAAGTTGGGTTTGTTGGGGTTTTTTGTTCATTTTTACTGTAGGATTACAAGATGGAAACAAGTAGAAATAATTTGTTTAAAATACAAATTTGTTTAGTAATAATGTGGCACAAAAGGAAGAGGATAAAAAGAAAGGTAGACAAGGCAAACATTTATCCACAGAGCAAGCTGGTACAAGAGAACTGAGTTGGTCTGAAAGTAGCTAAGACTGAAACCATCATTTAGGAATTAAATTCAGAAATGTAAGCAAGAACTTGTACCAGTGAGGCAAACAACCTGGATTTTCATTTGTTCTAAATTAGTGAGCCAAAGCAGTGAGTTATTAGACAGTTTACATGGTGTTAAACAAGCCCTTTCAGAATTGTGTTATGCTAATCTGAGCAGTTGTATTTCCAGAATCTTTCTTGTGATCACATCTTTTCAGCAAGAAACATTATCTCTAGCCTGAGACCTTTGAAATGTTATGTCTAGTTAAAGCAATTTCTATGCTTTTAATTTAAAGCCATTACCTATACTGAAAGATTAGAGACTGTGTGCATGTGGAAAGTATTACTGACAAGAAATATTCCAGATTAATTTATTTTAATATTACAGAAAACTGTCTTCTGGTCCATCAGTCACTATGTTATGCACTTTGACACGTTTTTATCACAGTGTAGTCTTGGTAACATTAAAATAATCAGTTAGTTGGCTGTATGTGGGATAAACCTCTCATAAAACTCTAAACTTATCCCACATATTTAGCCTTCCCCCAGAAGTGTGACACTTTAGAGCCAGTGTGGCTTATAACGACTTTGGATACTTTGGGTCAGTTAAGGAGAATTTACAGAGCCCAGGCTGTGAGAAATAAATTTCCAGCAGGTGGTATGGCAATCCAAAAGACAGCTGGCACTGAGTGCATAGTCTGAGTAAAAGCATAGGAATATGTAACAATGTGAGGATCTAGTCTACTTGGCTGTCAAAAATGAGCACCACAAGGTCTTTCTAGTTTATATGTATTAAGTCTGCAGAGACAGACTGTGAAAATTCTGGATAATTGGATACGAAGTATATTTCTTAATAAATAGCTGATTGCATTGTCCACTGTTGAATTAGTTTAAATGTATAGGATTTTATGTTATTTCATTTCATTTTATTTTATTTCTTTTGAAAAAGATCTTATTTAATGTAGTAAAAAAATCTGTTCATCACATGGTATGACAATATTCTTTTTATATAAGAACTGCACAGCAAGCCAGTGACTTGATCAAGAGAAGAGGTAGAGGCAGTTGACACAACAAATCTCATCACAGATTTTGCCTCTGTACATGGATACAACATATTGGAATTGGGTATACAAACAGAGGGAAGTTTATCAGAATGGAGAAAAGGTAATAATTTGATGTGATGGTTTAGCAATGTCAATAAACAGTGTCACAGTGAAATCGGCATAAAACAACGCCTTAGTATGGACTTACCAAAGTTAAATGACTCAGCAGCACAATAAGAGCTGTAAGTTAATGTTTATTAATTATTGTTGATAAATAATGCTTCAAATTATTGAAGCTCAACATATATACTGAGAAAGTGTGTTTTTTCTTGCTATAAAAATCTATCCTTTCTAGTGAGATTAGAAGAGTATAATGGAATTGAGAAAGGACTTCTGGTGAGATCATTTAGGTTATATTACTAGGAGCTGTTATTACACAATGGAAAAAATAGAGCTTCACAGAATTTTCGTCGTTGTAAAAGATCTCTAAGATCATTTAGTTCAACCTTCCATCCAGAGAAAAAAACTCAAACAAACACATAAACCCATCACCACACCCACCAGAACATGTTCTGAAGTGCCTTATCTACGTGTTACTTTAATAACTCCAGGGACCATGACTCCACCACTACCCGTTCTGTGCTTGGCCACTCTTTCAGTAAACAATTTTTTCCTAATATCCAATCTGAACTTCCCCCCTGGCACAACTTGAGGCCATTTTGTCTCATCTTTATTTACCTGGGAGGAAAGATCAACACCCACCTCACTGCAGTCTCCTTTCAGGTAGTTGTGGAGAGAGATAAGGTCTCCCCTCAGCCTTCTCTTCTCCAAACTAAACAATTCAAGTTCCCTCAGCCTCTCCTCATAGGACTTGTGCTCTAGAACCTTCACAACTTGTTTGTCCTTCTCTGAACTTGCTCCAGCAGCTCAATGTCTTTCTTCCAGTGAGAGGCCCAGAACTGAACAGAGTAGTCCAGGTGTGGCCCCACCAGTGCTGAGCACAGGGGCACAATTACTTCCCTGCTCCTGATGGCCACGTGCTTTCTGATGCAGAAGAATGAATTTGTGAAGAATGAGAATTGCAGCATTCTCCAGTAAGCATAGTTCTCCCAGGGGTCGTTTCCATACACATAATACACTAAGTATGTACTCAACCTTAAAAATGTCTCCTGTCCAGTCTCATCTGTAGTACTATCTGTTAGTGTCCATTCTTGTGTGCCTTTATAGTCTCTTAATCAAGGTGAAAGGATGCCAGAAGCTTGGCTTTTCAGTTACCATTTTTCAGTCAGAATCCCTGAAACAGAATTTTAAAATCTAAAGGAGGACAAGTCACAGACTTTGGAAGTTAATAGGATTGGTAACAGTAGATGTGAAGAAGTTACTTTATGGATAACATTCTGGACTTTTTGAGGGTTTTTGTTTTTTCTTTCTTTAGTTTCTTTTTTTTTTTTTTTTTTCATAAAGAAGGTTAAAGATTTGCTTGGCAAGGGTTAATATACATCAAGAGTCTGCCATTACATGAAAAGATGACCTTGTAATTATAATATACTTGGCTGGTGGAACTGTGAAATCAACAACAATTTTCTTGCAGGTTCAGTGGGAGCAGAGCAAGGCCAGGGCTTACATAGGGCTGAGCGCTTTTCAGAAAATACTGCAAATAGTAGTAGCACCTGCTCACATTAAGAGTTAAAAATGTCTACTGTACAGATGACAGAAAATGTTTTCCTTACAAAATCCTATCCATGCATTGATCTGTATCCATTGCATTTCTTTTTTAAAAAACGCATGCTAAAAGTAAAATGCAGGTATAAGAAAACTGAGGGGTTGGTTTATGATTTGTTAGATTTAGCTCTTCCCCACCTGTATACCATGAAAGAGTCTTTGCCTATATGAATTAAATAATTTTCCATCACTTCATTCAGTACAGAAGACAGCATGAGGAAAATGGTCTGCTCTAGAGAAGTAGAGGGAGATATGTTTGGTTTTGTGCACTTATACTTAAAGAACACCACAAAGTTTTATGGTTTCGATTGAAATGAAAATAAATCATACTTGAGTTCAAGTTGGTGTAATCAAGCAAGTACTTTTTTATAGTTAGAAAATAATGTCTCCTTTTCTTTCTTCCTGAATTTTCATCTAAAGGTGTGATTTTCAGAACTGCTGAACACTCAATGTCTGCAACTGAAGCCAACAGAAGCTGTGTTTTAAATCAAATATTTTCAAGATATTTATATTCTTTGATGACAAATTTCACAAAAGCATATCATCAGAAAAAGAGCAATGCTGTTCTCAGAACTGAGTATAGATGAGGCTTAAAAATTCCTACCCAGAATCATCTGGCTTGACTTTAGAGACAACGACTTACTGCAATGAAAACTGGAGTGTGAAATTACAGACTGAAAGCTCCTTTTCAGTAATTGTCCTGATTCTCAGAATTATCCCACAGTAAATGGATTACTTCGCCATCCTTTTACTAAAAAACAAATTTAATCTTAAGTCTTGTGTGCTGTATGATAAAAACATGTATGTGGGCAGTTTTCAAAGACTGATTGATGACCTATACATTTCACCATTTAACTTATTTCAGAGTAATTTCCTTGTGGACCCATACCCTTCTATGACCTTCTGCTCTGCAAATCTTCTAAATACAGACAATCTACTATATCAAATTCTCTGAAGCTAAATCCGCTTTTGCAGAATTCTCTTCCCTGTGAGTCAATGAAGCCTCTGTAGTCCCAAGTCTCTATAATACCACTGCCAGTTTTTTAATGCTTTTGATGGTACAAACACCCCATATCCCACCTCAAACAAAATGTTAGTCTCTATATCACGTTAAAATCAAATTTAGGGTTATGCTTTCTGCAAGCAGGCCACAGTTCTGCAGCCTGTTCCTTATGTTAGGAAGTTCTTCAATTCTTTCCCTTCTGTCATTGATTTTCTCTGTCCAGCCTCCTTGCTGCTGGCAGAACTTACAGCACACCATCTGGGACCACCTTCCTGTATCTTTATCACATTGATCTGCCATCTGTTCACAAGTCTTGCTTCAAAGCCCATCTTTAATTTCCTCTTAATCTCCCTTTCCTCCAGTTTTTAACAGTTTTATTCAGTTCTACAGAGTATTTCAAATTCAGTTTATGAAAAAGTCAATAGAAAGGTTTCACTGCCATGGTATGTACTGACATTGTTGATTAAAGGTAAGAATTCTCATGTATGTCTACAATTTCTTTTTAAAAAATTAAATATAAGCATTTAAAAGAATGCAAGAAATAGAAAAATGAAGTAAAGGGTAACAGAGCACTGGAACGGACAGACTGTGGAGTGTCTGTCTCTGGAGACATTCAAAATCCATCTGGATGTTTCCCTGTGTGCTCTACTTTAGATGATCCTGCTCTAGCAATGGGTTTGGAGTTGATCTTCAGAGCTCCCTGTCAACCCCTAACATTCTGTGATTCTCTGAATGCTGATGCTTGTTTGTTGACTTTAGCAGATGAGTAAGGCTTAAGACATCATAATCACCTTATCCAAACAATGTATAGTTCAACAAATCAATATTAAGGACATTATCCTAAGTCAGTAAATCAGTAGCTGATTTTGTGCATTCCAATATCTTTGATTCAGATTACTAGAGCATAAAGGAGTACATACCATAATGACTAAATTTTCAGCTTGTGTGCAGCTATGTCTACTGTTCTGTACTATATCTACTAGTTCTGTGGTACAAGGCAAAGGAAGGAGTTCTTTCACTATATCTCTTTCTAAAAACTTTTACTGAAGGACTGTGAAGACGCTTTTCTTTTTTTTTTTTAACAAAATCTATTTAGAAGATGAAATATATCAGGGATGGATGGCCAGTGAGATTTATAGAGAGTTGTATAGCAGTAGTACTTTGCAGAAGTACTGCTTTGGTTGCTGGTTTCTTAAGTCAACTCCAGCTGCTGTATAGTTATTTTACAGGATGCTTAATTGGTAACCTGAATCTGATTTGTCAAACAGCACATTGAAAAGTTCAGCACGTGGATTCTCTCAGTCAAGTCAGTGCAGAAGTTTAAGTCATGTACAACTCAACTTGAATTTACTGCTTGTTATATACTGTATTCTATTCAAGACGTGTTCTGACCTTTAGTTAAACCAAGGTACCGTTTCAGACCAATTTCAGTAGCAGAGCTACTGTTGTTTGGACTATCAAGACCTTAGAGAATTTCCACCCCCACAAAATGGAAAATTTTCATTGGTTCTTGTATTAATATTTTATTTTATTATTATTTTTAAATTTTAATTAGATTTATTTCATTTACTTATGATTATTTATTTTATTATTTTATTAGTCTATATTCTCATTTCAAGTATCAGAACACCTAACACCTGCCTTCCTCAGCTAGGAGGCAGAGGAGGAGGAGGCAGAACCCAAGGTTCAGTTACTTAGTCATGCACTGAGTGTCTCTGGATGTCCTAAAATAAGTTGCAGGTTCTAGAGAGTGATACATAGGGAAAAGAAAAAGAATTAAGCACAGGAGATTCTGTTTCAAGTGGAAGCCAAGGACAAATTTAGGAAATTATCGTAGATTAGTCCACAGACCCGAATAATTGCTTTTTGAGTAACATAAACTGTTAACAGCTAACTGTTCTTTTGTACTTTATTTCTCAATGCTAGAGTTCCTTCCAATTAAACCTCCTTTCACGATTTATGTAATGAGCCAACCTATTGGCATTGTATGCTCTTGAAATATCATCCATGGAATAGTCCTCCTGTCAACTCTGAATATTTTTTCTGTAAAAAAAAAATTAATAGTAATCCCTTTCCATCCTTCACATAAAACTTTCCCTACAACCCAAAATGTAAGTTCCTAAAAGACCTGTATTACTGACTTTCACCTTGTTTTGACTGTTTTTTTCATGTGCTTTAAAACAAGAAACCAAACAAGTAATCATTGCCTCCATAGGTTCACACTGAGTGTATGTCCTGTTATTGTATTGAAGGAGCACATTTCCATGAAGGAGCACATTAAATTTTTTTAAAGGGAAAAAATTGTGTTTTAAATCATGTAGCAATAGGAAGGATACGGAATTGCAATAAAAGCACTATTATATAACTTTACTTATGGTTTGTATTTTTTAATTTACAATGTGTTAAGTACACAGAAATAATTGCTTTCAGAAATTAAGCTCTATTTAGATCTATTACAGTTTGCTGCATATACACAAAAGTGACAGAATTTGTGTTATATTGTAACATAAAGAACAATACAAGCAAGAACTGAGGTCAGAGCTTCTGTGAAGCTACTGTTATGTTGGGGTTTTTGATGCAAATACTTTGAAGTAATGTTTTTAGAAGAATTTGCAAATTGCTGTCACATTACCATAAGCACAGCCAGATGCTAATATTACAACTTTTTTTGTTCACTTACTGTTTTCTATCTTTTTGTTTTGTTTTTGTGTTTCAGTTTTGTTCTAATTTTATTTATTACCTATACAGTTAATGCAGAAAACTTCACCATATTTTTTTCCTCAGTTACTGAGGAGCTGTACCTCTCTCTTTTGCAGAAGCAACACTTCAGCCTTGTTATACTTCTCTCTTTCTATTATTTTAATTGATCTGTTTCAATGAACAATTGAATTATTTCTGCATGTATGTAAATCCAAGTCTTCACACTGGCTTACCCTAGGTCTTGCCAAATGTTTCTTTAAAGTAAAATCACTTCCTTAGTGAGACCTTAATCAGGAATTTTTCATACTAAAAAAAAAGTAAATAAAAAAAGAAAGGATAAGCATGTCATAAAGGGCAATTAGTGTCAGATCAACCACCCCAGCATCTGTCTCCTTTTTCAATATCTTAAGTTTTTTATACTCAGGCTACAAAACATGATGACACTTCTGTTTGAGCTGACCAGTGATTGGGGATAAATAGGTTAGGCATCTGTGCCAATAGTACTAGAAGCATTACCAGCTTTTAATTTTTGCTTGCTTAGGTGACCTAATGAAGGAAGTGTCCACTCTAATTGGTTCCTCTTACTTGTGTCTCAGATTAGTTGTGATTGATAGGTAAAATTACTTCTATTTCCACAACCCTTGTATAGAAAAGCACTTTATATTTTGTCACATATTGTTTAAGATAGATGGAAGTTGATTGGCAAGATAACTTCTCTATTTTTTAAAACTCACCTGTTAATTCTGTATGTCTGATTGTCACTACTTAATACTTTTACTTAACATTACTTAATAATGTTTTCTTACTATGAGAGTGTAAATAGTATAGTGACCAGCCATCTCACAATATGAACATACCTGGGAAATGAATAAACTATAAATGTCCCAAATATTATCCTAGCAACTCAAGCATAGTGGTTTTGTGTCCTCAGTTATAACCATTTGCCTTTACATTTCAGAGTACAGTTTTGGAGCACTCCACTGATGAAATCTTGAGAATACAATTACTGTGTTCCTGCTTCTCTCTATAGTTGGTTAAGTAGAACACTGTGTGGTTTTAAGCCTTTTGGGACTGCTCACAATGTGTCTTATGTTAGCAAGGGAAGTACTTTCTCGGTGGGAATTTCAGAGTATTGAGAATCACTATCATGAAAAAACCTTAAGGGAAAGGTAGACTAATCCATTATGTGTAGCAGTATACATTCTATTAATTTAGAAGTAGTGGTTATATTAGAATGAAGGGGACCACATCCTTGGTTGGACTAGTTAAAAAAACCACCTTACATGAGTATTCTGCAGACATATCTTCCAAGCCAGACGTTTTAAAACACCATGAGCTGCATCGCAAACCCCTGCTTTTGTGATTTCCTGCTGTCAAGTTTAGCCAACGTCCTTTTCTAGACTTAAGTTCTGTAATAGGTCTGGTTGTTATGGAGCTTATTTTCTTCATAACAACCTGTAATGTGCTGTATTTTTGGATTTGTGACCAAACCAGTGTTGATAAGACACCAGCATTTGCTGAACAGTACTTACATAGCATCAAAGCCTTTCCTTTTTCCCACACTGCCCCCTCAATGAGTAGGCTGTGGTGCACAAAGAGCTAGGCAAGGATGCAATGGACAGCTGACCCAAACTAACCTGTAAGCTACACTATAAGCTACATAACCTCATGTTCAGTAATAAGGAGGGACAGGAGGGGGGTTTGGGGAAGGTGGCCATTGCTTGAAAACTGTCTGGGAATCAGTGTGCATGTGGAAGGTGGTGAGCATTTGCCTTTGCATCACATGGCTTGCTTTCTTCTTTCTTTCTTCTTCCCTTTTCTTTTGCTTAATCATTATTAACTATCTCAAACCACAAGTTTTTTCACTTTTGCTCTTATTCTCTTCCCCATGCTATGGAGATGATTAAGTGAGCGAGTGGCTGTGTGGTGCTTAACTGACAGCTGGGGTCAACTGATTACCTGAGTGTCATTTTTTGTGCCTTTTTTTACTGACACATCGTTAAGATAACATAGCTATTTAGTTTTAAGACTCTATATTATACCACATTACCAACACCACAGAGGAAGAATACGTATTCTGGCAATGATAATCGTCTCACTCTGACTCAGAAAAATGCATTGAAGGTATCTGAACTTTTAGACTGCAGAACACAACTTGTATTAGCATACAGTCATACTTGTATTAGCAGGGGTAGCCAATCAATTATTCCTGAGCCACCAGAGGGTTTAATATGACTGGCAGAGGCTTGTTTTACTATATAGTAGCTCTTGGGTGACTGGAATTCTCAGAAAATTAGAGCCTCCTTAGGCTGATGCAGCTGTGTACTTCACCTATCCTGATCTCATCCCACAGTCCAATTGCTTAATGCCACCTATTGCCTAGAGAGCCAAGGTAAAGGCTGTGATGCCTATGTTGCAGATAGAGTGTATATTGAAATTGTTTTTCAAATTAAGATCTTCAGACCTTGACTTTTATAATAAGGCTACTGTAATTTATCTTTGGAAGAAAATAGTATTTGATTAAGAGATTACAAAACTCCTGAAATCCCTGTGTGTTTTTGAGTCTTCCTTGATTATGACTTAATGACTCAGTCTCCCAGTTTATTAGATTTTAGAGGAGAGGGTGGGAGGAGGAGACCCTTCAAATGTTAAAAACTCATTTTCTAGGAGATTATTTTTTCAGTATCTATTCTCTTACAGCTTTTCTAGTTAAAAAAAAAAAAAAAAAAAAAAAAAAAAAAAAAAAAAGGAAGGAATGAGTCTTTCTTCTTCCATTTTTATGAATATCTGTAATTCATTATCCTTTTTGTATCCATTACAGCAGATTCTTGGTGTAAAGTAGTATCCTTTGATATGGAAGACATTCAGTGGTCTTTAATACTGAATGCAATAAGAAAGATATTGCATGTGGAATAATATAGTAACATATACAAACTGAATAATGCAATCATGCAATCACTTAGTGAGTAAGCCTTTTTTATCCCTTTGTGGATTCAACTTAAAAAAGGATCCATGTGAAAGTTATTTCATAAAATTATATCAGAAATTTTAGTTTAAGCGAATATACTATAGAGAACAATAGGGAAGAAGTGTAAATATTGAATAGCAATGAATTACTATTGATACACCAAAATAAAACTACTAGCAATTCCCTATTTCTTGTCTAAAAAATATGCTGACCCTAATTTTTAAGTTTCACAGAGACCATTCTGTATTAATTTTTCTTTTTTTGAACAAAAAATTACATTACCATCAAAAATGCCATTTTCTAATGAAAAAAGCCAGATGATTTTTTTAATCTGTGCATTAACAAGTATCATCAAAATTAACATTTCAGTATGAATGCTTACTGAAATGTTAACAACACAGGTGAACTAGGCAGAGAAACCCACTGAGGTCTGAAAAAATTTCAAATCCAGGGTCTAACATGACACTTTGCCATTAAGTTTCATTCTCTGTAAATGAATTTATATAGGTTAGATTTTATTTTGTTTTTTATATCAGGCTTTCTCTAGAACAGTGGGTCTAGATAGATCTAACTGATTTGCTGTGTCATTTAAAACAAAATGGCATAGGTCTGTGACAAAGAAGATGAGAAACATATAGGCACTACAGGACAAAAATAAACATAACTGAATCAAGAAAACAAAAACATTGAAAGACATGAAGAAAAATCTAAAGCAGTGTTAAAAATTGCAGTGAGCTAACATTCTTTGTCAGGTTTAATTTTGTTCAAATTAAAAAGTCCCCATGGGTCAATATTACAGGTCAGTGAATCTTAGACAGTCTTGGTAGAAGAAAATGTTTCTTTTATAAAGACCCCATAATTTTGTCCCTTTCTGATGTTTTATTTTTGGAGAATGTCATACTTTGGGTATGTTGTTTAAGTCTCATATAAAGCATTACTGACAGATAGGAATAGTACCTGGAACGTCTATGAATACAACACAGTCTCATGATGGAGAGGACAGTATATGTCGTATAGGCACAACATTTTTTTTCTGGACTTCTCTAACATGATTTTTACATACTGATGGCATGTATTCAGTATGAAATAGTAATTGCTATCTACTGGTACCTACAGGCTTATGCAGTTCATCCAAAGTGAACATTTACAAGATGGGGAGCTGATGCACTCTCTGATTGCATCAACAAGGATTCTAGGACCTTTGATGGGTGCTTAGATGCTTAGCAAACACTATATATATAAGTATAGTATATATATCAATAAGATGCATTTAGTCATCTTAATATTAGACTGAATTCTACATCTTGCTTTAACATTTAATCAATTCAATATTTTCACAAACATGCTGGGAGAAACTAGGTGGTAAAAAAGAAGCCAACTTTTCCTTATGTTTTTTTTAACCACTTCCCATCTCTCTGACAGTCTGAATGTTTCTTAAGGACGATATTCATACTGTGTAGTCCTAGTGTCCCTGTTGAGTACACTGAAAACAAATTGATTGCTGACAGATTTCTGGAGGGACTGACTGTCAACACAGGCCAATTCTGGTACCAAAGTTTATGTACTAATGTCTTTCTTCTCCTTTCCTCTCATGAAGCAATTAGTTGGTAGAATTCTTTCATTTCTGAGAAGTTTTAAAAATAACTTCTCATGTTTCAAGAACTAATATATCTGAATAATTGTGAAAATAAATGCTGAACTACTTGAAGTAAAGCCATTTTGGGGGGTCAGATACTTTTAAAGTCTCTTTAAAGACAATGTCATCAGTGTGAGTATTTCTGTCTCTTATTATGAGGCTGTAAACATACTTAGTTGAAAAAACTCTTTCTGAATTCCCCAAATAACTGTGGTGACACAGTATCTGCTTTTAAATGATAAAAAACATTAATTTTGCTGCTGCCTATTTAATTACAAATAAACAGAAAAAAATGTGAATGGAAAGAATGATTCTAAAATGCTTGACAGGTGTATAGATTAAGGGGGGGTTTAAGAACTCACAATAGAATTACTTTGGATCTCATGACAAAAACTTAGAAATTATTTTAATTAAAAATATTTTGTACTAACCAGATGTAAATCAACACATGTAGAATTGTGTTCACAAATGTTGACTATGCAGTCATCAATGTCCTGGTCACATTTCAGTCCTGCATATCCTGGGTTGCACAAACAATAGAAACCATCGACAACTGTAAAAGAGAGAGAATTTTAGTGCTATGACAGTTTTAGAATAACAACTGAATGCGGAAAAATTAAGTGAGTTACAGTTATGCCTGCTATCTAGAAAAGATTTGGACTGGCTCTATCTAAAAGGTGTAGACGTTACAAAATAGAAATAAATGGAAAGAAAGAGCTTTTTTAAAACATGAAAACAGGCTAATCTACTCATTTTACTTCAAAATTTCAAATATTTTGATGTAAGAATTATAAGTCAGTGGACCATTACTGCCTTTTGAAAAAGGGATGGCATCTGATAAGCAAATGAGTAATTTTCCATCAAAAAACTGTCATAAAGTACATGATATTTGAAAATATCATATATAAAGTACATTTATATTTGAAAGTGTGAATAAATGAGATTGAGCAGTTTAATGTTTGGTTTGTTGGTTTTGGGGCTTTTGTTGGGGTTTTTTTGGTACGGAATGCTTGACATTATGCAACTATATTAATGCAAAACTGGCTTGAGTTGAATTTGGCAGCTCAGCCTATGATGTATTTCCATGCTTTATTTTTATCTTAGCAAGATCATGGTAAGAATTTCTCCTTTTTTCTTCATTAATGATCAGAACGAAGAGGAATCTTTAGAGTGTTATGTCCACATAAGGAGCTTGTGACAGCAACAATTGCATTTCTTGCAGGCTTGCATTTATTATAGCCTCAAAGAGGTCCCTGGGTTCTTCATTATCGCCGAGATTTACAATGGAATCTGTTCTGCTATTGTATTCATTAAATCCTTAAAGTCCTTCAGAGCAGGAGCATTATTCATCTGCTAAGAGCTTCCCAGCTTCCTCAGGAGTGCAGCTTTCTGCAGCAAGTCCACGTAGTACAGAGGAACAGAAATGTCCACATGATATGATTCAAGTCCAGAGGCATGACAAAAACAAGCTGTCCCCAAAAGATTTGGCTCTTTGTTAACATGAAGAACTTTACTGCAGCTGACCCCAATTCCAGTTCAAAAATATCTCTGAAACAAGGTGGAGTACATAAAAACATCTATGAACTTGTTAGGAAATAGTCTTTACTAGATAAAAAAATGAAGCTGTTAACCTTATTCCCATGAATGGAAAGATAGAATTCCTTAAGCTTACTGAAAAAAAAAAAAGATTTTTTTAAAACTAGGGGAATTTTAGGCAATGATATATTTAGTAATTCAGCAGCACTTCTTTAAGATCTCATCTAAAACCAGTAAGTTGATTAGCTCCTCTGCAAATTTGTGTTAAAATTTTGAATTTCAGGGAAATTCTCAAGTCAACATTCTTGTTTTAAAAGGGACATGGGAAACAGGAGAGACTTAGCAGAAGACAAATGAAACTTGCTCAAAATGCTTAACGCATGGGACCTCTGAGGAAAAGCTGAGTCATCTAGGCTTGCTTTGTATTAGTCCCTTTGGGGAAGGGTTAAAAGTTAAGAGGGGTATGTAACATTTTCAAGCGAAGTTGCACAGATTGCAGGACTGAATTCCTCTTAGTAGTTTTAGATGATATAACAATGGCCAAAAGTTACAGCATAGGAGATTCAGATGGGATTGGAGTGTGAAGAACACTACAACAGTAGTGAATCAGTGGAACTGGCTGTCTCAAAGAGTTTGTGGAATTTCTGTCCATCCTCAGTGGCTTTCAACACTCATCTAGAAAAATCCTCTTCTGTTGGAGAACTGTTCATAATGCAGCTTCCTGTGAACTTGACTAAGTGACTACCAGACATCTTTCTGCTTTTCAGCCACCATTATAAGATTCGCTGAAAATTTCCACTTTTACTCTTTTTTACCAATTATCTGATAGATGGTAAGAGCCCCATAAAACTTCACAGTAAATGCTCCATTCTTAATGGGTGCTACTAAATTTAGCCTGCCAATCCAGACAGATTATAGCAGAGTAATTAATCATCAAGTTGTTTCAAAAGTCTTTAAGTGTATCAGTGAATGTGTAAGTTACACAGTTACATGATAGAGAGCACTTAATAGTAAACACTCCATTTTGCATCAGTTCAATTTTTAATGCAGTGTTTTGGACTGAATATTTTCTCATTGAATGCACAATGCAAGATATTTGGCTAATTTAGGTATCAAAGGAGACAGCACAAATCTCATTAAAATTCCTGATTAGCTGCAGTTCTGACCCCCTGAACACAAAAACCACGGTGCCAGGAGTTGAGACACTTTGGCAAAAATAATCCTCCTGTTACTGGATGTAGAGCTTCAGACAAGCTAAATTTCAGTAAATTATCCACTGTTCTCCCCAGAGCAGCTCAGTAGCTACAGACGTTTCAACAAAAAGACTACTCTACATTAAAGTGAGTAACCAGACTGAACTCACTGTCATAGCAGTATCCATGGAGGCAAGGGTTAGAACTGCACTCATTGATATTGATCTCACAACGTGGACCTGCAAAGCCCTTCACACACTGGCACCGGAATCCAAGGGGAAAAACGTCCAAATTCATTTCTTCTGTGCACACAGCTCCATTCTCACAGGGATTGCTGGCCTCACAGGGCCTAAACTCACAGTTCAGACCTGAAAAGAAAAAAGGCAAAGCTGTCAGTACTTAACTAATGAACATATCCCTACAGCTACTACCTATTATGAGCTGGATTTTCTTTATATCCCCAGTTAAAATTGAGTTGGAGTGTCTTAGACATACAGATTTATATTACCATGCAGAAACATCTATTTGCTTTGTAGAATTAAAAAAAAAAAAACAACCAAAAAACAAAAAACCAAGCCAGCCTATTTAATTTGTTTTGTTGATAAAATGATACTGTACTTTAAATTAATAATAGCTATCTCAAACAGTTTATAGCTTTTCTTTTACCCTTGTCCTAAATTGTCTGAACAGGTTATTTTAAAATAATCAATGATTTTTGTTTCGAAGGTTACTGTTATTTCTTGCTCATATCCTGTTGTCACAGATAGAATATGAGTGGTTTATATATTAACCCATAATCCTGAATGTTAATGAAATGCAAGTAACCTTGCATAATTATTCAGCTTAAAATTTGTGACTACACACAAATTGTTTTTCTGAAATTATGTATGCCTTTAATAACAAGTAACTGCCCCATCATTTATAAGAATTCTGTGCAACAGAAAATCTCACACATTCCCTTTCTACTCTTTCCTAACACTCTAGTGTATACCAGATTATGCACATTTATCTGGACAAATCAGGGAACTGTGTGATGGTGATCTTTGGTCACAGATGCCTTCATTGAAATCTTTAATTTGCAATACATAGATCAAAAAAGATTAAAAGGCTCTTTAAAGTTACTCTTAGTTTGCTAGAACATAAGCAAGACTGATTTGTTTTCCAGTATAGTAGTGAAATTTGAAATCATGAGGGTAGAAAGAACAGAGATCAAATGCCTTTGGGTTTGTAAAGCTGCCTCCCTTTTCCCTGAGTGTTGCTCAACGCAAGTCTGTTCTTTCAAGCTTAGTTTCAGACAGAGCTCAGTGGCTTTTGGGGATGAAACAAACTATGCATAAGCCCCTCTGAACCCCTTTCAGGCTTGACTGCTTTTCTGTGACTGCTGAAACTGCCCTGTGTCTATGCTATGCTTTCTCAAGGAGCTGCCCAAAGTTTGCTGTACAACAGGTCTTCCACCCACTTCCTCAGTGCTCTTGCCCTAGCTATCACTGTCCTGCCATTCCTTCATGGAGCAGCTTTTCCAAGAACCCCACTCTCCCCTAGACAGGCTGTAAGCTTAACCTACTGATGGGCAATTTGACACTACACCTGGGTAGTCATGTGGAAAGTCAAATCCATACCTTGTAGTGTTACCTTGTAGTGTTTTGACCTTGCCCAGCCACTCTCACACTACCCCTCAACAGGTCAGATGGAGAAAAGAAAATAAAAAACCTTGTGGGTCAAGAAAAAGATGGGGACATAATTTACTAACTACTGTCACAGTCAAAACTGACTCAACTTGAGGAAAACTGTTTGAATTAATTGCCAATTAATAATAGGTTGAGGAAAAAAATTACAAAACAAAATATGCCTTTCACCATCCTCCTCTTCTTCCCAGACTAAACTTCACTTCTTTACTCCAGACTCCTCTACATCCTCCCCACCCCTCATCAGCACAGCAGAATGGAGAGTAGGTTTCGTGGTCAGTCCATAACAGTTCCCCTCTCCCACTTACACTGTTCTCTTTCCCTTTTCACTTTCTTCAGTGTGGAGCTGCTACAGATCATAATTCCTGCTGGGAGCCTGCTCCACCATAGTCTTTGCTTGAAGCTGCAGCCAAATTTCTGCTCTGCTGTCTGGAGCACCTCCTTCCTCTCCTCCTTCTCTCACCTCAGCACTTGCAGGGTTGTTTCTCACAGCTTTCCTTTCTCCTCACTTCCTGTGGGGTGTTTTGCCCTTCCTTATACACATTTTCCCATCTTCATCACTACCTTGGCTGGAGGCCTCAGCCATGCCCTGTGGGGGGTTCTGTTGGAGCCATCTGGAACCGGCTGTGTCGAGCATGGGGCAGCCCCAGTCACTGCTCAAAGAGGCTTCTCCCCCCACAGCCCCCATTGCCAGCATCTGGGCACCTGCACCCTGTACAGGGGGTAAGCCCTGCTATGAGATGGATAACAGTGCTGAGATTTTTCAGTTTCTTTTCAATGTCAAAATTTCAGACAAGAATTCCTGACAATGATGCCACCAACATCACAGGTCACCTATAGTCTATGTCGGATTTAAGTCTGTGGGCCTGTTGCTAACCAACAGAAGTGGTAATTCATGCAGGGTATTTTTATCTAATTTTGGGCAAAGTGAATCGGTTAATTGTTAGCTTATTCTGGAGGGATATACTGAATATTTTGTTATGGTTTCAGAAGAACAAGACTAACTACAACATAGTGGTTGAGTTCAAGCTACAGTGCCACTTTGTGTTATTCTGTGACTTGTTTGAAAGCTTAATATTCGTTAAATTTATAGGCTGTGGTGGAAGGATGATAAAGATTCATCAGATAACTTCAGTATTAAGAGACTGAATCATAATTAAATTTAACTTGGAAAATATACTTTTATATTTACTGAGATATGCTGTCAGTAAAATGATTTGGACTCTGCTTTAACAGAGGATGGTCAGGCACAAAGTTATTATACATTTAGTACCAGTGAACCTGCATATCTCTCTCTTTTCTTGTACTGTCATTATAGGCAAAATTTTGTTGGCCTATTCCACATTAGCTGCCTTCTTTTGTTTTACAGTAACCGCAATCACATGATAACATGCTAGCTGTGAATAGGTCTTCTTCATGACAACAAAATGTATTGTCCACAATGTCAATAGAATTTTAGTTGAGCTTATTCATTAATGTAAGACAGGGTTATCTATGGGCTGAATTCTTAAGGCTTCTAGTAGCAAAAGGAAAAGTAGGAACATAACTGAGGTTAAAAAAAAAACACAACAGAACCTAACCCTCTGATTCCAGTAGTGACACTGACAGAGAAAAAGAATAGCACAAGTTGTTCCCTGTCTTTTATATCACCAGTGGTGTCTCTGGAGCAGGGTGATCCTGCCATAGGCAGCTAACAGTCTTAGATCTGGAATTAATTGAATTGCATAGCTAAAGCAGCCATATGGCACATTGAGACTTTGCCCTGAAGTTTTCATCTTTGTATAGTACCAGCTTGACATGGGTGACGACCCTGCTGATTCCCGGAGTTCACATACACATGAATAAAGTTAACACCTGGCTCACAATCATAAGTGGAACTGTCAGATGATCTAGTAATGCAGCACTTGTTTTTCTTCTTTATTGACAGAAGAACCTGTAAACAGATCTGCCTATCCTCTTACATTCCAAGTGTTTGTGAGGGCAGACATTTCTGGTAGATAAAGCAAAAGTCATACTCAGTGCATCAGTGATTATAGTATTTGTCTCCAGTGGTAGATGCCCCACTTTTTGGATGAGAGCATAACAGAGTTATGGTGAACAACAGTGAGGACATAAGTCCTGAGGGGTACAGGTTTATATAATTTTCAAACATTTGCCCAATATAAATGGAAACTGTGCCCAGTGCTGTCATATTAATGTGAATAAACTTTCAAGTTTAATTTCAATATCTTGTGGAAAAGTTTTAAGACTTAACTGTATATTTCCGAAAAGTATTACATCTTAAAAATCGTATATAGAAGCTAGAGGTCTGGGAGTATATTGAAGTTGGGTGATTTTTTTTTTAATTTTAAACATTTTGCTCTGCTGATTCAGTAGCATATTTGGTTTCTTCTATCACCTTCCATCTATCATTGACCAAAGCAACTGAACAACTTTTGCATGGTCTCAGTCCCTCCAAAACCCAGGGATCTCCAAGGAACTTTAGATAAAAATATTTTCTTATTCAGAAATTCATATTTATTGAATTCACTTTGAGCAGCTGAAGATGACTTTTACTACCTCAAACACAATTGCTGAGGAGATTTTTAGAAATACTCAATATGTAAAAGCTTCAGTATGAATAGACCTGGTTAAAGGCAAGAAGTCAGAGTTGTGTTCACTGTATCTAGCGGAGCTCCTCAGGGGTTGCTACTGGACCAGTACTATTCAATATATTCATCAGTGACCTGGATGAGGGAACAGAGTGCACTGTCAGCAAGTTTGCTGATGTCACGAAACTGGAAGGAGTGTCTGACACACCAGAAGGCTGTGCTGCCATTCAGCAAGACCTGGACAGGCTGGAGAGTTGGGCAGGGAGAAATTTAATGAAGTACAACAAGAGCAAGGATAGAGTCTTCAGTCTGGGAAAGAACAACCCCAGGTACCAGAATAGGTTGGGGACTGAGCTGTTGGAGAGGTGTAGAGGAAAGGGACCTGGGAGTCTGGTGGACAGGATGACCACAAGCCAGCAATGTGCCCTTGTGGCCAAGAAGGCCAATGGCATCCTGGGGTGCATTAGAAGGGGGGTGGTTAGTAGGTTAGAGAGATCCTCCTCCCCCTCTACTCTGCCCTGGTGAAGCCGCTTCTGGAATATCGTGTCCAGTTCTGGGCCCTCATTTCAAGAAGAGGGAACTGCTTGAAAAAGTCCAATGCAGAGTCACAAAGGTGACTAAGGGAAAATCTGTCTTATGAAGAAAGGCTGAGGGAGCTGGGTCTCTTTAGCTTAGAGACTGAGCGGGCAACCTCCTTAATGTTTAAAAATATGTAAAAGGCAAGTGTCAGGAGGATGGATCCAGGCTCTTCTCAGGGATGTCCAATGATAGGACAACAGGTGGAAACTGGAGCATAGGAGGTTTTACATAAACCTGAGGAAAAGTGTTTTCGCTGTGAGGGTGATTGTGAGTGGAACAGGCTGCCCAGTGAAGTTGTGGAGTTGTCTTTTCTGGAGAGATTCAAAATCCACCTGGACGTGTCCCTGTGTGACCTACACTCAGTGATCTTGCTCTGGCAGGGGCATTGGACTCTATAATCTTTTAAGGTCCCTTTCAACCCCTAAAATTCTGTGATTCTGTGATTATTTTAACACAATTCTGAAAGTCAATTAATACGAAATAACTGACCACAAATGTTAATCAGTATAAGTAATGAGAAAACAAGAAAGAAAGGCTGGCTGATTTAAAGTCCAATTTGTTTGAAAAATGCATATGCACACAAAGATTAAGCTTCAGTAGTAATAGGCAATGGTGGTAACATGTCACTACAATGAATGCACTGCTGCTGTAGCTCTCATACTGGCATTTTTTTCACAAAGCTGTAAATGTATGAATAAAATTATTTGGATAAATCAAGCAGCAAACAGATGAAAAAATTATTTCTTAAAGTATTTTAATCCGAATACAGAATTCATGCCTTCTGCATTTTCTCTTTCTTGTAAAATATTTTTTAGAGAATTTTTGTGCAAATATGTAAATATTAAATGTTTAACTGTAGCTGATTAATTTGAACACATCCATTTTTTGCTAAGTATAGAAAATTCTTACTTGATATGGTAAGTTTCTGGGACATTATTTCCCTGATCATTGACAGAAAGGCACACTATGCTAGGGAAACAGTTTATAAACTGTCTGCCCCTACTGACATCAGAATTTTTAAACCATCCATCACAGGGATGAAAGTTAATATTCACCAAACATAGGGAGCTGACTAAAGAGAGAAAGAAAGTACACCCAACAGATCAAATGTGAAAAATCAAATACAGAAGTTCATTAATGAATTAGTAAGAGCCACATCTATTCAACCATGCTTATTTCCATTACACAAGTTTAAATTTTTTCTTGTTTAATTCTTGGCTATATATTATTGATTATAAGAAGATTGTCTTTACTTAACATTTGAAGTCCTCTGTTTGAAAAAACCTGAAGAAACCAGCACAAACAATTAAATTACACAGAGTTGAAGACACATTTTCTTTTCAGTATCATGATGTATTGGATTGAATGGTATACTTGTTTATAAGCGTATACTCATAGCATATATTATGCTTATTTATTAGCATGCAGTATTTGTCAAATAATGCATAATTATCTGGAAAATCCTCCTTTTGTGTGTTTAGGAATGAGAATCAGATTGCAAACTCAGAATGTAATTCTGCTAATGTTTATCAGCTCTCTCCTCTACTTTCATTACAGTAGTTCTATAGCACAATCTCTAAACATAAATTTACACTGAAAATAGATTTTTTTTCTGAAAAAGACTATTCTATTAAATATATTATTGAAATTCAAAAACAACTTATAGAAATTACATAAAATTAAATTATCTTTTAGAGGTTTTCCTTTCTTTATGCAAAGCTATTGATGTTTATTTTATTTGCTCAGCAAAATCTGTACGTGAAAAATTTTGATGTGTACTACAGAATTTACTTATAATCAGAAATGGCATCTCTTCAATGTTGCTATTCTTTTTAGAAAATAATTTAATTAAAAAAACATGTGCCACTAACATTTTAAGGAATTAAATCTGACAGCAGCTTTCAAAGTCAGCATTTTGCCATAAAAGTACTGACTAAATCAATGACAAAATGTATCTGATTGCAAACTGTTGTCATGATTATGACAATATAGGGAAAATAAGCTACCTATGGCTAGTACCAGAACAACAAGTGTATTGTTTGGATGGCAGTTACCTAACTAATACCAAGGATCCTGATACTTAAAGTCAAATTTATGTTTAACTTTACCTTAAATTTAATTTAATTTAAACTTAATTTAGTTTAGCTTAAATTTAATTTATGTTTAGCTTAAATTAATGTTTAACTTAGTGTTAAATATGCATTTGTGATGTAAGGGTTAATATAAAATGCCTGCCAGTAATTGTCTAGGGGTCACATTGGCCTGACAGAAGCTAAGAAATTGTTTAGGTAGTCATCACCTTATCAGGGAAATATATGTGCGAACCTGATAACTATAGAAACCTTAAATAGAAACAGAACACGTTGTCATCGGCTTGGATGAAGACTGAAGAAATGTGCATGCCCGGAGAAAAAGAGGTGAGAAGTTTACCCAGAGAAAGACCTTTGCTTCAGTTTTACTTCATCCCCACCACCATTTTTTACTACCATTTTTTTACATTTTTTACCACCATTTTTACTCCGTCCCAACACCATCAGGAGGCACAGAGGGGAGGAGGTTATGAAAATGACCTCCTGGAACTAATTTTTATACAAAGCTGGAGTAGGTAATGCATGTGTATAGGAGTAATGAGAAATCTAATAAATATGTAAAACTTCAATGTATATAACAAAAGGCTCATTGCGAGATTGGTGCGCATGGATTCCAGAGGAATCATCCCCTCATACACCGACTGCTGAATAAACATACCCCTCTCTGTAACTTTCCAAGTTGTAGAGTTGTTTTTCCCAAGTCACTTGTGAGGACACAAGACAAGATCTCAAGACAGACCTGCTTTCTTCTCCTACTCTCTCACTTTCTCTTTCCCTTTTCTAAAATCATTAATAACCACGTTATTTCCCAGGTTACACAGTTTGATTATACATGTATTGTGACTTTCGTGATCCAAATAATCAGTCTTTATGAGTGCTTAGCCTGAGCATATATAATAATTGAAGTATCTGCTTTTATTCCCTCTATAGTTCTAATAAAATCATATATTCCAATAAAGACCTTGAGTATCGTTCACCTCAATCCAATCAAGGGGTATCAACCATATCATTTTAGTCACTCTACCTGGAAGGGTCAGGTCTGACAATGTATGATTGGATCCAGGAGCAAGGGAGTTTAATCTGTGTCTCCCTGGAGACCTACCCAGGTCATGACAACTGGTTATCTCTGGATTTCAGTAGCCTTATTATTTGAGTTTTTTCACCATTCATATAAATTTCATTAAACAGATTGCATATCATATGAATAAAGTTAATAGCATTTTGCTTCAATGAAATGAGAAAAGTACAGCAGCTGAAAGGATGACAGTAAGGAAAGAATAGGGAGAAATTCTACAACAGACTAACTTTATAAAGCTTGCATGAATACATGACAACTTTCAAAACTGGAGAATGTTTTTATTTAAATTTACATTGTTTAGTTATGCTCAGGTTCACAACACAGAGGCCATTTTTTCAAAACTACACTAATTTCATATATGAAATAAGAACTGATGACTGATGTGAATTTTCCTCAATAAGTATGTTTTCTTAGATGTTTTCTATATTTTTAGTTTTTTTCACAACAACACTCAAACAGCTTTAAGTTTCAGTATTTTGGTAACTTGCCTTTTAACAACAGAATTAAATACATTCAAGTGAATCACCACTGTTTTGAGTTAAATTAAGTAAGTTGAATACCTTTCAATAAGAGTAAAAATGTGTTAAGTTATGGGAGATTATTCAATATACAAAAGAACCATAAGGCTATTTTAAAAAAACAACACACAAACAAAAAATACCCAATCCAGAACAAAATACTTGCCCCAAATCTACATGAAACTTTCTGTTTTTCCCAAGACTGTTTTTTTTGAAACTAGTAAATACCAAAATTTTAATTTAAAAAATTTATTTGACAATTTCAGACAAATTAATGTTTTGGTTTTCATCAATTTTATACAGCTCAATGGTTTCCACCCAAAAAAATTTTCTTAAACTTACATTAATATCCCAGAAATAGTAACAAACACTGTTAGATGCCTAAAGTTTGAGGTCCCTACAGCTCTAAAGATTAAATGTCTTAATGCTAAATATGAAATTTTCTCAATTAAAAGTTAAAAATTATCATTTTCTATAACTTTGAAAAGTTCAGATGAACCTCTAAGCTTGCCATTATTTTATAAACTGGCTACCGAGCTTGATGTACTTTGTGGCACAGAAAAACAAAATGCCTGCACAACTGAGATGATTATAGACTAGTAAGTGTAAAAAAAAAACCAAAAACCAAAAAACAAAGGAACAAAAAACAAAACAAAACCAAAACCAAACCAGCAGTACCCTAGAAGTGGATAGAGAGAGAAATACCTGCAGAAGCATGCACATAGTGATATTACCTGAAATTAAGCAAAGTATTACTCTAATGGTTTAAAAATATAGCTAGTCAGAAGTTATTTCTTTCACTTCAAATGTGTAGCAAATCAAATTTTTTTTTCCTTGGAATGCAAATTCTACTTTACATGAGAGGAACTGTTTTCATTTTATAAATAGAATCTGTGAAAAGGCGTTTTTTTGCAAAATCCATGTGATTTGAAAAGCCTGGTTTTTTTTAAAGGAACAATGTTTGAAAAGTAATACTTAGCACTTTTCAAGTAAAAAACCATTTTTTTAATTGTATATGATAATGCAGGTCATGCAATGATGCTGAAACAAAGCATGAGATAGACCCACACCAAAAACTGCAGAGTGAAAATCACACAGAGATGTATATATTACTGCTCCATACCTGTATAAATTTCTGTAAAAATAGACAAAACAGAGGTTGAACATATTATTTTAGGTGCATTTTTTTTCTTTTAAAATATACAAGTTTATAACTGTTAAACAATGAAAATATGTCTGTATCCACATCTGTGCATTTCACATGTCAACATAAAAGCATGCTTCACTCTGTCAGAGAATTCAAGAATGTTGAGGAAAACAATTACCACAATTGTATATCCTACTGAATGTGTATGGGAATGCTTTTCATTATCTTTTTTTACTACATCAGAATTCAACTGAAATTTCTAATATATGTGGAAAAGTTACAGAGAGCTGGTATCATAATCAACTTTGCCTCATGGTATAGGACCTGTGGGTGTAATTTTCAACATATAGTCATGGCCACTTTTAGTTCAGGTGGCCAAACCCTTCTGTATTTGAGATCCTGTTTTCATTTTCTTAAAATCTTACAGATTGGCTGATATTTATAGATCAGATACTTATAGAAGCTCATACCAGGATTATTTATTCCTTTTATTTGTGTGTTGGCAGATTACCCTACACCGTAAATTGGCCCACCATGTGGAAAAAGAAAGCTGCAAACATTTGTTTCATCAGCCAAACCACCACTCCTCCTTCCCCTGTTCCCTGAAATGTGATAAATTTTCTTTGAGCAATGTCCTCATAAATTGTAGGGCAGCCAGATAAAATGTAACCATCTTTTAAGTCTTTGAAAAATTGTGGTTTGCAAATACTTTCTGGAAAATTAAGAGACAGATACTCATACAGATTCTCATTTGCAATGAATATACCTTGTATCGTCTACATAACTTAAATTTCCTCCCTGTAACCAGGGTTTTTGTATGCCTTTCTCACAGAACAACTAATGGAAATTCAAACCCCTCATCTGCTGTAGAGGACTGGATTTACACATGCAGTATTCCCAGAGCAGAAAATTATTAGGAAATTATTTTTATGGATCAAGTGCAAAGTGAAAGCAGACCTGGAACTACAACACATACCTCACTGAATTTGTATGGACAGAGTTAAGCAACAAGGGCATTTAAAGAAGCCTTTGGGTTCTTGATGCTGTTTTGGAAAGCCATGGCTTTCTACAGAACTCAGTTAAATTGACACTAGAAAATGCAAAAGACTTGCTCTTTGAGCTGTACCAAGGCTGATACAACCCTTGAAGTATTACCTGTTACTCCTCTTCCATGTGGGTGGCAATGAAGCCACAACACATTGTCCAAGACCTATCAAAAGAGGCCACAGGGACTTGGGACAAGTGGTGAGGGAATATGGAGCACATGTTATTTTCTCTCCTCACTGTGGGCAGCAAGGTTGGAAGAAACAGATGAACACAGTCTATTAATACCTGGATCTGTGGCTGGTGGGGGTTACAGCTCTGGTGGATAAAGGAAGAGCAACTGGACTGAATGGAATTCCTCAGGAGTTGGTACTGGGACTAGTGATCTTTGATATCTTTGTTGGTGACATGGACAGTGAAACTGAGTGCACCCTCAGCCAGCTTGCTGGTTACACCAAACTGTGTAGTGTGGTTGGCACACTGGAGGGAAAGGATGCCATTCAGAGGGACCTCCTCAGCTTTACAAGGTCAATCCATGCCAACCTCATGAAGTTCAACAAGGTCAGATGCAAGGTGCTGAACATGGATTGGGATAATCCTAAGCACAGTTACAGTTTGAGTGGGGAATGGATCGAGAGCAGCCCTGAGGAGAAGGACTTTCAGGTATTGCTTCATGAAAAACTCAACATAAACCAGCAATGTGTGTTGCATCCCAGAAAGCCAACTGTATCATGGGCTGCATGAAAAAAATCATGGTCAGCAGGTAAAGGGAAATGATTCTCCCCCTCTACTCTGCTCTTGTGAGACCCCACCTGGAGTACTGTGTCCAGTTCTGGAGTATCCAACAGAATGAGGACATAGAGCTGTTGAAACGAGGCCAGAGGAGAGTGATGAAGATGATCAGAGAGACGGAGCATCTCTCCTATATAGACAGGCTCAGACAGTTGTTCAGCCTTGAGAACAGAAGGCTTTGGGAAGACCTTGTAGCTGCCTCCCAGTACTTGAAGGGGGCCTATAAGAAAGCAGGAAAGGGAGTTTTTGCAAGGATGTGAAGTGATGAAACAAGAGGGAATGGTTTTAAACCGAAAGAGGGTAGATTTTGAATGAGTATTGGGAAGAAATTTCCTGTGAGGGCGGTGAGTCACAGAAGCAGGTTTACCAAAGAAGCTGTGGATGCCCCCTCCCTGGAAGTGTTCAAGGCCAAGTTGGATGGAGCTTTGAGCAACCTGGTCTAGTGGGAGGTGTCCCTGCCCATGGCAGAGGGATTGAAACCAGATAATCATTAAAGTCCCTTCAAAATCAAACCATACTATGATTCTCTGATTCTGTTAATTGTTTTATTTTGAAAGCAGAAACACCTAAATTTATGTACCTAGATGGCAATTTTTAAAACAAATACAAAATAAGTAAAAATACAAAGTTTTGAAGAAGTTCAGACGAGATTTTATGTGTGAGTCAATATCAAGTCCCAGTTCATACTGGTTCCTAATTAGGCATTATATAGCCTTTTAGACAAATCTCCTTTTGTTACTTAGAAGCAATGCTTATTTTCTAGGTAATATACTAATACATGGCCACCCTACTCTTCTACCCACAAAAGTTCCTATGTGATGTCAAGTACCCTTCATGGCTCTATGCACCAGTTGCTTTTTTCCCCTAAATAAAATTTTATTTGGCTGTTCAGTATCAAGAGATTGGCAAAACCAGATAGAAACTGATGTTAAACAGGAAATATTCCTTTATGGTCTAACGCAGACATACTAGAGGATGTCACAGGTCTTTCAAAACTGCCTTTTCACATGGGTCTTGGCACAGGAGAAACTTAAGTTTGGCCTTATAAGCACTGAAAAAGTAATTGCTCCATTATCTCTATTTTAGTTTTTTGCCTCCATGAGCACTTGTGTTTCTTACTTATTATCTGTTTTGTAATTAGCTGTTCCCATAATAGAGTGTTCTATGCTGAAAACTCCATTAGTACTCTTGCTTTTCAACAGACTTAAGCATTTTTTATTCTGCTGAGTTGCCTTTCTCACTCCTTTACTCTCCTTTGCAACATGTTTAATGGCCAATTACCATTTTTGCTTTAATCTTAATTGGAGCACATTTGGAGACATGTGTCATTAAGGCTGCAACAAATAAGTAGATATTTCTTCAGAACTGAATTTCAATTTTCCTCTGCAATTACATGTATTTCATTAAAAGGTCATACCTATTAGGAACATCTAGACTGAATACATACAATGTTTTTTTTCTTTAATGAGTCACATAATAATCTGGATCAAAGGATCAACTTCTTTGCACGGTTTATTAAAAACAAGGTACTAAACAGTCTTATTTTTTTTTAATTGAAGCAAACAAAAAGCAACAACAACAACAAAAAAAGATGTCAGCTCTTACAGGACAATCTCTAGGGACATTTTAATGTTTTCTACCTTCCTGATCTTTCTTTGGGAATAGCAGAATACTGGCTCAGTCTATGGGTCACAGAAATGTTGTTGAAGTAATTTAGTTCACCTTTTCCTTAAATGCCAGTTTAGAAAATGGGGAAAATTTGCAGTTCTGGTGTGGAACTGCAAGATCAGTTCTTAATATTCAGTCCCAAGTAAGAATAAAGCCACCCTTTAGAACCTACATTATTTTCTCACAAAAATGAGCAGGCCCAGAAATTGTAGTGGGATTGTTCTCCTTTTGCATGCTAGAAATGCTGAAAAGCACCATGTTTTATACAAAGACAACCCCACTTTGCTACACTCTCAGAGAGGACTGATGTCTAATTGTTACAACTAACTTTATTGCTGTGGTTATATATTACATACATAAAAATATTGGCTTTCCAAAGCTGTGAACAGTAAACTAGCATTTATAGCTATGCATCCAGCTGTTAGAAGCATATTAGAATATACTTCAAAGGTTTTACAAAACACCAACACCAGTACACCAAATTTGGATGGAAAGGCTAATGATTGGGGTAAAGCACCTAGAAGTACCTTGAAAGTAGGTATGTAATATTAGAAAAACTCAAAGTGTAAAAAAGATTCATCTGCTAGGTAGAGGGCAGGTATTGCTAAGAATCAGTAAAACTGTTAGCAGAGTATCTGAGCACCTCTTCTACTAATCTGTCTTTGAGCAACGGAACTTCAGGTATTCTTCCCTGTCCCTTCATATAACTGAGCAAGAGCCAGATAAAATCTGTGAACTCTGGTGCTCCTTCCTTTGTTGTAAGTCTTCATATTTCAAAATAACACCATTATCAATTTCTGCTTCCTGTAAATCTTTGTAAAGAAATCCTTTGAGGTCTGCATTTAACATGGTTTCACATGGAAGGTGCATCATGGATATAAATATAGATAAAATACAGATATACATTTTATACATATATGAAAAATAACAATGGCGACGATAAAATTTACTAATTACACTGTTCTTGAATTGTGCATGAATTTTTAACAGAACAAGATAGTTTTTCCTGATAGAAACATGGGAGCTTTCGTTCTACCTTCCATAAAAAACCTCTAATGAGATACAGTCCCCCAATGTGTTTCTTGTACATCATGCTCTCTTCTGAACTACTTAATATCAATTCTGTAATAACTCTGATTCTATTATAGAAAGTCCACAATTGTAGAATCAATATCATAATTGAAAAGTTATTGCAACTCCCCAGCTAGGATACTAGAATGGAATCCAGCTTGTAAGAGAGCTGAGAGACCTGCTTAACACTGTAATAGATATAATACTGCAAAAAAAAAAACCCAAAATTATCAGTGATAGTGTATTGGCCAGAACTGTAGCTGAATATACTGCTGAGCTGTTTGTCTCCTAATATTAAAATCTTTAATTTGTCTTGCAGCCAAATCGAGTTAATCTTTCTTCCTCCTCCCAGTTCCAATAGCTATCTTACCATTGGGGAATGAAACAGAAAAAACAGCTAATTCCCTTTCTTTGTTTCTGAACACTTTCAGAGTGTCCTCTGATTAAAGCTGTCCAATAAACGTGTCAGTTTTACCTTAGATATGATAGAAAATGGGTGGAAGAGGCAGATATTTCTAAAACAGTAGCTAGCATATTTCCAGGTAATACATCAGAACTAAGCAGAAACAATTATACCAAAAATGTACTTAGGTTAAATCTAGTGTGAAAAGAACATTATACTGTAGTATATGTCGGTGGCATCATGGTAAATAGCATTTCAGTATTGAAGTGGGAGGTATAATAGTAATCAGTAATACTACCCAAGTCAGTGACAGAACACTAGTGAAAGGAGGCAGAAACAGAGAACTGGACTTTAAAACAACAGTTGCACTGGTGTAATCAGAACATACTCATAAGCACATGCAGTATTTGTTATACAGATGACTACATTACAAATGGCAAAATAATATTATAGAAATATAGATGCTATTATTTTTTTTCCTTTGTTACATGTGCTTAATAAGTTCTAGGATTTCTGTGTGGGTTCACACAGAAATCTCTTTAGAAATAACATAATTTGGTATAAATTTATTTTTTTATTTAATCAAAACTTGAACTTCCTTCAAACTAAGGTCAAAAGACTTATGGTATAAAGTTCATGGACTTTGAAGTTTGTTTATACCTTATTACGACTGCGGTTAGAGCTCTATTAGAGCTAAATTGTAGCTTTTGGAAAATAGAAATTGGATTTTCTCCTCCATGGAACAAGGAATTGTGCTAAAATGTGATGAAAATCCTTCCATTGTCATATTTAGTAATTAGAATATTATTAGGATTTGACAAAGATGTCAAAAGGGTGTTTTGTATCTAGAAATCTTGTAATTGTCCTTTTCAATTTTCCTTTTCAATTATACCAAGATGGGCTAATAGCAGCCACAAGCTGTTCAGCTGATTATCTGGGGAAACTCAGTTACCAGCTTCAGTGACAATAATCCCAATGAAAAATTAGAATATACAGTGTATGTATAGTACACTAGGTATGAGGAGATCAATTGTCAGGGGAACATTGATGGAGAAGAATGCATTAGTTTTATCACTGTTAGTTTTACAGCAACTGTGTCATAAAATGTACTTCTCCAGTGCTCTCCATGCATTGACTTTACCATGGAAATTGGATTTTCTAAAAAGATTTGTGCCCATAGGAAAAATAAAAGCATTTACAGATCTGGCTTGTACAATTAATTTGCACATCCTGGACTGTCAGACTTTTGAAGAAAAATCCAGATAAATACCACTGCCCAAGCGTCATTGTTCTTAAAGACTTTGGCAATTTTCCAGTATTCTGTGGAAGCCAGTGGAAAGAGTTAAAACATTTTGTCCAAGTAGACAAATCTGTGCTTCAAAATAAAAAATAAAAAACCCAAACAAAACAAAGAAAAATGCAAGAAACTTTGAATTCACAACAATATTTAATAAAATTTCTGATTATTCTTTATATTCATATAGGACTGATGTAAATATGAAAGTATGTATTCAGGATATCTAAAAGTTTGCAGCACATGAAAATGAGAAGTAGCTCTGCTTTCTCTTGAAAGAAGTGAAATTGAAAGACAGAAAAACAAAAAGACAGTCAGGGAAATCAAGAAGAAAGACAAATGTATGCAAAGCAGTTTCAATTGCTAAAATCAGTTTCTAGCTTAATCTGAGTCTGAATGCACCTGAGTGTCCAAATCATGCTCTGAATTCTTTAATTGTCTATTCCACATAGTAGAGGTCTGCTGTACACATCCTGATCAATTGATACATTGTATGTTCCTAATTGTGGTGCATTCTCTTCAGGGCAGACGTTGTGATGGGACAACTAAAGCATTACAATGTATTACAGAAATACAACTTCAGATTGCTTTCCAAGTAAACTACTGCATTCACAATATAGCTTTATGCTTTTCTTCTGACACTAACAGGAACACATGAAAAACTGGTGAAAATATTCATAAAATAAAATAGATATTCCTTCTACTTTCTCAATAAAGCAATTCCGTTATGTCCAATTAGTGCACACAAAGGTACTATTTACAGTAACCTGAATATTTCCACACAATTAGAAAACATAGTTTAACTACCCATTATATTGGCTTACTGTGAATCAGTTAAAGACTACATTTACAACAGTTAAATAAACAGATGGCGTGAGACTGAAGTAGAGTCTTCATATGAAGCCAATTCTGTTTTTATTTATACCATCATAAATCTAGGCAACATCTGTATAAGAATTTGATCTTGAAAGGTGCCAAGTAAACTTGTAAAGAAGTAAGCAGTCTCAAAAAATCTTTCCTTTCAATAAAAACCTTTGGATTGTAGACATCCTGAATGTTGTTTTCAGAGGATCTCAGTTACCATCTATGAATCTTGCCAGAAGGGTTTAACTTTTTCGTTGAGAGTATTACACACTGCTACCTTCTTGAAGGATGACTACAGAAACATTGACTTTCTGAAATTCTAATCACTCACTTAAACAGCTAAATGAATACCAAAGTCTTCTGAAAATCTGTCTCCTTGTGAAAAAGTACTTGAGACCAATATTTATAACTATGTACTGAAAATGATTTCACATCTTTCTGAGCAGAGGTAATTCTGATACTGCAGCACTCATTAACTTGTTATTATATTAGATTTTATTCAGCCAAACATAAATAAAAATGACAAAATAAATTTTGACCACTAACTAAAATAATAAGAAGAAACATTAGAGCTCACTATTTTCTCATGAATGATGAATTTAATGCTATTCTCTGAAGGGGAAAAGCCCTGCTGTCTTAACACACCAAGAAAATTGCCTTTTAATGATTATTCTGGAATCCTAAGTATGTATCATTATATTGAACTGCTGGAGGAAAAATGTGTGTATATTTAATTTATAAACCAACAAGCACCTTCAATTGAGATTATAATATGAATGAGATTTGCTCAAGAACACAGCACAATTTGTTATTTTATATTATTTTAGCAGTGAGTATTCAAAATTAAAACCCCAAAATTTATATCAAAAAGGTCACAATAAAGTTTGCATTTCAAGTGTGTTTCCTTTAAAAGCACCAACAGAAATAATCACACACAATTTATGGATCTCAAGATAACTATTAATCATTTTCTGAGAATGAATGAGTAATGAATGAGTATTCTAGAGAATGTGACAACCATTAGGGAAAGGAAAAAAAAAGTGTGGGAAGGAGTCGATTTTTGCGATGGCAACTTAATAGGCATACATCTCTCATTTTCTAAATAATCTTATTTTTTTAACAAACCAATTTTAAAGTATCTATTTTGATTAATAAATAAGCACATAAACACTGCTGGTAGATGTTAAAACAAGGTTTACTTCACTTTACTTGCAGCCTAAGGCATAATTGTCTGGTCAGTTTAAAAGTCTTGCCTGAGAAACCGAGAGACCAGTAATGCTGTAGGAAGAGTGAAATGAGTTGAGACAATTGACAAATGCTTTCTAAAGTTAATTATGTTTGCTTTCCCCTCTCCCTTGGTGTTCATTACCTTTAAAAGGAGCTACACATTGGCAGAAGTAATTACCAGGTTGGTCAATGCAGGTGGCTCCATTCTTGCAGGGAAATGAAGCACACTCATCTATATCTGTTTCACATTTTGCACCTTTAAAAAGACAGAAACTTTTAACATTTAGTAAGACAATCAGGTGCCAATTTCTAATTCATTTGCACCACAAGAATCTCAAGCAACTTGTAAGATGATACTAACATAAATCAGCCAAATGAAGAGCCACACTTACTAATGTCAACATCCATTTAATTCTTATCACCACAAATACATAACAACTTGTTTCATTGTTGCTAAGTGGTAACTAATCTTCCCTTTGTGTGGAAGCTCTGAAGGCCTTTTTAAATGCAGACTAATTTATCTTGTGCTATTTAGTTTACAGATGGAGTCAGTGTTCCAGTTTGTTGGAATGCAAATGAAACATTAGACAAGGGCAGATAAAGAGAAATGAGAAGGAAACACAAGCAAATTAGTCAATGATGTCTTAATGGATACTTTGTGGACTACCTCCCTGTGGAAAACAAATTTTGCTATGAATACAACTCACCAGTAAAGCCAGGCAGGCAGAGACATTCATAGCCACCTATGAGGTCTGCACATGATGCATTATGAAGACATGGAGAAGAGTGACATTCATTTATATTTGCTTCACAAGTTGTGCCTATAAATATAAAATCAGGCAAAGAAGAGAGAAGTTACTGCATAAATATCCCAAGAAAAAAAATCTTTCCCAGACAAGTTTTTGCTCTGATTCTATTATATTAAATTTTTCAACAGTTTTAAATATTACAGAAAACAGATTATGCTTTTTGCAAAATTTCACTGAATCCCACTGACCTTTTCCAACAGCTGAGCCACAAGCTATGAGAAAACACTAAGTTCCATGCTGTCATGAAAACAAAGCACAGAACTTTAGTTAGGATGCATTCATGTAGAATTTATAGTTCTATGGATTTTTTAATACCTTGAAATCCATCCTGACAGACACAAGTGAAGGAATTCAGTTGATCAACACAAGTAGCTCCATTGTGACAAGGGTCACTAAGACACTCATCCACCTCAATCTCACAGTTATTACCTGGAAACAAGTGAAGGATTCACTTCATTAGGGATGTGTCACTGGTAGGTCCTCAGTGCAAGCAGCAGTAACAAAATGAAACAGCTGAGGCTGAGTACAGGCAACTTTTACCCATGAGCCACATATTACTTTTGAGGAATCCATTTCTTGTTGAATAAAGGCAAAAGTGAAATGTATATATAATACATGATGTTCAACAAAATTTCTAGATTAATTTCTAGATGCACTCCAAAATATGCACATTTCAATGTTTTAAGACCTGCAAAGTCTTTAGTTTTCCTGAAACATCACAAAAGTGTAAGTATGGTTTCTAAGACCATACATTAAAACATCACAGTTTTTTTTCTATAGTATTCTTTTTTCATTCTTTTATCTAAATGGATGCCTACATTAGGATACAGAGCAACAATTTAAGAGGTATGGAGTCTACTCCAGGTCTGAATTCCTCTGGTTGCCTTTCTCCTCCTTAACTATCAAGAGAGACTCGAGAATCATCCTATTCCTCCTCTGGGAGCACCATCAAAGTCCCTGCAGTAAGGCAGGATAGATCTGGGCTGCTGATCTCACCTGACACTCATGGAATTCCAACTGTGTTTGATTGTTCCATCATCGAGGTGATTGAAAAGATCTGAATATGTATCTAGAAATGTTTTTTGGTTATTTTTAAAAAAGTAATTTGGAATTAAAATGACAGAATTCTGACATAACAAAGTTAATTTAAATCTACTCAGACAGAACTAATGACAATGACCTGCAGGGTAGTGTGTGAGCATGAGTAATTAAGCCTGCCCAGGATCTTGGATGTACCTTGCCAGTAGAAGCCCTTGTTACTGCAGCCTCATCATTACAAGAAGCCCAAAGCAGAAAAAAATAAGGCCAACATACATATGGCTGGGAGTTGCTATCATATCAGTGTAAGACAGACATAATCTAAAATAGTGTAAAGTAAGAGTAGAAATAATTGCTTTTAGGCAGTATTTTTTACAGCTGAATACTTTTAAACAGCCATGTCTTTTTTGTGGAAGAAAACAGAAGTTGCTTTCACCTCAATCAGAGGCACACTGATGAATTATATCACATTTGAAAAAACATTTCTGAGGTTTAAAACTGACTTAGACATGTTAAACAACACTCTTTCAAACCCACCTATAAAACCAGGCGCACAGAAACAGAGATAGCCACCCAATATATCTTTACATATGCTGGAGGCTCCACATGGTTGTGACAGGCAAGCAGCAACATTTGCTTCGCAAAACTGCCCAGTAAAACCTGATGAAAAACAGAGTAACAGAAGACTCATGTTTAATCTGAGATAATAGACAAGCGAGAGATCAATGTTGCCAAGTACTTTTGTGTTCTTCACCTATATTTCAAAATTTATTTAGGACAGAATAAAATATTCCAGTTTCTTTGAAACTTTCAGGTTCATATGCAAAGCAATTCTAAATGGAAGAAAAGAACTGTTTAATAAAACCAGACTTGCAAGAGTAATAAAAACCAAAGATAAAATAGGTCTTCAAAAGAATTTGATAGAATGTCAATTTGTTCAAGTGGTTCTATGCAGATATCTCTATTTGTATTAAAATATCAGCCAACACACTACTGATAAAAGTCTTCTCATTTTTAGTAGAGAACTAAAGAAAACATCCAATTTTTTCAGGCCAAAAAAAAGAAAATTGTCTGAATGTGTTCTGCTATAAAATAAACATTACCAGATATGACAGGTTTGGCAGCTTACTGGTGTTGATTTTTTGAATCAGTTAATTTAAAGTTAGCAAGAAACTTAATGCTGTGGAACACTGAGTATCCGTGTTTCTTGTTGAGGGCTACACATGCACAATTTTTTAAAGAAATTCAAAGATAAAATATGAATCTACATTTTGTACTTAAGATACGTTAGGTAAGGTTTTATAGTTTCTGAAGCCATCATCCAGCATGAAAATCACAAGGTTCATTGTTGGCAACGCCTTTATTTTGGTACATACACAATAAATAGTTGCAACTAAAGATACTGTTTCACTGAAAAATAGTAGTTTTCAAACCTAATGAATATTTTAATTAATTTTCATAAGACAATTTAAAAAATCAATTATTGGGTGTTGAGCAGGGATCCAAGTGCTTAACATAAAAGTAATTTCAAAATTTAGACATTATTATTGTAATATTTGTAATAAATATATCAATGAGTTAAAATAAAAGTATACTTTACTGTTTTCCTATTAACTGAGCACTTTAAAATTTTCTAAAGATTTTTTTGATTCTTGCAAAGATAATATTCCAGCAAAGACCAAAAGAGACTGGACCAATTTATTATAGTTCAACAATTACAGCATGAAAAGCCACTAAAGACTTAAACCAGAGGTTTGGTTGAGAAAGCTAAATATGATTAATTTCAATGTCTTACAAACTTGGATACCAAGTCCAGCTGAAAAACTGAACTTTGTATTTCATTTTAGAAAAGATTTATAAATGCATGCCATGCTTCAGTAGCATAGCTATTGCGTGAACAGAGTCTAATGTACCACTGAGTTGCCCCGTATCTGACCTTAGGTTCATCAGTGTTTTACACAACAAGGCAAAGAAGGAAGAATCTTTGATCAAAGATATTAAAAGAAATCTGAATTACTACAGTGTACTGTTATGGCTTTAAAAACTAAATAGAAACCTTTTTAAAAGGCATTTATTAAGTGCAGATCCATAATAATAAATTATTACAAAATTTTAAAAGTTCACTCCTGCTTGGGTCCATTTTAAACACAGTCTTCAAATTACAGGAAATGTAAATGATGTCCTAAGGGCACAATTGATCTGGAAGCTTTTTTAGTTTTTGAACAGCTGGTTATATCAGGTAAGACAGCAACTTCTGACCATCAGGGTAAACTTCTGAAACATACTGCGCTTAAGAAATCCTGGCTTGTATAACAACCCTTTGAGGCATAAACACAAGACAATGCATATTAAAACTGCCCTATAACACACGCAGTCACTTTGGCTCCTAAATCAGTAGATGCAGAAAGGTGTCTTCAAGCTATGTTTTTATTTCATCCCAAACACCAGCTGTGCAATATTCTCACACAGCATAAGTTTTCCTCCTTGTTAATTGCTATTACAAATTCAAACACCTTTCTCATTTTTGCCTTTGTAAATATCTCTGCCAGCTGAAGTACTACATAAAACTAATATAAAAAATTATGAAAAAGTAAAATGGAATCCTTAAAAAATGATGGTAGCAGTTATATACATATATTTATATATATATAAATATTACATGTGGTTTTGTGGGTGTGGTCCAAGTGGAGATACTGAATATAGAAAATCCAACATGATTTTTAGGTTTGAGAAAATAAGAATAAATACTGATAATAACTTTACAGACTGGAAATGAAAATCTAACTAACCTATGTATGCTGGGGGTTTTTGTGTGTGTTTTGAATGAATTATCAAAGTGTTGTAGCATGGAAAATTTTGTTTGAAGTTATTATACTAAGCTGAAGAACAAAAAGTTATTATTTCAGGGCATGATTGTAATAATAAACATCTGTTTTTGTTTAACGTTTGTCATCAAAACAGACTTAGCAGCAGTACTTAAGAACATACTATTACCTATAAAAATAAATGGTCAGATTATTCTTCTGCTACAGACACTCGAACGGTAATTCGTGAACTTAGATAATGGAAATTTAGCAGCAGGGTCTATTTTTTTTCCAGAAATGTCACATTTACACACTTCAGACATTTCTTTCTGGCAAAGCCAAATGCCTCATGACAAAAGTGATTTTTAATAGTCAGACTGCAACACACAGTCTCTCCAGGGAGGTCATTGCCCTGTGATCCATTCTGACATACTCCAGCCACACAGTGATTTATGGAGATTATTCTACATGCCTCCTTATATTCTGGATGGCAGGTACATCTCAAGGTGTTAACTGGAACTTCACATTAAGGTTTTTTGTCAGGGCCAGGAGGATTTGATGTGCATGCATTCACTCTTATTGAACAAATACTACTTCGGGGGAAAAAGCTGTTTCTTGTTGAAATTACAGCTGGAAATAACTCAAAAATAGACTGACAGGAACAAATTTCAGAATTTAATGTATTCATTTAAAACCTGTACAATATTTTCATTGTCTAAGATTCTTTCATTGCTAATGTCCCCTTATTTACAAGGGGTGTAATGGTAATAATAACATATAAGCCATTTTATTATTTTTGTTTCTGAGATAGAGTAATTTATATTGGTTTTGTTATTCAACACCTTCTTTTACTTCGGTTGTGTAAAATTTAAAATATAAAAGTGGTACATGCTGCAGAAATTATACTAAAT
Source organism: Florisuga fusca (assembly GCA_038090715.1). Taxonomy (NCBI): domain Eukaryota; kingdom Metazoa; phylum Chordata; class Aves; order Apodiformes; family Trochilidae; genus Florisuga; species Florisuga fusca. The sequence goes on along the minus strand of JAAWXA010000001.1, from coordinate 72,819,428 downwards.
GTACAGATTTGTCATAGTTTAGGCCCAGCCAGTAACAACCATGCCGGTGCTCATTCTGACACTCCCCAGTGGAGGACAGGAGGGAGAGAATCCACCTAAAGATTCATTAATCAAGACAAGGAAAAGGAGATTTTCACTTCCAATTGTGGTCATGGTCAAAACCAGACAGACTTGAGTACTGTGTCCAGTTCTGGGCCCCTCAGTTCAGGAAGGAGATTGAGGTGCTGGAGCAGGTCCAGAGAAGAGCAAGGAGGCTGTGAAGGGACTCCAGCACAAGTCCTGTGAGGAAGGGCTTGTTTAGCTGGGGTTGTTTAGTCTGGAGAAGAGGAGGATCAGGGGAGACCTCATCACTCTCTAAAACTCCCTGAAAGGAGGGTGTAGCCAGGGGGTGGTTGGTCTCTTCTCCCTGGCAGCTACAAGTAGGACAAGAGGGCATGGACTTAAGCTCTGCCGGGGGAGGTTTAGGTTAGATATTAGGGAAAAATTCTTTACATTGGAATGGACTGCCCAGGGAGGTCGTGGATTCTCCATCCCTGGACATTTTTAAGAAGAGACTCCATGTGGCACTCAGTGCCATGGTCTGGTAACCACAGTGGTAGTGGATGAAGGGTTGGGCTTGATGATCTCAGAGGTCCTTTCCAACCTGGGTGATTCTGGAATTGTTCCCCACACGGTGTTTCTGACGCTCCTTCCTCCTCAGGGAGAGGACTCCTCAGAGCCTTCTTCTGCTCCAACGCAGAGTCCCTCTCATGGAAGAGAGTGCTTCACGACATGAGTCCCTCCCAGGAGGTGCAGTCCCTCAGACACAGACTGCTCCAGCCTGGGCTGCAGAGTCACCGCTGCTTGGGACAGTCACCTCCTCTGGCACAGAGTCCTCCATGGCTGCAGATCCACATTTGACCCTCTGTGTGATCCTGCACAGGCTGTAGCTCTACATCTTCCCATCTGCAACACTTCAGGGGCTACATCTGCAGTCCTTCAGGGACTGCTCCATCATGATCCTCCATGCATGGGCTGCAGGGGGACAGCTGACATCTCACCATGGGTTGTGGGAAGATCTCTGCTCAGGCACCTTTTCCCCCTTTTGCACCTTCTTCCCCAAAGGCCTTGATGTCTTTATCCTGGAATTGCTCTCACCTTCTCTATTCTCCTCTGCAGGTCTTTTAATTTTTTGCAGTTTTGTTTTCCCTTTCTTTAATATGTTACTGCCAGAGGCACATCTGCTCTGCCTTGGGCAGAGACAGGGCCAGAACTGGAGCTGGGGGAGCTTCCAGCATCTTCTCACAGTGACACCCCTGTGCTCCCCCTTCTCCCTCCCTCCCCCCGATTTCTGAAACACCATTGCACTAACCAAAGACAAAATTCTAAAACTATGCAACTAATCATAGGATAGTTCAACAAGATAGCGAAAGGGAAATAAATAGGTCTTTGCACGAAAGTAAGAAGACAAAAATGCTGCTGTCACCTCAGACGATACAACAGGAAGGGGTTTTGTTGTGTCCACCTGCTCTAATAAATACATCCTCCTCTAATAAATACATGTGATTGTTTTATTCAAGTAACCAGTCACAGAAAGGCACAGTGGAAGGTGCAATTTTCTCTGATTTATCATATAGGGTGTATAGGGTTTCTGGAACTCAAAGATCAAAATCCACTTATTTTCAGCAAAGCCAACTAATTCAAACTTCATCAACTAGATTAGAATAACAGAATTATTCTCTAAAAGTTTTTAAAACTTCATACTGTTAAACAAGAGTCTGAGAATGATGCAAAAGTGACTTTAAGAAAGTTTTGATGTAGATTTTTTGTCACTTAGGTCTAAAGTGAATGTTTCAACAGCTTTAAATCTTATGCAAAGTTTTCTCAACTAAGTAGTAAGTGAGAAAAATAAATCTCCTAGGTCAAAAGTCAGTTTTTATCCCATCATGTCAGCCTTTTCTGATGAAAAAACATTTCATTATATATTCCTCAAAAAGCTCTACTGGCTGCTGAAAAGTCATAATTACATATCACTTTGAATTTTAAATCACTTTCTGAAAAGAAGACTGAAGACTATTTTTTTCAAAAAAAAAGTTGTATACATAATTTAAGATTAATTTAGTCAGGAGAGAAATCTTAAATAGCAGTCCACCTTCCTCTTACTGCTCACTCACTTTGGAATCAACAAATACATGTATATATTAAAATATTCTTGACACTACAGAAGTTCTGCCTCAGTTGTATTAGGACAGTGATGGTAAACTGACGTACCTTTCACAGACAACAGTTTTAATCTAGATTACAGATAATATAATTTCTACAAAATGGATTTGTGACCAAATAAAGTTTGACTGGCCTAGATAATTTCTGATTCAGATAGTTCCAAGTTGACAGGTAGACCTCACTGAACCAGAAGGATGCAATGTATGATCCTTAAGCCACATGTCTTTCCTATCCTTTTCTAGTCTTTTCCTAAGCAATTACTGTCATACAATCTGTACTGGTCATCGCTGTGGTAGGACAGAAATTCTTGGTACAGGTGCAGTAATTTCCCTTCACTGATAGATTTGCAGGTGCTACACAAGCCTGGAGATTCTTTTCTACCTACAACTGCTTCAGTTATGCTCCTGTACAGGAGATGCAAAAGGTTTTGTTATTTCCAGTTCATAAGTGCAGTCCATTGCGGAATGAGATGGCAATTACAGGTAAGTACCTAAATGTAAATTGGCTGGCATATTTAAAAATTAACAAATTGACAGATTAAACTGAGTTTTATAACATTATCAAGCTTTTCTCTAGCAGTTTGATCACCACTTATTGCACACAACTGCTTTTCTGATAAAAATCTTCATTAACCAATGAACTCTACCATTATTGATAGAAATTACTTGTTTTCTATTTTTCTTGATCAAAATCTGAGTATCTACAACTGCGTACAAAGGCATGGAGCTATCAGTATCAATAGGCTTTAGGAGATGGGTAATAGTTGGCAATACACGTTTCAGTCACATCATGTAGTAACTGTGCCTCAGGTGTACATCTTAACACCATATTTTAAAGTACTGTGTTCAGCTAGGTTCAGTTTAATATTTTTAATCACAGAATCATAGCATGTCAGGTTGGAATGGACCTCAAGGATCATCTGGTTCAACCGTTCTAATATTATTGTTTATGTGTCATCACCCCATTGAGCTAAGACTTAAATCTTTCTGAAGTGGGGGAATCCACCACTTCCCCTGGAAGACCATTCCACTGTCTGACTGTCCTCATATTGAAAAATTTTCCTCTTGTATTCGAATGGAACCTCTGCAGGAGCAATTTGTGCCTATTGCCCCTTGTATTGTCCATGTAACTCCTTGTAAATAGGGAATCTCCATCTTCTTTGTAGCTGCCCTTTAAGTACTGGAACATTGTAATAAGGTCTCCCTTAGCTTTTCCTTCTCAAGGCTAAACAGACCCAGTTTTGTCAGCCTCAGTCAATTGGCTGATGAACGATAAGCAGAATTCCTGACCAAAATATATCAGCATGGAGATTTCTTTTTCCACAACACCGGTACATAGCTGAATCTCATTTAGCTTTAATTCTCTTGATATGGGGGGTTTTTTGGGTTTTTTTGTTTGTTTGTTTGGTTGGTTTTGGTTTTTTTTATAAATCAGTGCCTGGTTATTCCCAATTTACATGTATTTGTTTTATGTATACCAAAGAGGACTCATCTTTGATCAACTAAACTTTCATTCTTTTCCAGACCATTATCAGAGTTCTTGCCTTTGTCTCTTCCATATTCATGCCAAATTCAGTCACAATATTCCCAATTCCATTATCCAGGTCACTGATGAAGAACACTAATGAAGAATATTAGTGGACCCAAAACACTTCAAGTGAAATTCTTTTCCACACTGAAACACTACGATTTTTTCCAGTGAGTTAAATCTTGTTTAGTGCTAGTTTCACTAAGCACAATATATCAGCTACTTCTTCCTTACCCAGAAGTTTTATTACCACTTGAGAACAGAAATTGCAATGGTTTTACACGTTTTGCTCTTGAGAAATCCATGTTACCTAGTGACTGATTGCCATCTTTTTGTAGGCTTCAGATTCTTATAAATAGTTCATCTTTATATTTTTTCTAGTATTTTTTCAAGAATTCAAGTTCTACCTGACAGTTCCATACTTCACCTCTGTTCTTTTCTACCTTTCTGTTATTTGACCTATCCACAAGCTTTGAAATTGCTCTGAATCATTTCTATATACCACAGCTGAAGTTTTGGCCAAATAAAAAGTATGCATTTTAATCTAAGTGTTTTTTAGATTATTCTTTTATTTTACGGTAGAAGATCTTCCTTTCTGACAGTAGTTGACTTTTTCTGCATAAGGTCAAGCAGAAAGGATGTTGAGAACTTCCTGGCATCCTGCATCAACAACTTTCTCTCTTTGTTAGGAAGCAGACTGATACTTTTCTCTCTTTCCTTTTTCTATCCTAAAGAATTATCCAAATATGTTTAGGGTTTTTTTATTTGTTTGGTTTAATCTGGTTTGGTTTGGTTTGGTTTGGTTTATAACAGTGTCTTTTTTTAAACATAGAGTAAAACAGCAGAAGCTACTTATCTAGAAAATTCTTTTAAAATGAGAGAATTCTTAAACTCTGCTACTAGTGATCTTCAAATTTCTCTGTAAGCTCTAGGATCTTTCATCATTTTCTTCATTCTTTCTCTGTCTAGACTTTGTTTCTTCCATTGAGGACTAATGAGTGCATCCCTTCTTTCTTTGCAGCACTACTTGAATGACCAGTTCTATTGCTTTGGACAAGACGGACCTTAAGCCATAGATTTTAATGAGAAGATGTAAGAGAAACATTGTTCTACAGTGTTTTTCTTTCTACAAAACCCCTCAAACCTAGGAAAAGGCTAAATGCAACTTGCAGTCCCGTAGGAACATTTTTGTTCAACATTTCGAATTAGACTCAGGGAAAAAGCATCAAGAAAGAATAGAGGCATCCTCTACACAATTTACGGAACTATACCAGAAGACTTACAGCTTTTACAACAGACTTTTGATTACTGTACCACAGCAGGCAACTTGAGATTCTCAATTATTTACACTAGGAAATGGTAGAATAAATTTTTATCTTACCTTGCTTGCTGCCTTGAAATAAGTCAGACTATCATATCACAGAATCATGGAATGGTTTGGTTTGGATGAGATTTAAAAATCATCTAGTTCCAGCCTCCCTACATGGGCAGTGACATAATTTTGTGATACAATGCATTTGAACAGCACCTAATGGTCATTTAAAACTGCAAAATAACATAGCCACAAAAGTAGAAGGGAAAAAGAAAAATCTTATTAAAAAGTAGCAGTTATCTAATTTCATTTTACCAGAAGGACTGCAAAGTGGTCCATATACATGGCTTCTTTAGGGAGGATGTCAGTACAGAAAAATTGATGATGAATATTGCAGTCCATACCTTGTTTCTTTTTAGCTATAGGTAATTTATGACCCCAACCTATATAATCTGTTCTTGTAATTTAGATGCTAAATCTATGGTGTTTAAAAATTCCTTTATGCACAATGAAAAAACAGTAGTAAGAAATTGCCTAGTAGAAATAGCTTTGATTAGATTAAGCCAAATTAAACCAATAGTGCTCCACCAGTGAGAAAACAGAAACAGTGCTATGTTTCATCTTAAAAAAGATAAAAATGAGGAAAATTCTGGCCACCAATGTCTGAAAATGTAAAAGGGTAATGAAGAATTGCTCACTGTTCTTCTGGTCTCTGAAGGTTTAGAGTTAGCTTATGTGGCAGAAGTAAAAACTTCCATATACTTGCCTCTGAATGGTGACTATAAATAGGCAGCCTTACATGTAATAATACATCCATTTTAGGCTTTTTGTTAAAAACCCAGTAATGCTGTGTTTGCTTCTTGTTCTCTGAAATGCGGAACAATGTTTCCTTATCTCCAAGGTATAAATTGAAAAGAAGCTAAAAGCTGTTAAAGATGTAAATTTTGGAGAAATATAAGTAAAATCTTGAAAGCGTTGTTTTAAAATATATGTGAGCAGCCAATATGCACAAGAAGTCATTCTCTGAAGCCTTAGAAGATGTCAGACTCACAGCATGGTTTGAGTTGAAAGGGACCTTAAAGACCATTTAGTTCCAACCCCCTTGCCATGGGCAGGGACACCATCCACTAGACCAGGTTGCTCAAAGCCCCATCCAACCTGGCCTTGAACACTTCCAGGGAGGGCGCTGCCACAACTTACCTTGGCAACCTGCTCCCATGTCTTTATCACCCTCACAGTAAAATTTTTCTAATATCTAATCCAAATCTAGACTCTCTGAAACCATTACCCCTTGTCCTGTTGCTGCATACCCTTGTAAGGGTCCCTCCCAAGTTTTCCTGTAGAGCCCTTCAGGTTTTGAAAGGCAGCTATGAGGTCTCCCTGGAGCCTTCTCTTTTCAACAAACACAACTCTCAGCTGGTCTTTATAGGAGAGGTTCTCCATCCAGTTTTGTTTGCTCTAAACATTAAATTCAAAATTAAAATCTTGCCGTGCTTCTGGGAAGAATATAAACAAATAGAAAAAATATTGAATAGGAAATAAAGAAATAAATATACAGGAAAAAAAAAATAATTAAACTCTCTTAACATGCAGCTTTGAAACCAAGGCAGAAAAATAATTATTACAGATTGTATGATAAGTGTGATTGTGCAGAAACAGACTGAGTGATTTCCTGATTATTTCCCATCTCTAATCTTGATGATTTACTTTATTTTTTCAGTCATAGCTTGTAATGTTTTTCCAAAGGCTTTTTTTTTTCCTGTAGTGAAAACTTTCATGTATAAGCTTTTACATCGTAAGAAGGGATGCCAGAAAGGTTTGAAAGAAACTACAGTCTTATTTCATGGTACAGTAAACTTTAATAATAATGATTCTCTCAAAAAGGAAGAATTTGATTTACAATTTTTCTGTGTGTGAGTTTACTCTTAATCAGAAGTGCTGTTCTTTTGATTCAATGTATTAAGCTGAACAAAAATTGATTCCAGGTTGAATCTATCAATCCAAGCATCTCAAAAGATGGGATTCTCTGCTTCAAAATCAGTCTGCCTTGGGAATCATGCTAATCATGCAGTAATCCCACTGAAAAAAAAGAATTTTTTTTGTGTATTCAGTTAAGTGTAGCAGGGATAATATATCACTGAGGCATGAAGGAAGATGGGAAAGAGGCTGCGTATTAGATGTAATATTTTGTAAAATATGGAAACGAGAAACATACTGTAAGACCCTAAGAAACACCTGTGTGGTCAGTGCAGCTGTGCATCTAGCCCAGAACTCAAAGCAACAAAAGGAGAGTCTATTTAGGGATAGAAGCCTAACCACAGTCTGTTCCCTTTGAAATCTCCAAGCATTCAGGGGTATTAAAGCCACAGGATCCTCTAGTATCCACTTAAAGCCAGTTGGTTGTGAATTTGTCTCAACCTTTACCAAACCTTTTAATGAGAATTGTCTATCTATGTCACATTCTATTGTAACAAGTTTAAAAATGCAGTGTCACCTGTTAAAAGATTTTATGTGTTTTAGTCTAAAATGCCCCAAGGTGGTTAAGGTATCTTCTTTCTTCTTGAGGACAGCCTTCAGTGAACCACAAATCTGCTTTGAACTTAGCCAGCCCCCACTTTCACAATTTTCCTTCTGAGTTTCCTCTCTTTCCTTTGTGCCTTTCTTCTACAAATTTAAAGGGTCCTTGCTTTTTCATGTGGCAGTTTCTCCATTCCACTGATCACTTTTGTTGGCTTTCTGAATACATTCTACAATTCATCTTCTAGAATAGTAGTTCCTTAAGTATCAGATTATGAACTTTAAAGAGTGACTCCTCAATTCTTCTTCAAACTGTGCTTCTCTGCTTTACCATCTCAAGACTTCAAGGTTTCCAGATTACAGACTGCTATTTTAATCAACTTTTCACCACAGTTTTATAATTATTGGTTTTAATTTTTTTTTTCCTTTGTTAAAATTCAGCATAGATTTTAAGCCATTTTCTTGTGGAAGGCTAAATTAACATGAGGAAAACATGATATTTGAGAAGTTTTAAAATATTCATACAAATTCTGGCTTTGAAAAAGCCTTGCATATAAATAAACAATTTTTTTTTAAACTAATTAAGATTATGGAAAACTTTAAGATGTGGTTGAAACCCTATGTGTCTTGAAGATTCTGCGTGTAGGCACAGGCAGTTAACTGAAATTTAACTTTAAAGTATTACATCTCTAAGGTACACATAGAATTGGGTAAAGATTCCTTACTTAGTAATAGATTCACAATAGAATTTGTATTGGAAATTACTTCCCAAGGCCATCTAGTCCAATCATCACTGACAGGAAGACCAGCTACATTAAGTAGTTCAGGTGAGTGTCCTGTCAAGATCTGAATATGTCTCCAGGGACAGGGATTCCACAAGCCTTCCAGATTACTTATTCCAATAGTTAGCCTGCTTCATAGTGGGGTTTTCTCTTCCTAATCTTCCTTTAGCCTTTTTTCCACCCCTCTTTGTACATCAGGTTCTCCAAGTCCCTGGACTTCTTCATGACCCTCTACTGGACTTTCTCCTATATGGCAATGACTTTTACTGTGAGATCACAAACACAGACACAGTTCTTCAGATGCAATTTCACTAGTCACAAGTAGAAAAGTAATTACTTTCAGACTTGCTAGCTATGCTCCTCCTGCAGCGCAGGATCCTTTTTTGCTAAAAGGACAGGTGATTGGCTCATGTTCTACTTGCTGAACATCAGGACTCCAGGTCACTTTCTGCAAAGCTGCTTTCCAGCCAGTTGTCCATCAGGCTCTATTGGAGTTTGGAATTATTCCTCCAAAGACACAGCACTTCCCAAGGACTGAGGTTAGGCTGATTTGCCCATAATTATCTGAATCCTCCTTATTAAGACGGGGTTGTTTTTGCCTTTCTCCAGTCATCAGAAACCTCCCCTAATCACTATGTTTATTCAAATATAATAGACAGCAGCCTCACAATTATGCCAGCCAACTGCCACAGCATCTGTGGATGCATACCTTCAGGTCCCACATGCTAATGTATGCCTAATTTGTTGAAGTCCTTCCTTATTATTCTCTGCCATGAATAATGTTTCAGTTCCCCAGGCTCTGCCTCTAGGCAGAGCAATCTAGGAGTCACCAGAGGGTGAATTTATCAGTAAACAGACACAGGGAAGCCACTAACAACCTCTTTCTTTTCCTTACCCTCTGCCACTACATACACAACATCATTAACCAATGGGCCTGTGTTTTCTTCATCCTTCTGCCACACCTGCTCTGCCTCCAGCATGTTGGAATGGACCATTACTGTGTTTGAGAAGGTTGTCCTGGGCTCCTTTGCTCAAGAGTGGAGATCTGGTCAAGCAGATTCCTCAAATAAAATGCCCTCTCCTAAAATTCAGGGCTGTGAGTCTGCCACTTGTCTCTTCTCATAAGATATGCAACTCAGTCACTGGAGTCAAGGCTGCTTTACAGCCCTCATTTTTTCTTGTTTGTGAGCAACAAGCAGAGCAGAACATCTCCCATATCATCTGGCTGATCACCTAAATATTTTTTTTCTCAACATTTCAGAAGTCTCCTGAGTTGCTTTTGCCTAGTCCTATTAAATCACTGGGAAATCCTGCACTTGTTAAAATTGAGTATAAGGACCTGTGGCTGTGACACTTCTCCAAGATGCTTAAAGAAGGTTTCATTTACTTCCTCTTCTTGATCAGGTGGTCTATGACAGATGTTCACAACAACACCTGTGTGGGCTTGCCCACTAATCTTTACCTGTAAGGTCTTGACTGGCCCACCATTCATTCCAAAGCAAAGTTCAGAATATGAGGCTCTCCTTTGCACAGAGTGAAATCCCCCCTTTTGACACTATCAGTTTGTCTTTCCTAAGGATCCAGTATCATTCCACTGCAGCACTCTGTTAATATTGGCTATTTCATCATGTTTCTCTGAACTCCATGAGATAATTGCTGTGCGACTTCATTTACACTTATAATTCCTCACGTTTTTATCACATATTGTATGCATTTGGGCTACATATCTCTCACCAATATTATTGTTCTTCAGGGAGGGTACTAGAAGCTAAAGATCTGCCCGCAATACCAGCCACACAGCCAAGCTTTCACCTGCTCAAACCTACCTAAGCCCTTGACCTTCATTGAAGAGATGGAGGAGGACACCACATGGCTCCTCAAGCTCTTATTTACTTTTCCTAGTGCTCTTTAATTTGTTCCAGGTCTCCCTTGGTAGTACGGTTGGTTTCTATTGGGATGGGCAACCAGTGGTAGAAGTTTTAGGGTGAGATGAACACCAGCAGTTTTTCCAAAGGATCTGAAATCCAAGCCCCTGGTGAGCAGTAAAACTTCCAAGAAGTGATGGTAGGTAGGCGGGTGGGTTTCTCCATCCCCTGAAGCAGGAAATATCTTCTGTTACCCATCACTTATGCATTCTGCAGGCAGTTGGTTCAAGTTCCACTGGCTTCAGTCCCTTCTCTGATAGATATGGTTTGTCCTCATCTATTCTCAGGGCACTGTGCCTGTTCAGTAATTGCAGGTGTGCAGACAAAGAAAGAACATTCCTTCTGTTGCTACAGTTGTAAGTTTCTGGCATCCCCCATCTTGGGAGTCTCCATCCACTACTCCTTTGAGCATAATCTCTTTCCTTGCATCACGTGGCTCAGACTTTTGCCTGTACAGGGTGTGAGGAAAGTAGCTAAGGAAAAGGAAGTAGCTAAGAGAAGCAAAACCTTCCAGATATTATTCCTCACCATATGTAGCAGCCTGCTAGAAGCTGTTGCTCAAAAAGGAAGATCCCAGAAAATACTTCCTGCAGTTCATTGGATAAGCCTGGAAACTGCTGCAATAACTGGTAATTCTGTGTTAGCAGCTCTGTTTTCTGTGCTCATAGTCCATATAATACAGAATTATTATAAATAATTTGTCTTCTTTTATTTATAACCCCCCTTGCTTTCTTTCAAATCCATTACATGCATGCATAACTTTATACCTTCCTAGAATAAATACCATTTACATCATTCATTTTCATCCTGTACTGTGTAGATGTGTTAATTCTTCACAAAGACTCTATCTAACAGGTATTTAAAAATATAAATTAAAATGTATATAGCCTGAGCATTTATATAGGCACTTCTTACAGCATTTTAATAATAGTTTCATTCATATGGTCTCACTTTTAAATCCTGCAAATCAGGTAGATGTTTTTATGCTAATTGTTGTGTTTGTGATTGCACAAAGCAAAGTATTCTTTGAAAAAATGATTACTGATTTAGAAAGGAAAACTAACCTATTACATCAACATTTAAGAGTCCACTCTTAACAAATAGGAAATAGTATTAATAATAACAAGTGTAAAAAAATACAAAAAAGTAGAAACTCTGCATCCTGAAAAGCAATTGTGAACCTCTCAGGTTTTGAAAGAAGTTGTATGTAAATGTATGTGCATGTATAATACACACATCCATAAAGTTCTATATGTACTAATACCCCTATGTACTTATATATCCAAATTATTTTAAAGCACATGCACCATGATTTAGTGGCAGTTCTGGCCTTGAGTGCTATTTCTATGTTTCACAGTTCAATAACTTTCAAGATGCATTAGACTTTAATTATCTTGTATGCATTTTAAAATATCTTACATAAAACTATATATAATTCTTAAAGAGATATAATCATTTTAGCTGTTTCTTTTTCCTATGTGTTTAGAGGAAATATTTCTTTGCAAATATAAGCTTGCTCCTTTTATAATTACATTGCTAACTTTCCATTAAACCTTGGTCTATCATGCCATCTATGTGACACAATAATAGAATCATAGAATCATGATGGTTGGAAAGGACCTTCATAGTCAAGTCCACCCATCAGTCCTACACCACCTTAACCAGTAAATTATCTCCTGAAGTGCCACATCTACTCGGTTTTTTAATACTCCCAGGGATGGTGACTCCACCACCTTCCTGGGCAACCTGTTCTAATGCTTCACCACTCTTACAGTGAAGAAATATTTCCTAGTATCTAATCTGAACTTCCCCTGGTGCAACTTGAACCCATTACCTCTTTTTCAGTCATTAATTACTGGGGAGAAGAGGCCAACATCCACCCCACTACAGCCTCCTTTCAGGTAGTTGTAGAGGGTAATAAGGTCTCTCCTCAGCCTCCTCTTCTCCAAGCTGAACAGCCCCAGCTCCTTCAGCCTCTCCTTGTAAGACCTGTTCTCCAGACCCCTAATCATCCTATTTCCCTCCTCTGCACCCTCTCCAGCACCTCAATGTCCTGCAGCACCCAAAACTGCCCACAGTTCCTGAGGTACAGCCTCACCAAGGCTGAGTACAAAGGTAAGATCACCTCCCTGGTCCTGCTGTTCACACTGTTCCTGATGCAGGCCAGGATGCTGTTTGCTGTCTTGGCCACCTGGGCACACTGCTGGCTCATCATGTTCAGATAGATGTCAATCAGCACCCCTAGGTCACTCTCTGCTGCGCAGCTCTCCAGCCACTCCTCCCAGGCCTGTACTGCTGCTGCGGGTTGTTGTGGCCAAAGTGTAGGACCTGCTATTGGCCTTGTTGAAACTCATACTATTGTCCTCGGCCCATCAATCAAGCCTGTTCTAGGTCCCCTTGCAGAGCCTCCCTACCCTCAGACAGATCAACACTTCCACCCAGCTTAGTGTCACCTGAAAACTTTCTGAGGGTGAAAGATAAGGGTATGAAAGACGTGATAAGAGTATGAAAAAACTGCAACAGTACTATTATCTTATGTTTTATTTGCTACTTTCCAATCAGATGATGACTAATTGACCCACAATAAAGACAGCAGGAAAAAAAAACAAACAACAGTTATACTATAAGAATATGATATATTTAAATTAGACGGTTATAGTAAAAGATATTAAATTTCTATGTATAGAAGCTGGCCTGTAGCACCAATTTATAGAGTCAAAGGCACACGAAAGCATGTATGTTCATACGTTTGTAACTGCATATTTGATAAAGGTTATGTATGCTATATGAGGACATAAAAGTTGGTCTGATATGGATTATTAAAAGCTTCTCTCATCACTGCAAGAAACCCTTGTATAAATCCTGTATGAATTCTCATTTTCTTCTTCAGTGTATAATAAGAAATATAAAAATCAACAATTGCTAGTAGAAAAAAGGAAATAAAATTATTCTACATTTATGGAAAGAAGAAATTTATTTTTTTCCAAAGATATAGAAATTCACAGTTCCTCAAAGATTCTGGGGTGAATACCATTGACAGTGTTGGTTGATCACAAAGACTCCTGACCAGTTTGCAAGGCAGGACTTCTGGTGCACAAGCTATATTTTGCAAACAGATTCTGCTGACACCAGCAGCATAAGAATTGCAGCATATGCTTAAAGAATACCCACTTAGTCCTTCTCACTTTTCAAGCAAAATAAATTACTACATAGTTGTGTGCTTATGAAAAACAGTATTTCTGTCTTGAATACTACAGAACATTTCTCAACTAAATATCACCTGACTTCTTACCTGGCAAACAGCTACAGTAAAATTCACCAGTCAAATCATGGCAATGGCCTCCATTTTTGCAAGGCTTGAAGGAACATTCATCAATAGCAGTGGAACAGTTTTTGTCTGACAGAAAAGAAAATTAAACATTAGAACTATAAATCATGCTAGGTTTGGGAAAGCAGAAAAGCTACTTCACCGTACAAGTGACAACTGCATAATTTAACTTTTCCAGGTTGGAAACATGATTTTATTTCTGCTTGATGACTTTAATGCTGGAGATATTAATAGATCATTGCTGACACTTAACAAACAACATATTTTAAAGTAATAGGTATGAAGTACATTTGCAAATATATTCTTTGTGTATTATAGCATTACAACTCAAAATTGTAATTACTAGAATTATTTGCCACAATTTTAAAACTATTTCAGAGATTTAATAACCTCAGTCACAATAATAAGAAAAATATTTCTCAAGCTCACTTCCAAGTTTAGAAGAATAGAGCCTCACCTCATATCCCAAAGGAAAACCACAAATTCATTCACATTTTTCTTAATTTAAAGAGATTTCTTTGAGCTGCAACTCAATTTAATTTAAATCATAAACAACTAAAATGCAGGAGAACACACAGAAGACACAGAGGAGACTATTTAGAAGGTAATATAATAGGTCACTTATGAAAACAACTCATTTGGAATATGAAAGAAAATGCACAGTCTCTCATCTGTCTACTGTGCATTGCATTAATTTAGAGCTCTAGCCTGATATAAATCACACTAGGATATTTCTGATCCAAAATTGACTGAAAATCAAGGGACGACTGTGGAGATTAAGAGCTCCTGTGAATACCAGAAGCTATGCCAGTGACAGAGGAAGAAGACTGTAGCTGTCACTGAAGTGAGCGAGCCAAATGGCTGTTGGTATTCTACCCAGAAAGTAATGGAAAACACCACTTTGTTAAGTAATCATCATTAAAGAATACAAGGATTTGGGGTTTGTTTGGGTTTTTTTGTTTGTTTGTTTTGTTGTTTTGTTTTTTTTTTTTAATTGGCAATTTTTTCATGCAATAGTGGGAAAGAAAATGCCAAACAAAGATTTTCTGGTATTTGATAATAAGTGAAAGGGAAAAGTAATCTCTGAACATGAAGAAAGGAATGTGAAGAACTTGGGTGACATCAATCAGGATCCATGTGAAAGGAGAGGAAACAGGGGTATACAACATAAAACCAAAGGAATTCATAAAAGTTGCAAAGAATGCAGAAAATAAATCATGTGAAACCTGATGAGAAACTGAACAAAAATAAAAAGATAATTAAGAAATTTACTGCTTTGTTTACATACAACAGGAAAAAATATCTTTTTGTGGGAAAAAAGACACTGGATATTAGGAGACCAAATTGTCTCTTCCTATTTTTCAAAGGATGAAACTGTATAATTAACAAAAAAACCAAACAAACAAAGCAAAAAACAAAACAAAAATAAACAAAAGGTCAGATTGCTAGATAGCCTAAAAAGTACAGCAGAAATACGTAGGAACTATATCAGACCAGCAGATTTATCTATCATGGGATGGCAGGGTAATGAGAAATCATTACATAAGTACTTCAACATTAAAGATGAAGGAAAGGTATGGTTTGCCATTCAGTGCAGGATGGATACTCTTAATGGTGATCTTGTCAAATTTTTCAATGCTTCTTTTGCTTCAATCATCAGTAAAAAGGTCAGCTGCAATCAGATCATTACTGTAACTGATAACTATGATTAAAGGGCAAAATTTCAGTGTTGAATGAGAAACCAAGCTGAAGAGCTGTCAGATGAATTAGATGTTCAGATAGGCTGAGAGAAATCTTGAGGGTCATTTTCCTAACCCTTGGGTACTTCAAGAGCTGACTGATAAAAACTCAGTAGTTTTCTTTGTGTACTTGTGGAAGATTGGTAAAGTACCAGAAGACTCAATAAAGTCAGCCTTTGAAAAGGAGTAAAAGACAGAGCCTTGAAATTACAGACCCATTTGTGTAATTTCAGTTCCTGAGGGAAATATGGGAAAAAGTTACTGAACTTTTTGTGATTACTTGTGAGTGCCTATAAATATAAAATAATTTATTATAAATGAGACTTACATAAACAAACCAATTCCCTTTTGCACCACAGTTACAGGCCTTGTGGATTTAAAATAAACAAAAAAGTCATATTCCTTGACTTTAGTAATGTTTTTGTTGCTATCTAGTGTGAAATTGTAATAATTGGTCTAGATATGAACTACACGAGAATATTATCAGATAAGTAAAAACTGTTGGAAAGCAGTATTTCTGCATTAGTTATCAGGTTTTGGGTTTGCTGCCAAAATGGATGAATGAAATGCACAGATTTTGAAAGAGGTTCAGCGTCCATCTAGTTCCGCTCAATTTTTTCAACAACAATCTGGATGACAACACAAAAAAAGTGCCCTAGAGGACATGATTAAAATTCTTCATACATTTTGCAAAGTTTGAGATAAAGTTTTAAGTAATGAATATTATCCAATCAGAACAAGTAGAAGGAATCATAATACAGCAAATCAGGAGGTAGGATCAAAACACGGATTTTTCTTACAAATCAGATGGTGTGCTGGGATATACAAAAAGAAACATAGCAAGTTAGAAGCATAAAGTAATCCTTCCATTCTCATCAAGATGCACTTGGAGTGCTTTGCACTGTGCAATGACCTGGATTCAGGAAATTTGTGGACCAAATGGAGACAGTCCAGACAAGCAAGACAAGAATAACAAAGAACTTGAAAGCATTACATCTTAGGAAAAACAAAGTGAATGGGGCTGTAAATCCTAACAAAGGAACATTTTAATAGAAATTTGAAATAGAAACAGTCATAAAATAAGAAAAGGCTTTTGCAGTTATATTTGGTTCTCCAAGTTCATAGTGGACAGGATAAGTAGTAATGCATTTAAACTACAGTAATAGATTAGATGTTAAGGAACTTATAATGCTTAGTGTAATAACACACTGGAAAGATTCTCTTAGGAAAATAAGAAATGGTGTTGGACTTCTTTAAGTTGAGATAAACACATCAGGAATGGCACAGTATAGTATATGTTTTCTGCCTCAGGGTAGGATAAAGGAGGATGTGGGTACCAAAACTGGTCATGTAAGGAAGGACCGAGAGTCATTCACATCAAAAAGTATAGAAAATTTAAAATAGGAGAGGAAAGGTCTTAAGTTTTTAATGTGTGGTAACAGGGCTCTCACTGTGGAAACTGCTGCTTCTGTATCTCTGCCTTTCTTGGAAAACATTTCTGTATTAGTCAGGTAAGATAGAGGCGAGTCAAGGCATGCAGTTACTAAAGAAACAGAGGACACTGAGGACGTAGTAAAAATATTATAGGACAGTTATTATTATAAGACAATTATAATAGGACATAAAACATTGAGGACAGTCAGACATTGGAATGGTCTCCCAGGGCAAGTGGTAGGTTCCCTCACTTTGGGAAGTTTTAAGTCTCAGCTCAACAGGATGATGAGACATATCATACAAACAATGTTAGAAGGGTTGGGTCAGATGATCCTGGAGGTCCCCTCCAACCTGACATTCTATGATTCTATCATTAACACAAGCAGGGAGAAGAAACAAACATTATTCATGCATACCATAAATGCACATGGTTAAAATACAGAGGGAGAGGTGGGAAGTTCTATGAAGAGAGAAATACAACTTTCAGCACATTCAACCTATTTTTATGCTTCAATTCTTTCTCATGAGAAAATTGTGAGGATTAAAATGAGTCACTCATACTTCCCTGAGCATATTTTTCCATAGTTGAATATAAAACCCCCTTACTCTGTTATTTCAACACTGACTT
The DNA here is from genome assembly GCA_038090715.1 of Florisuga fusca. Classification (NCBI taxonomy): domain Eukaryota; kingdom Metazoa; phylum Chordata; class Aves; order Apodiformes; family Trochilidae; genus Florisuga; species Florisuga fusca. Next base: position 72,802,034 of record JAAWXA010000001.1, on the reverse strand, counting down.
TTAAACTCTGCATTTCCACTCTTGCTTCACTTCTTGTATCTTCATGCTACAGGACAAGCAGATGCACTAAGTGATATCTTGTGCTAACTTTTGTTTAGTTTAGCAGCATATTTTTAAGTGTACCGCAGGTCCCTTCTGGTCACTTGCAGCTGCCAGATACAAGCAAAGAAAAAGACATGTAGGTTATAGCTACTGAACTGTAGCTCAACTGTATGTGAGGAAACAAAAAAGTGACCTGAAAAGAAATGCTGAGGACCTTAGCATATGAGCACTATTGCAGTGCTGTGACAAAAAAACACAAAAACAAACAAAAAAACCCCTCAAAAATCTCAAATGTATTTAAAGAACCAAGAAAGACTATTGATGTGTAAAATACCTCTGCATAAAACATTGACTGAAATGTTCCATCTTTACAAGTATGTGGGAAAGATGCAGGAAAAGCTACACAATTTATTCAACAATGAAGAAAGCATGCTGCCGGCAAAGGTTTAAAGAGCTCCATCTGTTTCATTTAGAAAAAACAAAAACAGGAAGTGACTTGGTTACAGTGTATTAGTGTCTTTACAAAGAGAAAATACTTGAGTAGTAAGAGGCTTTTTCATTTTGTGTAGAGAGTAATAAGACTCAATAGCTCAGAGTTGAAGAAAAAAAAAAATATGTAATATAAACTTCTAAATCTGGTTGTGGTTTCTACTAGGAAAAAAATGCCAATGGAGTTCTGGCTTCTTCTCTTCATGCATTCAAATCAGGATTGAACATTTTTGGATTCAAAGTGTGCTTTAATCAAAACTCAGTAATTAGGTTCAGTACAAAGTGGATAATAGGCCACATTTTCTGCCTTCTGGTATGCAGACCTAATGGCGTACATACAGCCAGTAATAGCCAGTATAGCCAGTAATCTACAAGTTGTTAGAAGAATTCCATAATAAAGTCAATCCTTCTGTAGCCTTCTGTGAATCTTTCCTGGGAAAACACTGAGACAGTTCTTCGAGCCAGATGCATTTCTATGACAACAGCCCACCCCAAGGCAGCTGGGCCCTGTGGCAGCATTGCCAATATGTGTAACATGCCTATCCTGTTCTTGGAGGTCCTGCAGGTTGTTAGGAAAAGTGTCTGTTACCAGAGCCAATAATCTATACAGTCCTGTTAGGAAAAGTGTCTGTTACCAGAGCAAATAATCTATACAGTCCTGTTGCTTGCAAAAGTGCCTGCAAAATCCTGACTGCAAAAGTGCCAGTGGGGGGAAAAAAATCTTATACAAGTTTTATAAACAGCTTTAAAAATATCACTTCGTATCTAGCATTTTTTCCCTTCTGCCTCATGACTCAGATCTGGGGAAGAAGTAGGTTCTTGTCGACCTACAAGTGATGTGAATGAAGCTGTGGGATAATGGTCCCATTATCACCCTCTATCTCAGTAGATATGGGATTGTGATCACTAGCATCAGGCTACAGGTTTGATGTAATGCTAACACCAGAGGCCCCACGACCTCTCTAGTGTCCAAGTGGATCTTGTCTCATTTGTTTCACTTTTCTTTAGTTTTGTACAATTGCACCACAGTGTGCTTATTGTTAATAAGATTCATACAGGACTAACAAGTAATTACTCTGCCTAGAATGAACTAATTATGACCTTAGAGTAAGGCTGCAGTGTGAAGGGAGGAGTCCTTTGTCCAAGACCAATGAGTTGATATGTTTTTTTCAGAAGAGGAATTGTCCACTATAAAGAAAACCTAGAGAAATACATTCTCACATAAGACTCCCCATCTGATTCTCATATTCACTAACACAATACCTGGAAGGGGTGGAACATGCACACTGGGGAAGTTGTCTGGAGGTAGATTGCCTTGTGTCAGAGTTTATTCACTGATTGCTCATATCATAACACAAAATTTAATACTAGCAGGTTAATTGAGGCAGTTATATTTTAAAAATCTTGATGCAGTAGGAAGTTCTGTCTAGATATTGATATGTTATTTTTGTAGATTAATTCAGATGTAAAAAGTAAAAATTGTGCTCACTGTGCTGGCATATTACTGTTCATATTGTTCATTACTGTTGTGGCTCCCCCTTCCCTGGAAGTGTTCCAGGCCAGGTCAGATGGGGCCTTGAGCAACCCGGTCTAGTGGGAGGTGTCCCTGCCCATGCAGGGGGCGTTGGAACCAGATGATGTTTAAGGTCCCTTCCAACTCAAACCATTCTATGATTCTATGATACTATGACCTTCCATGTTCATCCATCACTTTAACTGTTTATAATATAAATAGAAAACCCATGAAAGGAAAAGACAAAAGAGAAATGTTTTGCATAAGAAGTATGGAGTTAAGGAAAAAATTGGCTCATTTCCCACAGTAATACATGAAGGCCAAGAATTTCAACCATATTTTCCAGAGTCTTTATATGTGCTTTAATCACTGCCATGAGCTTTTCTAGGCATGATGGCTTTTCATTTTTTAATTGATAAGGGCCTTCCAGCAACCAACAACATTTTAAAATGAAAAACAAGTCTGTTCATTTTTAACTGTTACCTTACAATTTATCAAAAATAAATTAAATAGGTAGTCATGTCCAGAAAAATATTAATGAATGCTACATGTGCAGTATATTATGCATGACAATCTTTTGAATACCCATCATTATATCTAAACTAAAGGGTGATCAGACACTGGAATGGGCTGCCTCGGGAAGTAGTGGATTCTCCATCCCTGGAGATATTTAAAAGGGACTGGATGTGGCACTCAGTGCCATGGTCTAGTAACCACAGCGGTAGTGGATCAAGGGTTGGACTTGATGATCTCTGAGGTCCCTTCCAACCCAGCCAATTCTATGATGCTATGATTTTATGATAAAGGGGATAAACTGAAATAATCTCATAAGGCCTCCAGTGAAGCAACGACAAAGTATATAACATATCAGCTAATTATATTTTTGATTGAAGAACTGAATTATCTTTTTTTTTAGAAGGTTCCAACTGTTACTCTTTACCTTTTCGAAAAATCATATTTAGTATTTGCAGATGGATACTACTGAAGAAACGTGTGTTTGATTTCTCACCCCAAAAGATGAGATTTTGCTGATTTTTCAGATGACTGGAAAAAACATCGCTATTGAACTATAACTGATTTGTTTTTCTTTCATGCAATTCAATAGTTTTTATGTATTACTTTCTCAATTTTTTATGTGATATAATTTGCAGCATGATGAATTTAAATACAGTTCTGCACTCTACTGATTTTTTTTTCCCTACTGATTTTTTTTTCCCACTCAAGAGTTCAAATTCCTTCCAGGGGAAGCAGGTACACTTACATATCAGAAGTAGTGATAAACATTCTATAATAACCACAGAAACACATATTGAATACATTTCCACGTATGCTTAAGTAGTGTTAATTTTCCAGCATGTTAAATTTGCACACCCAACTGTGGGAAGCCTGCCCTCAACAGCCTGCCTTCTGGAGTATTTCTGAAAAAGAGCAGCCCATTAACACTGCTAAGCGGAGGGAAAGGCAACTTTTCCCCCTCATGCTGCCATGGGCCTGATACTCATGATATTTCTGCCTGCCAGGAGCCGAGGGAATCATCCATCCCTGTTCAGTCTTCAGCTTCCAGGTTTTAGGTTGGTTTGAAAAACGTTAGCATTAGTACTCTGACTAGAGATCAGATACATGCATGCTGTTTATATGAACCTGGCAATTAGGGGACATCAGAGTAAAGAATTTTGTAAAGTAAAGTAAAGGCTTTTTGGTTGCTTCTGTAAGGGCAATTGATGTGGAATCTGATGTATGAGATGGAAGCAAGACTAAGTATCTGTGACTAACTAAAGATGGGTAAGCACCAATAAATTTCTCAGGCCAATTCATTCCTTTGAAGTGTTGAGGATAGGACTGGAGATGATCAGTGTGGAATGCAAGACAGAGTGACTCAGGGGTTTTAAACTGTGCAATGGTCCAGACATTAACATCCAAATCAGCCAAAAGCTGCATAAAACAGAAGAGCCTTTGCAGGCTTACTGAAAAAAAATCTTAGAAAATCTTTGAAAAGAATCCACACATCCTTTTATATTTTGTATTTTCAAATGGTCAGTGTTGCAGGGATCACTTCTTTAGGCCACAATAGCTATTACAGGATTCCTAAAGCTTGTAGCATGAAACATGCCATAGGAAATTATACAGATTCAGTCTTCCAAAAGCATATTAAAAGTCCTGCAAATTTATTCAGTCTGCTGTGTAAAACCTAAAGACTTATTTAAGTCAACATGTGAATGGTAGTACTATTTGACTGCTGGTTCATCCTGCTGTATGATAATGATAAACATGAATGAGAGACAAACAAAATCTAAAGCAAGGATTGTGTTACACATAGAGAATTCATATGGACCGTGACATAAGTGAGCAAGTCAGATTAAGAATCTCATGCATATAAATTACAACAAAATTCAGTGCGAAGTGCTAAAGTAGAAATCATTTTGGAATAATTTTTTGGACCCAGGGTTCACTGGTGTCACATTAATAGCATAGAAATGCATTCTATAGTCATGTATATGTTCATAGTTTAAAAATCTATATAATTAATAAAGTCTTCTAAAATATGACAAATACAAATGGTTTAAAATGGAAAAAATATAATCCTGTTACTTATCTGAAATGAAAAATACATGCCTTCTCATCCCAGAACACTGATATCCAAAATTCTTGAGTTTCAGTGACTTTTGCTACTAGGTGAAATCCACCCAAATAATGAAAACTGTCAGTAACCAACACCTCATAAAATTGCCTCGTCCTTCTATATTACTGGTAAATTCCATACCAGCCCACCTGACTGATGCTTTGATACAAAGTATTTTATTACTTAAAGTACTAAACAGGTCCTACTGTTCAAAGTTAAAATTCTCTACTTCATCTATCTCCAGGTTCTGATAACGCTCAGGATGTGCTGTGGAAGTATTTTCAAATTTTTGAAGTCTGTCAGATCTGGACTTCCTTTACCTATCTCAACTGCCAGATGTTCTTGAGGCTCCTCTAATTGATAAAATCGATCAGAACATTGTGAGGGAAGGAGGTGGCTGTATCACAATCTGTCCATTTTTTCAGTAGTTCTTTCACACGGGATAGTTACCGTGATCCTGTATATGCTGACTACCACAAGAGGGCATTTGATAGCAAGCTTTGATGTAAGAGGGCGTGAGAGAAAATATTTTCCTTCTTTTTTCTCAGGAGCTTCTCTCCGTCCCCCGATCCTGCTGAGAGTAAAGGAAGCTCCATGCAGCAGGTTGCTAAGCTGCTAGCATTCAGGTGCTTACTCTTTTAAGGAAAATCTGCACTTGGGAGCAAAAACTGCAAGACTACCTGATCCTCTTAGGACTTTCTCAGTTGTTTTGGATGTTCACGTCTTGCTGGCGTTCACCAGCAGGAGAGAGCTGCTCCCTCCAGCCAGGGTTGTTTTCTGCTGTTTGCGTAAATAGTGCTGCCTCTTCCTGACTTTTCCCATGGAAAGCACAATCTCCATCACCTGTGGAGGACCACAGCCAAAGCCCTTTGAAGAGGAAGCTGTCTCCCTCCTCTCCGCTGCTGCCTTTCCAGCAGAGTGTTCATGTACAAGGCATGCAACACCAAATCAGAGCGATGCCACCCGCCATGGAGCTAGTAAATAGCAAGAAAAGGAAACAGCTAAGCTTAGGACAGTTTTTGTGCTGGACCAGCTCAGATGGGAAGCATTTTAGCATGCTAAGAAAACAAAGAAGCTTGGGGGAAAAAAACAAACAAACAAACAAAAAATCCACCACAAACAAACAAACAAACAAACAAAAAAACTAAACAAAAAAACCCCCACAAACCAAAACAGATTGGATTTTTGGAATTTTCACTTCCTTGATCAAGTTTCATCAGAAAAACACAAGACATGATCTACAAAGAGTTAGCAGATCTTTCTAACTTGTGCCTCCATGTTCATGTTGTAGCCCAGTAAATACAATTTCTGCCCTGCAGCAAGAGGATGTCCTGGCAGTTCAGGGGCTCTGTCTCACTGTGACCTGGGCATCTGAGGTTTCACCCTTGTGCTGAGGCTGAGTGACTGCTGCCTGCCCTGCCCTAGCCTCTGCTCCTAGGGTAGCTTCTCTGGGGAAGGGGTGACCCCCTCAGTCACTGCTTGACAAACCATTGCCCTTTGTGTGCCTGGAGCTGAGGACTACTGCCAGACTAGTTAGCAGTGCAGGCGAAGGATAAAGGCTGGGTGAGAGAATGTATAAAAATAACCCAAACTGGACCCCAGATGCAGGAGGAAGAAGTCCCCACCAGGAATATCATCTCAGGATACTACTATATCAGGGAGGATTCTACTGATTAAAGACCCAACTTCCTCACTCCTTCTTTAGAAGACTGAAACCGTCACATGCAGGATGCAGAGAGACACTGGAAAATTGAACATAACACCAAAGGAAATGTGTAGCTACTAATGATTTTTCTGGTGTAACACTTTTGACTGTGCTGTTAATAGCACTTTTCTATATTCATTGTATAGTATGGATTTCTACACTGCTTAAGTGGATAAAAATTAAATTAATTTATAAACACTATTTTTTCTTTTGCCCTTAAAAAGATTTTGAGTATATCACTGATATTGTGGCAATGTCTTTTTGAGTCACTTACATCAATCCTAAAACTCAGAAGGACGTGGAACATTCTTTTACCACTGTTTGCTTTTCTTAGAAGCTTAAATATCTAGTATTTTACATCAAAGACTGTTTCTAGGGAGGCTGAAGGAACTGCTGAAAGGCATGTAGAGAGCAGACCTAATGACATCCACAATGTCTGACTGAGCATTTATTTTACAAATAGCATGAGCGCAGCTGAAAATATTTAGTGTAGTCAGGAGGATCCTTATACCTACTGCGAATTCCAGTCAGTAGACTGGTTGATTTGTTTTCTTGAGGGATCTGTCCCGTCTCACAAAATATGCCAATATGAAGTCAAGGTCAATAGCAAATTCATGATGAGAAGACTCTCACACAGGAAATGCAGGACAAAATAGAGCCTTTTCATAATGGTCTATTATGCAGTAATGTTAACTTCTGTGACTTCAACATAAGCCTCAAGATACCCATTAAAATCTGCCCATAACTCACTGATAATTGTTTTACTGTTGACAGATTTTGACTCATTTTTGTCTTGGAATGAACTGATGTATCATTGGCAAACTGTTTGCATTGGTATGAATCTAGGATAAAGTGTTTCTAAGGAGTACATACCCTGTTTCAGGCTGCCTTTGTCACACCCACCCATTAGTTTATAGTTCTGGTTTTGTATTGTGGATTCCATCATATGCAAATACTGTTGCTGTATTTTCAAAGGAACAGCTTTTCCTGCTTTTTCCTAGTTCAAGCTGCCTGTTTGCAGCCTACTACAGAAAAGTTAGATGTTTTCCATTTTGATTCTTGCAGCATACCACTACATTTTAAAGCTCCTTCTTTAAAATTATTGCTTTAAAATAGTTCTATTTATATGAACAAACACTTTGTAATCACCTCCCTTATTTTCAGGACTGACGCAAAATAGGCATATACCACGCAAACTCATTACAGCAAAGCCAGTTATCCAAGAAAGAAGAAAAGGAGAATATGATCTTGCAGGAAATAGAGCACATCTCAGTTTTGTAATGCTGAATAATATTAGAATATGTTGGAATGGATGAAGCAAAATTGCAGACATCTTTGGGAAATGCAACTATTATCACTTCCACAGATTCCATATCTCCATGTATCATCTTACACTCCTTGCGTCTCATCTGCCTATTTTTAGCCATTGACAAAATACATGTAAAGTGCTCCTAAAATGGAAGTCACTGGCATTACTAGTAAATGTAAACTAGTAAATGGAGTAACTAGCAAATGTAAAACTAGTTAAATGTAAAACTAGTTTTAACTTAATCTTGCCTCCTCATCCTTTACTGCTTGGCTTGCTTCTTTAACCTTTTTTTTCCCCATAATAGTTCTCTCTCTCTCTCACTAACTGTGTATGATTTCTCAGACTGCCACTTCTTGTCGCCCTGTTACTGCTTATGACTAATGCTGCTCCATTTGCCTTTCTGAAGTCAGCAGCTGAAAGTCAGTGTGTTTTAGTCCCTGACATCACAACGTATTAGTTGCTAAGATGACATATTTTTGAGACAGATTTATTGATTTTCCTGTGATCCTGTTAGCTCCTTCTGGCAGAAAGCAGGGCTATGAAGACTGCTTCTGGTTTAATAGCTATTTTCTTAAATCTGTTAGACACACAAATAATTGTTCAGTTTACAAGTTATTTATCATAAGGGTCTGATGGCATCTTTCTTGAAGAGAGTGAAGTGTCCTATTGCTGAAATTGTATTTCTATCTCAATCAAATATAGTTGTGATACTATCCTATGAAGACAAAGAACAACAGCTATAGCTAGCACTGCTGACCTGTATTTCATAGACTTGGTGGTTTTTGAACACTTTTTTCTAGGCAAAATATAGTTTTGCTTTCCATCAATTAAGCAAATGGAATACATATTGTTTTCAATTTTAATCATATTAGTAGGGAAATTAAAGCAGATTATTAATAGTACAGAATGCTGAGTTGAATGTATTTTTATTAATGGTAAAACACTGAACAATAGGCAATGAAAGAGAGGGTTTTTTTAATTTCAGAAATGGAAATAAATTGTTTAACTATTTAAGGGTTTTTTTTTCCAGAGTTAAAATACATCTTACCAGTGAATCCTGGTGGACAAACACATCTGTAGTCTGCAACCAGGTCTAAGCAAGTTGAATTGCTTTTACAGAAGCCATAAGTGCACTCATCGAAGTTGATTTCACAGTTCAGACCTTCAAATCCTTAGTTGGAAAAAAACAAAGAACTTGTATTATTCAGTTATATCTGCACCTTTTCTTCTAAAATACGTCTCTCTCTCTTTTTCTAAAAAAGAGGGTTTTTTCAATTTACTCTTGTAATAATATTATCTGGAAGTCTTATTGACAGATCTTTCTAAAAGCTCTTTCTGCTCTTTCATTATCAGGAAAATAAATTTGGCCAGCAAATATATTTTAAAAGGAGCTAATAACTGAAAGAACAAATATAGGATTCAGTATTTTCATCAGTCTAGTTGAACTTTTTGTTTATCAGAGACATAAGAATCTATATTTCTTCTGCCATTTTGAGAACATCACAGACAAAGATAAGTGCTGCTGCTCTTTGGACATCTGATTATAGCTTTAAAAATCACCTCTCAAATAGTTACTCCTCTGCTTTTTCTCTATTTGTTTCTTGTGTCATAGTGACTTCTAGAAAACTTCGAAGTCCAAAAGTGTGGGGTTTTTTGTACTTGGAATTGCTGGAGAATCTCCACTCCAATATCTGAGATTTTACGCTCTTTTAAATGTATTCTAATTCATGGTCATGCTACAAAATGACTGTCATTAGTGCTGTCACAGGCCATGGCTGCAGGAAGACCATGACTAATGCTAAGCTACCAGCACCCTCAGTGCAAGGCATATTCCAATAATTTCTCAAACTGACCATGGAACCATTTTCTACTGATCCCTAAGTCATAAAACTTTTGAATTACCCTTAGTTCATTAATAATGTATACAGGAACAGTTCTCATTTGCATTGAGGGTTTAATCAGACCCGTGTGTCACGGGTAACAAGGAAGCCACAAAATCATCAAAGTGGATGCTAAGATTTGTTTTTCTATGAGCTGGTCAGGCAGACTAAAACAGCACATCTTTTCCAAGATTAATTTTCAACTCCCTCCCAATACCTGTTTTGGCTTCTAATTTAACCTAATGACAGAGGCTGTACTTATGAGAACTATTTGTAGCACTTTCACCTTTTGTGATAAGTTCATAATCTTACCGCTAGAATGCTTGTATTAATATATACATATCTGAAATATTGTAAGCTATGAAAGCAAATCACCACCAGTCCATACTTACAAAATAGTACTATTTAAAGAGAAAAATAAGACAAATATAAGATGTTTAAAATGCAGAAACAAAGTACCAAATTATAAATCACAACCTCAACTTAATTTTTAAGTAAAAATCCAACTTTAAAAAGCATACAAGTATTCAGAAGAAATTCAGAAGAAACCCATTTCTAAAAGTATCATGGAAAGACACTATCATTTTAAATACCTTGAATAATTTAAGCTTTTCCTTTAATTATTTTTTTCTTGAAAACACTCATTGGTTCATATTCTTCTGTTGACACTCAGCAATATGCATTTTTTAAAAAAAACAAACCCAAGGTGCCGAAAATCACATTATTTTTTTTCTGTGAAAGGTCTAATGGATTTTTGCACTGAAGATACATTACAGTCATTATTATGGTACTTGTAATTTGCTTGCTATGCTCAGTCACAGAGCTGCAAGTCAGTACATCAGGATGAGATATTTTCTTTGCAAGTTTATTGATTACGTTTTTTGTGGATTACACATACTGCACATTTGTGTTTTCTCCATTCCTTCAGACTTTGCTGAAATCCAGAGGTTTTGCCTGGAAAAAGTAACACAAGTATATCTGTCTTCATTCTTTATGAACATGTTTGCTTTATTGGGTGCCTTGTTGGACAAAGATGCAAATGAAACTTCAGAAAAGAATTAATAACTTCCATAGAAAGGACATTTTAACAATGGTTTTGAAGACTGTCAAGAAGATGTTTGCAGACTTCAGGCAATTTTGAAAATTGTCAAAGACAATAAAAATAAATTATTTTGAGCAACTTACCTTCAGGGCAAAAACAATCATAGTTGTTGACATCATTCTGACAGATAGCACCATTCAAGCAGGGAGCTGAATCACACTCATTCATTTCTATTTCACAGTGCTGGCCTGAAAAACCTGCAAAGGAAGCAAGATAACCTTGGAATTTCTTCATATTTATGTGAGTTATTAACATGAAACTTTTATTCCAAATGTTGTTCCACAATTAAAACCAGAAGGTGTTATGATCCATATTCCCTTGAAAAAGGAACCTGGAAGTCAGAGCTTCTTTATTATACTTACAGTGAATTAAATTTCACTCATTTCTTATTCAGTCTTGCAAATACATGTCTTTATTGCTGGAATAAAGTAATAAAAAGTAGGAAGCACTTCCAGAAACTGAGAAGACATTCATAGAAATATGCAAACACTATACAGATTTTTAAGTGTTTTGTTTGTATTGATGTAATTTTAGGATATTGATGTAATTTAGGATAATATAAGAGAAAGAGCATCAATTATCTCTCATCCATTATCTGGTGATTTCTATTCTGGAGAAGAGCACTAAAAAATCCAGATACATTGAGGCATAAAACACATGCCATGCCAGTCAGGTCTTCAGCACATGTAATGCACACAGCTTAATTACAATAGATGAGGAAGGTGTATATGTTGGTAAAGGAAGGAAAATAGACATCATTAAAACAAAAATTCCAAGACTAACAAAACTTACAGAAGGAGAGGGTAACCCAGTTTTCTCCTTTCCTAGAGGTGTTTTGACACAGTGTGCTGTGCACAGGTGCCCTGGGGCTGGCAAGGGGAGGGCTGTGAGGCGGCCTCGGTGGGGAGAGAGTGGGGCTGCCCTGTGCTGGACACAGCCGGTTCCGGCCGGTTCCGGCGGGTACCAGACAGTTCCAGCTGGTTCCATCAGGCTCCAACTCACTCCCCCCACTGCCCTGCAGGGTAGGGATGAGCTGCACAGCCAGAATGGTAGTGGTGGTGCCTCGGAGCAAGTGTACATAAGAAGTGACAAAAGACTGAGCAGGCAGAGTGAGGATTAAGGGTCAAAAAAGAGGTGAGAAACAACTGTATGAGCACCCAGGTCAGACAAGAAGAAGAAGGAGGGGAGGAGGAGTTCCACGTGCTTGTGGAGAGGGCAATGCCAGAGTATTCATCCACACCACAGCTAATGGAAGACCCCATGCTGGAGTAGGCAGAGGTGCCCTGAAGGAACCATGGAGGCCACATAGGAAGAGGGGAAAAGTGTGAGGAGGAAGGAGCATCAGAGAGGAGCTGCTATGGACTGAGCACAGCCCCCATTCCATATATCCATACACTGCTTGGGGTGAGGAGGCCATAGAGGAGCAGGAAATGAAGGAGTGAAGTTGAGCCTCTGGGAAAAACAGGATGAGCAAGATGTTGGTTTAATTACTCTTTGTTTCCTATTGTGCAAACCTCCATTATTTGGCATTAAATTTAACCAATTTTCCCCATTTTTTTTTACCTGTGACAGTGACAGGCAATTGATCTCCTTATCTTTACCCCATAAGATCTTTTATCTTTTCTCCCTCTCCCATGCTGATAAGAAGAGAGGGTGAGAAGGTGTCTGGGTGGGGATCTAATGGCCAGCCAAGATCAACCCACCACACATCTATATGTGTTCTGTGTTAATTCCAAATATCACCACTAATTATTTCACAACTATTTGCATATTCAGTTTGATTAGAAGAGCAAAATAAATCATATCTTAATTGTTGCTAAAAAAAAAAAAATTAAGTAAATCCACATATAACATGGAAGTGTTCCTGTTGAATATTTTTCTTCTTCTGTTGAGTTCCTTTCCATGTACCTTAGACTAATTATTCAAATGGAGAAAAAGCATTATTTTTTTATTGTGTTCTTAGGACATGAACTTCAGAAGATGTATAATGAAAGCACACTGTTAAGCAGACGTTTACTTATGTAAAGCAAAAAATTACCAATTAATTTATGTTATTAAGAAATTATTTATAAAACTAACAAATCAATAAATTTAAAAAGTGTGCATGTGAGGAAAGACAGATGATTTTACATCTTTCCTTATTTTTTTAATCATCTTTAAAGTCCCTCAACCTTATCTCATTTAGAAAAAAAAATTCCAAAGGCTTCAGAATTATAATGCAATGTCAGTCTATGATAGAGTTGTGAATACCAGAAAAAAACAATTTGTATAGAGTTGATTATTCTTTTAGGAAAAAAAACAACAAACACAGATAATTAATGGAGTGTCCCAGCATGATCAATGTGTGAGTTCTTTTCCCTCTTTCTTGTAGAATTTATTTTTGAATTCTAATATATGGTTGAGCTCTCACATAAGATACTGATCATAACCTGCAGAGAATACAAGAGAAGTCAGATCTCAGATGTGCTTTCAAAGAATCTCCTTTTCATTCTTTCTTAGACTGAAGTTTCTAGAAGTTTCACCACACAATCATCATTATTTGAATTATTCTATGTCATATATTTCCCACAAATCCACCTTGTATATTTCCCACAATTCTACCTATCAAAGAAAATGTAAATAATTACTAGGAGTAAACATATGGATGTTAGAGAGTACAAATCATGCAGATTAAAAAGAGGTAAACTGTAATTCCTGTATTAATTTCACAGATATTATAATTAACCGGCATTTCTAGCCATGCTGTTACATTTGAAATGTGATTAGTCCTTACTTTTGGTAGGCTGTATCACAAAACATTAATGATAAAAGTATCATGCAGGGAACATATTTTTGGTTAAGAACACATTATTTTTTCCCAAAGGCCTTTTTGCTGAAATTAAATATTTTTTCCACTTGCACATGTAATAAAAAAAAAAAAGCAGAGCCATTCAGGTTGAAACATCATTAAGGTCAAACCAGGGAACTCCAGACTGTCCCTTCCAGATTAGATTTTTTTGCATTGTGGAACTGGCCTCAATAACCTAGGCTGTCCCCACAACCTAGACTGTCCCCACTTGTCCTAAGAGTTTTATTTTACCACCACTTGGATATTTGATAACAGAATTCATTTTCCAAAAAGCAGAAGTATAATTATTATACTATTATTATTAAATAAAATCACTATACATCATTAAAGTCTTGAATCAAAATTTGTCTAATTTAGCTTTCAGTGCTCATTACGTTTCCCCATTAATTGGTTATTTTTATATGTTGATTGCATTTTATGTGATGCTTTAAGTGTAGCCTTTAAGCCAATATTAAAGACAAAAAATAAATTAAGGTGTGAAATATTTGGATGCAACTGTTCTCCCAGGAAAAACATGGGGGTTGCCTAAATCTTGGAGTAACCCTTCATGCATGCTGAAATACACATTTATGTCTATCTCATTTCAGTTGAGAGTAGGTGAGTTTTTTCACACTGAGCCCAGACAATGCATATTGTTTTAATATTAAAATTGCCAGCCTGGCTACCCTTGAGGATGAAAAATCTACAGTGAGGGATTAAGAAACAGACTGTCAAGCTACAGGGGACTCCAGTGTAGATACTTATAACATGAATGTTTGGGCCATTATATTTTCAAGTACTAGTCACCTTTGTAATGCCCTCCTAACCAACATCTGTAGGCAAAGATGTCCTTGAACCACTCATTAAGATAAACCTGTCTCTTCCCACCAACCTTATTTGTGAAACAGGGTCCTATGGGTCCCAAGACAGAACCCTGTATGTGACACCTCCAACAGAACCAGGAACTGACATAACATGATGGGATACCTGCTTATAAAAAGTGCCTAAGTAAGTGGTAGAAGATAGGTTAAGCTCTATGCTATGATAACATAATTTGCTACCTAACTGGTTTAATGATACCATGGATCTCACAGACCCATGTTGTCACATTTATTTCCAAGATTAGTCCTACCCAGCCTGGCTCTCTTCCAGTTGGGAATTCAGAATAAGTAACTTGTGTATTCTGATTTGTATCAGCTAATAACATCACATCAAAAAAAAAAAAAGTGGAAAATAAAAAAAGAAAAAGGAAATTAATTGCTGTTGAAACAGCATTTTGAGAGTCTTACAAACTAGTAAGTTTAACAGCAACATCCTTTAATCTAACAGCTCCATTATCATACCCTAATGCAGAACTCGATATTTGGTCATTCCTTACCACTTTTTCATCAGAACTCTATAGTGAGAATGTAAATAAAACCCCTCATGATATAAAGTGGTAGCTGACAGCAATTTTATCTGCGCAATAACAGGAATGTTCTCAAGTATTCAGCCTGCATATTTTATATGCAGTTCTGCATAAGAAGAATTTTGCAGTTAAAAAAAAAAACCAAACAATTGTAAAACCAGAATCAGTTCACATACTACTAGAGCTGTCCTGTAGTTTCAAACTTACAGTGGAAAACATAAAATGAAGTAGGTTTAAAATTTCTTTTGCAGGACCTTGTGAGGGCTAACCCTGAGGATGTTGTGAGAGTCCTCACTGATTTGCAATTGTCTCAAAAGAGCAATTTTAAAGTGAATAGCCCTGGCTAGGGTGGAGGACCTGGCCTGCCTGGCCAGAGCTGAGCAGGGAGGGGGTGACACCCAGGAAGAGATAACTACTCCACTACTGGGTGGAGACTACTCCCCTTTTCTGAGGGCCAGTCTGCAATGCTGGCATATCCCTTCAGGCACGATTATCCTGGCCAGGCTGGAGGAAGCCACCTTGATTGTACTCATGCTAATGTACCTGGCTGAGGTGGCTGGAAGGGAGCAGGGAGTGGCACCTGGAAGGAGATAAGAACTTATGGGTGGGTGGGGGTCTGCACCCTTCTGCAGCAGCTCCCCTCCAGGCAGCCTCTCTGCAGTGACTCTGATGCCAATGACCCTGGCTTCTGTGGCAGCTGACTGACAGATGCTCCATCAGAACAAAAGGGACTCAGGGGTACCTGTGGCTGTCCATGCTGTGGCTGGTGTGGTCTCTTGACCCACCGCCATTCTGCACCGGACCCTGTCCCAGGATCAGCGCCATCTTGAAGAAACTCGCTGGACAGCTGGACCCCTGGTGGTGACTCTCTCTCTCTCTCTCTCTCTCATTCTTTCTTCCCACTTTCTTACCCTTTTTCTCCACTTTTCTGTCTCTCCTGTATCTTCTTTTCCTTTCTCCCTCTTTTGCCTGGCTTTATAATTCCGTCTGTGTCAATTGTCAAATAAAGTCTGCTTGCACCTGACCCTTCTACAGTTGGACTTTTGTATCGCAGATCCAAAACAAAAATAAATTTTAATGTTACCTGGGACCGTAACAGATGTATTCTGGGAACTGGTGTTGAAGCATTGTTGTAGACCTCAAACAAAGCAAAAGGACTGCCTGAAAAAGGACTGCCTGGCACCTATGGGACTAACAGCCTGCATATGGCCTAGGGTCTGCGTATAGAGATGACACTGATAGAGATAAATAGAGTAGTATAGTGAGGAGTATACTGAGGAGTATAGTGGGGCAGAGTTCCACTCCAGTTGCTCAATCTGATATGTCTCATCCAATTTTAATCGAATTGAAATCACTTTTGATTGAAACAGGCCTATAAAAGGAGGAGCTGTGATGGGATCTGGGAGCTTGGCTGCACCAACCCTCCCTCGTTGGCTAGCCCAGCCCTGGATCCAGGATTGGTAATTTTCCATTATCATAAAATGGCTAGGGTTAGAAGGAACCCTAAAAATCACCTAATTCCAACCCTTCTGCCATGGGAAGGGACACCTACCACTAGGTCACGTTATCTCACTGACTTTTCTTCTACTGTTCTCTCACTCTCTCAATCTCTCTCCCTTTTCTTTCCTAAAATCATTAAGTAATGCAAGGCCTACTGTGATTTTTTTTCCCAGGTTGTGCAGCTTGAACATATATGTGTTGTGACTTTTGTGATCAAAATAATCAACCTTTATGGTTGTACAGCCTGAGCATGCAAAATAATTGAAGTATCAGTTTTTATGAGTCATTCCTTCTGTAGTTCTAATCAAATCTTATGTTGAAATGCAGAACTTGAGTGTCATTTCACCTTAATCCAATCAAGGGGTAACATTTTAATCTCTTTCCTCAGAAGGGTCAGGCCTGAGTCTAGGATCAGTTGTAGATGCACCTTGGCTTCCCTCTGAGAAGGGGGTTATAATATATGGTAAACTGGGAGTCTTGAAGAACATGTTAGATTCTCAGGGAAGTTATTAGTTGTTACACAGGACTCATCAAAGATTTGTCAAATCAAAATTTCTAATTTAGAAGTCCAGAAGAGTGGGTTTGGAGGCGCACATAGCGCAAATCACGACATACTAAAATTTAAAATTTCAAGTTTTGCAACAATATCAAGTTGGAACTGAAGAAACTGCAAAGCTCTGAGTCCAGAGCCTCTTGCAAAGAAATAATGAGAAAATTGTTTCTTTCTTAAGCAGCAAACATATATCTTCAAGGTTTTGTTATTTGTAGCTGAAAGCTCTGCAGATGCACAATCAGACATTCAGGAGTTCTAACAAGGTAACTCCTGCCAGCTTCAGATGATAGAATAAATGTTTGAGAGGTCAGATTGTTAAAGGCAGGTGGGAACCTTTATTTGCTCCTTTTACAGAGAGGCAGCTTTCTCAGAAACCATTTCAAGAATCTTGTCTCAGAGGACTGGTGGAGAGCAAATATCCAATACCTGATTTCTGAAGTCTTTTTTATTTTATTATATTCATTGATTGGTAAAGTAAAGCACTGTTTTTTAACAAGCTTTTGTTTTAGCATCTTTTGTGTTTCCTTCTGTATTTTCTATGGAGTTTGTCTGAAAACTTAGTAATTTTCCATTCAGTATGTTTGAAATTAGTAGAAATGAAGCTTTTGCTATTTATTTTCTCTAAGATAAATGCTATGAATTATTACCTAACATTTGTAATTGTCATAATTTCTTTCTGCTTTTTCTTTAGTGACAGAAAGAAGGTAAGAATTTCCTAATGTCATAGGGCAAAAGAGAAGGAATGGAAAACAAAGCTGTGATCAAATGCAGTACTTCTTTAACAGGATGAAAGGCAAAGAAAAATCTTCAGTATATTAGATGGTGTCGTTAGCCACCAAAATGTCAAGTTACCATCACTTTTATTTCTTATAATAAACTATCCTCATGATTTGGCCTCTTTGAACAATTCTATATGGAAAAGATGAGAGAATACTACTGTTTTGATAATTTCTCATCTTTCTCAGTAACAGTAGCAATCTTTTATCCTGTGTCCAACAAAAGGGATTCAGCCAACTAAAAGATAAAAAACCCAACAAATAGATATACCAATTCATTAGAAGTGCTCCATAATGGAAGAAAAAGAAAAGGTATTGAAGATCTCACAACATTTTTCAACATGGAACATTACATCTTAGAAGAAAAACAAAAAAAGGGAGTTTTTTCAAACTAAAAAGAGACCCACACAAGGGGAAAAGCATCTCACTTTCTGAGAAGCTCTACTTTGGAAAGTAATTCTGTTGAACTGTGATTGACAATTTTCTTCTCTGCAAAGGTATTTGGTACTATCACTTCCATGTAGCTCACAAGAAGATGAAGAACTCAGTTTAGGCAGCTGAGGCCTCTTGTTAGAATTCTTTGAATAATGATTTAAAAGCACTGTCTGCTTTCATCAAAATGGAGAATTCTTTACGTGTTACTTGGGTCTATATCTTCACCTGTTAAGAGACAAATGACTAAATGGAAACAGTAAAAAATGTGACTCCTTGTTAAATTTTAAATTTTGGATAAATAAGAGGGACACACTGATCACATCAACCATGAGGGTAAAAATTCTCAACCGACACAATTTAAATTTTATTTTCTGTATAAATTTTTTTTCTAGGACCTTGCTCGCATGAGAGAATAAAAGCATGCCAAATCAAAATAAAACTAACTTCTTTCTTTTTATTAGCAATCTTAATTTGTGTATGAATTTCCCTAGAAAATATTGGGAGAACAAAGAATTAAAGGGATGAACCTTTATCATCTCCACAAACCATAGCTTGTTGCAGCACATACTCCTTCAGCCTTCTAGATGATCCATTTGATTAAAAGTGCATTTATCTCAGTTAATCTTTGTATTGCTGCACTCCTAGAGCAAATAAAATTATACAGTATAGGGTAATAGCTTATAAATTCACTACCTTATGGATATAATAGAATGCAACAGCTTTATTATATACAAACCATAGTAATTTGATGATACAGAGAATGATGAAGTAGCTCACACCGCTAAAAATTGAATCACTTAAATAAACCCGTAATTGATTCTGCCCTCTACTGACAACAATTAACAAATAATCCAGGTTCTTTTCTCTGCTTTACTAACCTGTTACTCCTAAATGATCTGTTCAATGTCTTTTCCCTTTTAAAAAACCATACCTTTAAACCATCTATAAAGATTCTTTAAATGATTCCTTAAACATGGCCTGTAAAAGTAAACAACTGAAGTCTATGCTGGTAACACTTCTAGTTTCTGACACTTCGCTAAAGTTAACTGACAAGCAGCTAACTAGGTGAATGAAAACATGGTTATGTGAACTCTGGCTCAAATTGTTTTTATTTTACTTTTATTTTTTCTGAAAGGACAGAAAATTAACATGCATGGAGAAAAAGCCTTAGTCTTTAAAATGGAAAAAAATACTTTACAGCATTACTCTCCTGTTTCTTAGCATTTCCTATTTCAGAAATTTTCTCCTGAAACCTACACTTTGTAGAGAACAGCCTGACAGAGCTACTGGCAAGTGTATTACTTAGGTCACTTTTGAAATAAATACCTAACATTCTTATCGTTTTTTCTAATAGTGTCAAAATGTTTTAGGAATTACTGCTGCCCTTTCAGCATCAGAAAAAAAAAACCCAAACAAAACCAACCCACACATTGTCAGCCATCCTACCATTGTAGACAGTCTGAAATCTGAGAAAATATAATGATTCAACATGTCTGGTTGGGATACTGCAGCAACTCCTTGTGACAACTGATGGCAGGGACACCCTTTCTTAGGAGGGATGTAAATGTCCAGTGTCTGCTCTTGATATTCTGAGGATATCACAGGAGGACTAGTAGCTAAGCAGAACTATCACAGGGGAAAATACACAGCTGCAGGTAGCAGAGACTTTTTTACAAATGTTTGCATTCTATAGTTTACTTCATGGTGTTACAGCTGTTCATAACTGCCTTTGTTATATTACAAACCTAAGGATTGGGAGGGAAGAAATTAAAGGCATAAATTGAATCTTCCTTTAACATAATCGTTTGGTGTACACAGTGTGAATTATCCTCTCTGAAAGGTATGAAAGGAAAATGTACTGATGGATTTTTATTTCTTTGTATTTTCCTTGTCACATTTTAAAAGAACTTGTTCAAGGGACAGTCAACAAGTTAATGCATTTTGTACTTATCTTAATGTGTTTCTGCTTAAGTAGGTTATTAATATATACTTTTCAACGTTTCTTTCTGATCAGAATGCCAACAGATGACTGACGCCTCTTTCACACACATCAATTAACTATCTTAATGTGCTGGAAGGACATTTGCATTTTTTCCAAATCAAGAATGTATAGAGAGAAGTGTTTTAAACTACATTATAATGAAAGTATTCACATTTAATTACCTACTTTGAATATAATAAAACTAAGTTAGACAAGAAAACAGAAGAAAGCAGTCAACTAAAATACAAATATATTTGCATGCTTGAAACTCTACCAGCTTGATATAACTGGGATACCACGCAGGTTTCACTAGTTCCATACACATGAAAATATGTAAAGAAATTGACATGAATGCTAACAAAGAACATCAAATTATTGCTAATGGATAGCATAAATGACTCTTGAGGGGAAATAGTATATTTGTAGTTAGTTAGTTTATTGAAACTGTAAAACTGTACAAGAATATGAAAGATAATTCAAAGAGGATATAAAACGGTATAAAATATTTCTATTTTACTTTTTATGAGTAAAACTTACTTACTTTTTATGCCAAAAAAAACCAGATTTGGAAAATTAGGGTAACTTGAAAATGGACATAAGACCACTACAAAAATGAATATGAAAAGAGTAATTTACACTGTGCAAAATGCAAGGAACATTAAGAAGTAAATTCAGGACAGTTGAGATCAACCCCCTTTTCTTTGTACTTATAAAGGTCACAGAAATGAAGCGTGCAGCTTTGTGATACAAATGCATTGTCACCAGTGCTTCACTATACAACTAAGTGAAGTTTTTCAAGAGTGCACTGAGCCAGTGATTTCAGTCAAAAATCACAGAATCACAGAAAGGCTGAGGTTATAAAGGACCTCTGCAAGTCATCTGGTCAAACCTACTGCTCAAACAGGGCCATCTAGAGCCATGATCATGTCCAGATGGCTTTTGAGTATCTCCAAGGATAGAGACTCCACAACATTCCTGGGAAACCTGTGTCAATGTTCAGACACCTTCACAGTAAAAAATGCTTCCTGATGTGTATCTACTTGTGTTTAATTATTGTGCCCATTGCCTCTGGCCACCAGGCACCACAGAAAAGAGACTCAGACTTTGGAGCCCAGAGCTGGACACAGTACTATAGGTTTGGCCTTACCAGTGCTGGGTAGTCAAAATGCTGTTTCTTTACCAAAAACTCCACAAAACTTCAAGTACTTACAAGCAAAATGCAAAAGTAACATTGTATCCAGATTATCTGATTTAGGTAATTAAACATAATTTTCATTCTTGCTGTATTTATAAATTTAAAGGAAGCTTTTTCTTGTTACCAAACATCAATACTTCAGTAGCAATGCTCATATTGTATTAAGGAAGCTTTATATATATATATAAAAAACTATATATATATATATATAGTATAGTAATCTAATTCAGAGCTTGATCATTAAATAGGGTGTTTGTATTAGGATAAACTATAGGTAAACAAATTGCAATCTACATATTTTGGCATTGCCTTAACTGAGTGACAAATAGCCATCAGAACACATAGCAGGTGATGCAGCTGCTACACAGCTTTTCTCTACACTAAAAACTCAAGGATACAATACATCTGAAAGAGGAACTGAAATATTAAATAAGCATAGTTCAAGTATTGCAAGGAAGGAATTGATAACTGACTGTTTCTGGGACTACAGGTCTGGAAAAATTAGCATGATTATTTACTGAGGATATAGTTTCATAATTTTTTTGCCAACACACTTGCACCAAAGTAATTAGTTTCATCTCTCAGGCTTTAGGCTTTTAACTCTATATTTAGACTGATATACTCAAGATGGAGATGAGTTCTCTGTTTCTACTGACACTAGCCATAGTTTTCTCAGCTAATGGAAAGGTAACATAAAGCATAAATAGTCAAGAAAAGGACTGCAATTCACACAGAATTGATTTTGTGAAAGAAACCTTTTACATATATGAAATTTATTTTAAAAAAGAGAGTAATTTTAACAGAATTGTAGATATTCTGTGATGACATACGCAGTAAGCTGATTTATCATGTTTCATATGTTAAAACAGAAGCCTTATTTTGTTTTTCAGACAGTAATGGTAAGGAATAAATAATAAAAAGGAAACGTTTGACATAAATAATCCAAGTAACTGTGGGTCAGATATAAAAATGCACTTGTTTCAATAGAAGATATGGAATGAAAATATATTTCTAATATTCTATACCTGACAATTATGACTACACCTAAAAAAAAGATCAAATATTTCCTTCTCATTCTTAGCATTAAAGCCACAACCAAATAAAATTTAATCTGCATTATGAATATGTCAGAGAAATGAGAGAAATTTCTTGAGTCCTATAATCCTATAGGCATCCTAATTAACAGGAACTCACTCGATGCTTAAATCTATTTGGCCACATCTTTACTCAATAAAGATGCACCTCCTTACAAAACAGAAACAATATATGCCTATCATTTGTATAACTTCATTAATTTCAACAAAATGAGACCAGTAAAAATGTGGTCTAGGATCAGATTTGCTGGAGCTTGAATTCAGACACTTTACATCAAAGTAATAGTTTTATAAAGTACTAAGACTCCTAGCCATTTTCCAAGGATGAAAGCATAAAACTGAAAAATATTTTATGTTACACCCTTTAAAATTTCAACTCTTAAAATGTCAAGCTAAGCCAGATACTAAAGTAGGCTATATTTGAATTTATTGTACTCAGAATTGTCTACACCTCCAGAAATTATGTGTGAACTTTCCTTGTTGAGATAATGGTTTTTTTATGTTTTGATCCCAAAGCAAGATTATTTTTTTTATTAAAAGCCTATTCTGAAAACAAAGGAGCAAAACTTCAGTCCACTGAACTGGTTGGATAGAGACCCAGAGGAATGGCACAGTATTTTCTACTTCAACTGCACATTGGAAAAATAAAGGACGAGGCTCATTAGAGGAAAGCTCTTCTTTCAAGGAAGATGTAAGACATTTTTTACTATGACAACATTCACTGGAACCTCCCCAAGGATGGGGGTCCTCATCACTGTAACTTTTCAAGATGTCCCTCGACACAGGGTGCTAGAAATTCTAATCTAGGATCCATCTGCCATGAAAGGTTGGACGAAAATTTATGTTATCTAGTGGAGCAAAATGTAAGCTAAAAGTAGATATGAATATTTCTTCTGACAATGAGAAAAAAAATCACCAAAAAAGGGATAAGTATCAAAGGTACAAAGTGATATTGATTTTCCACAAACACATTTATATTACATAGTAGAATACATTAATCAGCATATCTTAAAGAGCATTGAGACTCTGGACTACCATTGTGATGGTAAAAAAACCCAAAACAAACCCAAAACACCAAACAACTCTAAATAGCATTTGGAGATTGGAGAGGTCTGTTGCCTCTTCTCCAATCATTGACCACTTCTGAAAAGACTCTGACTCTTTCACTATAGTCTGCTGCTAAGTACTTATAGACAGTGATAAAGTCCCCCAAACTCTTTTCCTATTAAGGCTAAGCAGGCCCAGTTCTCCCAATATTTCCATATACAACTTGCATCAGTACCTTAACCATCTTGCTGGCTCTCCATTGGACTCACTCTACTATGTCACTGTCTGCCTTGTGCAGGGGAACAAGTATAACAACACAGTCAGTGAAACAAAAATTATTTCCTTGTTCACAAATTTTGTTAAATTACCAAAAATAATATTATCATCTGTTTCAGCTAAAATGTATCCAACATATTATATGAAGGAAAAGATTATATTTGCTACTGCTACTTGATGTATAGTTATGTATTCATTAGATCTTTTTGAAGAAGATCATCATCTCTCATGATCTTCTTAAGTCTGCATAAGTTAATTCTAATAGGGTTGGGTATTAATTGGAGAGGATAAAAAAGTACATGACAATTTTTATATGATAAAATGCCAGCTTTTTATAAACAACATATATATCAGCAGCCCCAATAGGATAGAAGAAAATATTTTCCCAAAAATCAAGATTGCATATACAATTAAATTTAAACTGCATAAAACATTATTCACAATAAAGAAATTTCCCCAACTGTTAGAATATAGGGAAAAGCAGAGAAAGTAGCTCTTACCTCTTAATCTGAAATTTTTAATAATTTTGTAAACAGGATTTTGTTTTTGACCTCCTAGTTAAATGTAGTGTGCATAGTTTAAGAAAAAAAATTACACAGATTAGGAGAGAGAGGGTCACATTAGCAATAATAATTAGGGTTTTTCCAGATTTTGAAACCTAAATCATTCTTTGATACAGTTTGTGGGTTTATATATAACAGGTGATTTGAAATATTAACAAGGAAACCATAAAGTCTGCCGTCATGCAAGGAACATGATATAGGAAACTATTGTGCTTCTACAAAATTCCACTGGCTTCCACAGGATTAATTACTCCAGCTGAGGGTGTCCCCAACAATTGTACGTAACTTTCCAGATACAGTACTAATCTAAAACAAATTGATGGAATACTGGAGATTGATCTAGAAGTATTAAAGAACAGAATCTCATCTGTCATATGTTTCACTTTTCTAAATCTGTATCCAGATGATTTGTATTACATCTTTGGCTGTTCAGGGTTAAACTATTACTAATTCTTATGAGGGGAAAGAGGACATCTGTAACTTAGCTATCTTGTCTTCTGCACACCATCCCACATCCCTAAGGAATTTCATGTCAGATTTTTATTAAGCACTCAGTAGTGTGAGCTGGGGTACCAAAGTATCAGAAAACTTCAGAACAAGGAGACAACATACTTTTTTTAGTACAAGGGTTATAATTATTTGTACAGGAGACAATGATTTCTTGACATCCAGTTCAAGACTGCTGAACAAATTTCAGAAGGAATTAAGAACAAGCATATTGCAGAAACTATGTGTATTCAATTATTTTTTTTTTTAAATCTCTGTATGATTTGTCCTTGCAGAGAAAAATAAAGACAGACTTGCACGTGGGAGATACTAGTCACACAAACCACAATGTGGGCCTGAATAGAAAACCATGCCTCCTGACAGGATGATTGTATAAAAATGGTGCAAACTGAGGCTTACTGATTTTACTTGTGCTATGGTGGGAGACCTTCCAGACCTTTCTTTAAACCCATTCTAATTTTCAAATGCCCAGTGAAATTTTTGTTTAAAGATGAAAAGCATCAGAGTGGTTTCTTCCATTCCTGTTAAGAACAGCAATTTTTTTTTTTTTTAGTATCTGTCTTTTTGAAAGGATGTCATTACTGCAGACAAATTTATAAAGCTATATCAAAACTACGGATGCATGAACAGCACCTGGGTGCCTCCCGTTGATAAAAGGCTTCAGATGCCAGCACGAAGAGCTCTGTTCCAAGTGAAATGCTGAACCTATCTGATACCACAGTCAGCACAAGGACAACTATTGTTTCATTTAGGCCTGAGGATCCTCTTCTTGCATTTGTGACTTTCAGAATTTATAGTTTAAGTGTAAAAACATAACGGGATTAACAGCTTGAATAAAAGGAATTTCTTATGAAGTGCACACAGTTGTAAGGAAGTACAACACATCTATGTAGCAAATTTTTTCCCTGGTGTAAATGTATTAAAGGCAATATATTTAGAAGAATTTAAAGAAACATTTTTGCTTGGCATTCTCGTGCTTGGATATGTGCTTTCCTTTCTTATTGTGGCTGGTTTGTTTTGTCTAGTGATATTTTATTCTGCATTTACTTTTCTAACAGATTTTAAACTGAAATCAAAGAAAAATATTAATTCACTGTAAAAGAAATAAAATGTACAAATGGTTTTAAAAGAATAAATGTACATCTGAACTCTAATAACCAGATGGGAACTTTCCTATCCAAGAAAGTAAAACTCACATGCATATGACTGTTATATGCTCATTGCCCAGCAGACACACAACACAGATGCCATTTTTTCAGCTAAATATCTCAGGGGACACAGAGCATTCTTAATTTCTTTTAAATAATTCAACAGAATATCAATGATTCCAAAATGCCTTAAATGCATAAGTCTGTTTAAATTAGCTGTCTATATAAGTAAAGTATTCATGACAAGATTTTACCCTGTGAAAAGCTCAAACTTAAGTTTAAAAATAATCTGGACACTAACCTTAAATCTAAATTCCAAATCATTAAGATTAAGTAGCATTTGATCTAGGACTTCCACATTTGCTTTTTGCCTCTTGCTGCGCAAATTCTATCATATAAAGAGTTAATGAAGAGTTAACTTAATTCCCTATAATTTATAGAGTCAAAGACGCTGAATATGATTACCAGTGCAATGGGCTGAACTGACATCTTTGAAATTTGATAACTATTCACCACAAATAGAAATCCTTAATGTGACTGTCAGAAGAGAAAACGAAACGAAACCAAACCAAACCAAACCAAAAACACACCCACAAACCAAAACTAAACCCAAACAACTTAACTTGAAAAAGCAGATTAAATTGTAAATGTCATCAGGCAGTAGATAATTGTGCATACAGGTGTGGGTAAAAATCTCAAGCAGAAGTCTATAAATTGTTAGCTGCAGTCATTGTGTGGATATATTGTAAATTTTGGCAACACCTGGACAAAAAAAAGTTGCATGTCTTCACTCTTCCAGTTAAAAGAGAGACATGAAAGAGCATCACCCATCATATCACCTGTTGTGCTTCTGCACAAAGGATGCTAAGTCTGTGAGAAATGGGAGTTTGGGCAGTCAGGGAGAAGAGCTTGTGCTGAAAAGCATAAACTACTAAAAAAACCAAGTGGTGTTGTAGACAAGGGGGTAGGTAAAGAAGAAGGTAAAGATCTTGGCTGGAGGAAAGATCCTAGATGTGTGGGAAGAAACTGGAGATCAGACATACGTGTGGAAACAAATGCCAGGGGATGCACTGATATTGTGGTTGGCAACTCCCGAGACTGACAGTTCTGAGAGATGACTCAGCATGAACCAACATGACTTTCTACATGATCTTCCCATTAAAGAAAAATATAAAATATAAATATTTGAAATATTGCTGGTAAATATATTGCTGAAGACGTGCAAACAGGTGAGTGTGTGAGATAACCAAGTATGGTAAAAGATTTAGTCTAGTTTGTTCTTAAAGACAGCCCACCATCTAGATCTACTATGGACTGTCATTTACACTGGTGCCCATGACAGTGGCTTTACTGGTACCAAAGGTGACATTTTGAAGAGACTGACAATGTGTGACTTCTCTTGTCAGAGAATATCACTTTACCTACAATAAGTGAGTATACTAGATGGTAACATTATATCAAAAAGACTGCATTAAGATGACTGGAGGAGTATCCATTGCAAGGTATTGAGGACTGTGTTGCATAAGACAATTAATTTCCATCCAGATTAACAGGCCATCTGGAATACAGCTGTTTATCACTGTAATCTGGTCATAAACTGTCCTGCTGTTTTTGCTGCTATCATTGGTCCTGATGGATATTAGACCACTTTTATAGCACAGAATCACAGAATCAAAGACTTGTAGAATGGTTTGGGTTGGAAGGGACTTTTAAAGATCACCTACTTCAACTTGCCTGCCATGACCAGTGATATCTTCATGAGACCAAGTTGCTCAAAATGCTATTCTACCTGGCTTTGAATACTTCCAGGGAGGAGGACAGAAGGAAGACATTTTCTATTAGACTGATCCAACCTAAAAGCTACTATAATTCTGTCTGGGTTGAGGCTTCTGGTGTGCTGGAGACTGTGCTCCATCCCACACTGGAGTCCATGCCACCTGACGTCTCATCACCATTTCTGCACAGGTTTCAACAGAGGACTCTGCTGGCCCACTCTGCACCCCTGCTGTGACAACTGCTTGAACACTCTTAGCTGTCCTCTTGGTACCAGATGTATTTTATCGAATAAGTAATCAAAGAGTAGTACATCTCTTTAACATAACTTGCTGGTACAGCTAGATATACAATGCCTTCAAGTTGTATGATAAAAATGGGAAATTTAAGTAAACAAAAAAAATTTGTCCTTACAGTCAAACAATAGGAGTCAGTCTAGTTTTCTCCCTTGCAACAACAGGATAATAAATTTCTCTTCCATCTAGTATCTTAGTGAACTGGTGTGAAGCTATGGTAAGGATAAAGGAAAACAAAAAAATAAAACAATGAGAAATGAATACTCAGAAATTTGAAAAAACAAGTTAATGTCCTCTGAGGAGAGCAGCTGAGCTATATTTAGTATAAAAAATAAATAAACATAAAAGAAAAATTTCATGTTTGATATAATATTTAAAGTCAGGGCAAGCCAAAGTACAAACTTACCACAGGTTTTAGTACTGAGGTGGTAAAATGTTGGTGTGATTATTCTGAGGCATCTAAACAAGCAAATAAAATGGTTATCTTTATGATAATTTCCTACTGAAAAATGTTTTCCCCTCACATTCATGAAAAACAGAGCAATCTGGTTTTACAGATACACTGATGGAGGGCAAAGAAGTTATTTTTTCACAGCACTCAAGATGCACCATCACCACTTCCTGTAACAGAGAATTTTAACAATGATGTGTCAGTTTAATGCAAGACCATGGAGACCAACTACTTTGTGTGCTGTTATAAGGTGAGATAAACATCACAGAATAATTTCTGTATGTGTCTATAGGGATCCCATTATGAGTCTATCATGCTGGCATTACACTGTGAAATTATGATGGGGAAAAAAAATAATTTAAATTTGTACTGCATGACAATGTTGTTCCAGCATGAGTTAATGATATACAGCAACTGAAATGCAAGCCATTCTTTCCCTGTATTTTGATTAGAGCTCTACCTAACCAAGAAGTTTTGATTCCCATGTACTGTAAAAAGCAGACAAAAACTCAATATAAAAGTAAATTATCAGAATTGCTTTCAGTTAATTGTGCATTCTTCTCTACTCAGGGTAAATATTAAGACTTTAGGCTAAATCAAGATGTTGCTTTACAAATTTACCCTCAACAGAAATTCGCCTACTAGAGACAAACTAATCCACACAATAAGGAATCAATTATCTGTGCCCCATAATCTAAAAAAATAAAGTATCTGCTCCTCAGTTACTCATATTTCCATTTGCTTTCTTCAGTCAAATTATTCTTATGCACCTGCCAACACGGAATTCTTTTGATAACAAAATTGTTTTGAGCTTGCTCATTCAGGTGTACTAACATATCTATTTAAGTGTACATTTCCTGATATATAATTATTTCTCCTTCATGATCAGTGATTTGCACTATGGAAGCAATTTTTACCTTACCCACTGATAAAATACTATTTTTTTTTTTATCATAAAATCCTCCCGTGAACTACTTTTGGGTCCACATTATTGGTTTTCATTTTATGAATACAACCACTTCTTCTATGATTTTCAATTTAAAATGATGTTTCATACTATTTCTAAATTTTGAATTTGCTTTTTCATTCTGTTGTCCTTTTGCATTTGCCTAGAGATTTTATTAAGTGTCAGCTTTTTGCATGACATGTATTTAACTAACTTTATTTCTGTTTTTGTTTTTCAGGGAAACAGTAGCTTGAACATGTTTCTTTACTGAACTACTAAGAAGGAAGTGGTAAGAAGGCTTTCTGTTCAAAACAAATTAGTTCAGCCCTAAACCTCACAGATTCATCACAGAATTACTGAGGCTTGAAAAGACTTCTGAGATCATGAAGTCCAGACTTAATCAACAAACTCACCATTGTTTCATTTAGGCCTGAGGATCCTCTTCTTGCATTTGTGACTTTCAGAATTTATAGTTTAAGTGTAAAAACATAATGGGATTAACAGCTTGAACAAAAGGAATTTCTTATGAAGTGCACACAGTTGTAAGGAAGTACAACACATCTATGTAGCAAATTTTTTCCCTGGTGTAAATGTATTAAAGGCAATATATTTAGAAGAATTTAAAGAAACATTTTTGCTTGGCATTCTTGTGCTTGGATATGTGCTTTTCTTTCTTATTGTGGCTGGTTTGTTTTGTCTAGTGATATTTTATTCTACATTTACTTTTCTAACAGATTTTAAACTGAAATCAAAGAAAAATATTAATTCACTGTAAAAGAAATAAAATGTACAAATGGTTTTAAAAGAATAAATGTACATCTGAACTCTAATAACCAGATGGGAACTTTCCTATCCAAGAAAGTAAAACTCACATGCATATGACTGTTATATGCTCATTGCCCAGCAGACACACAACACAGATGCCATTTTTTCAGCTAAATATCTCAGGGGACACAGAGCATTCTTAATTTCTTTTAAATAATTCAACAGAATATCAATGATTCCAAAATGCCTTAAATGCATAAGTCTGTTTAAATTAGCTGTCTATATAAGTAAAGTATTCATGACAAGATTTTACCCTGTGAAAAGCTCAAACTTAAGTTTAAAAATAATCTGGACACTAACCTTAAATCTAAATTCCAAATCATTAAGATTAAGTAGCATTTGATCTAGGACTTCCACGTTTGCTTTTTGCCTCTTGCTGCACAAATTCTATCATATAAAGAGTTAATGAAGAGTTAACTTAATTCCCTATAATTTATAGAGTCAAAGACGCTGAATATGATTACCAGTGCAATGGGCTGAACTGACATCTTTGAAATTTGATAACTATTCACCACAAATAGAAATCCTTAATGTGACTGTCAGAAGAGAAAACCAAACCAAACCAAACCAAACCAAACCAAAAACACACCCACAAACCAAAACTAAACCCAAACAACTTAACTTGAAAAAGCAGATTAAATTGTAAATGTCATCAGGCAGTAGATAATTGTGCATACAGGTGTGGGTAAAAATCTCAAGAAGAAGTCTACAAATTGTTAGCTGCAGTCATTGTGTGGATATATTGTAAATTTTGGCAACACCTGGACAAAAAAAAGTTGCATGTCTTCACTCTTCCAGTTAAAAGAGAGACATGAAAGAGCATCACCCATCATATCACCCGTTGTGCTTCTGCACAAAGGATGCTAAGTCTGTGAGAAATGGGAGTTTGGGCAGTCAGGGAGAAGAGCTTGTGCTGAAAAGCATAAACTACTAAAAAAACCAAGTGGTGTTGTAGACAAGGGGGTAGGTAAAGAAGAAGGTAAAGATCTTGGCTGGAGGAAAGATCCTAGATGTGTGGGAAGAAACTGGAGATCAGACATACATGTGGAAACAAATGCCAGGGGATGCACTGATATTGTGGTTGGCAACTCCCGAGACTGACAGTTCTGAGAGATGACTCAGCATGAACCAACATGACTTTCTAGACTGACAGTTCTGAGAGATGACTCAGCATGAACCAACATGACTTTCTACCTGATCTTCCCATTAAAGAAAAATATAAAATATAAATATTTGAAATATTGCTGGTAAATATATTGCTGAAGAGGTGCAAACAGGTGAGTGTGTGGGATAACCAAGTATGGTAAAAGATTTAATCTAGTTTGTTCTTAAAGACAGCCCACCATCTAGATCTACTATGGACTGTCATTTACACTGGTGCCCATGACAGTGGCTTGACTGGTACCAAAGGTGACATTTTGAAGAGACTGAAAATGTGTGACTTCTCTTGTCAGAGAATATCACTTTACCTACAATAAATGAGTATACTAGATGGTAAAATTATATCAAAAAGCCTGCATTAAGATGACTGGAGAAGTATCCATTGCAAAGTATTGAGGACTGTGTTGCATGAGACAATTAATTTCCATCCAGATTAACAGGCCATCTGGAATACAGCTGTTTATCACTGTAATCTGGTCATAAACTGTCCTGCTGTTTTTGCTGCTGTCACCATTGGTCCTGATGGGTATTAGACCACTTTTACAGCACAGAATCACAGTATCAAAGACTTGTAGAATGGTTTGGGTTGGAAGGGACTTTTAAAGATCACCTAGTTCAACTTGCCTGCCATGACCAGTGATATCTTCATGAGACCAAGTTGCTCAAAATGCTATTCTACCTGGCTTTGAATACTTCCAGGGAGGAGGACAGAAGGAAGACATTTTCTATTAGACTGATCCAACCTAAAAGCTACTATAATTCTGTCTGGGTTGAGGCTTCTGGTGTGCTGGAGACTGTGCTCCATCCCACACTGGAGTCCATGCCACCTGACGTCTCATCACCATTTCTGCACAGGTTTCAACAGAGGACTCTGCTGGCCCACTCTGCACCCCTGCTGTGACAACTGCTTGAACACTCTTAGCTGTCCTCTTGGTACCAGATGTATTTTATCTAATAAGTAATCAAAGAGTAGTATATCTCTTTAACATAACTTGCTGGTACAGCTAGATATACAATGCCTTCAAGTTGTATGATAAAAATGGGAAATTTAAGTAAACAAAAAAAATTTGTCCTTACAGTCAAACAATAGGAGTCAGTCTAGTTTTCTCCCTTGCAACAACAGGATAATAAATTTCTCTTCCATCTAGTATCTTAGTGAACTGGTGTGAAGCTATGGTAAGGATAAAGGAAAACAAAAAAATAAAACAATGAGAAATGAATACTCAGAAATTTGAAAAAACAAGTTAATGTCCTCTGAGGAGAGCAGCTGAGCTATATTTAGTATAAAAAATAAATAAACATAAAAGAAAAATTTCATGTTTGATATAATATTTAAAGTCAGGGCAAGCCAAAGTACAAACTTACCACAGGTTTTAGTACTGAGGTGGTAAAATGTTGGTGTGATTATTCTGAGGCATCTAAACAAGCAAATAAAATGGTTATCTTTATGATAATTTCCTACTGAAAAATGTTTTCCCCTCACATTCATGAAAAACAGAGCAATCTGGTTTTACAGAAACACTGATGGAGGGCAAAGAAGTTATTTTTTCACAGCACTCAAGATGCACCATCACCACTTCCTGTAACAGAGAATTTTAACAATGATGTGTCAGTTTAATGCAAGACCATGGAGACCAACTACTTTGTGTGCTGTTATAAGGTGAGATAAACATCACAGAATAATTTCTGTATGTGTCTATAGGGATCCCATTATGAGTCTATCATGCTGGCATTACACTGTGAAATTATGATGGGGAAAAAAAATAATTTAAATTTGTACTGCATGACAATGTTGTTCCAGCATGAGTTAATGATATACAGCAACTGAAATGCAAGCCATTCTTTCCCTGTATTTTGATTAGAGCTCTACCTAACCAAGAAGTTTTGATTCCCATGTACTGTAAAAAGCAGACAAAAACTCAATATAAAAGTAAATTATCAGAATTGCTTTCAGTTAATTGTGCATTCTTCTCTACTCAGGGTAAATATTAAGACTTTAGGCTAAATCAAGATGTTGCTTTACAAATTTACCCTCAACAGAAATTCGCCTACTAGAGACAAACTAATCCACACAATAAGGAATCAATTATCTGTGCCCCATAATCTAAAAAAATAAAGTATCTGCTCCTCAGTTACTCATATTTCCATTTGCTTTCTTCAGTCAAATTATTCTTATGCACCTGCCAACACGGAATTCTTTTGATAACAAAATTGTTTTGAGCTTGCTCATTCAGGTGTACTAACATATCTATTTAAGTGTACATTTCCTGATATATAATTATTTCTCCTTCATGATCAGTGATTTGCACTATGGAAGCAATTTTTACCTTACCCACTGATAAAATACTATTTTTTTTTTTATCATAAAATCCTCCCGTGAACTACTTTTGGGTCCACATTATTGGTTTTCATTTTATGAATACAACCACTTCTTCTATGATTTTCAATTTAAAATGATGTTTCATACTATTTCTAAATTTTGAATTTGCTTTTTCATTCTGTTGTCCTTTTGCATTTGCCTAGAGATTTTATTAAGTGTCAGCTTTTTGCATGACATGTATTTAACTAACTTTATTTCTGTTTTTGTTTTTCAGGGAAACAGTAGCTTGAACATGTTTCTTTACTGAACTACTAAGAAGGAAGTGGTAAGAAGGCTTTCTGTTCAAAACAAATTAGTTCAGCCCTAAACCTCACAGATTCATCACAGAATTACTGAGGCTTGAAAAGACTTCTGAGATCATGAAGTCCAGACTTAATCAACAAACTCACCATTGTTTCATAGCTCTTGTGCCAGGGAATGAAAGAACTTTCTGATATTCACAGAATCATAAAATCCTGGGTTGGAAGAGACCTCAAGGATCATCGAGACCAACTTTTCCAAGTAAAAACACAATTTTAAATGAGTTGGCCCAGAACCCTGTCAAGCTGAGTCTTAGAACAGCCCAATGTAGAGGAATCCACTACTTCCCTTGAGAGATTATGCCAATGTCTTATTGTTCATATGGTGAAAAATTATCCTATTGAGTCTAATCAGAATCTCCCCAGAAGTAACTTGTACCCATTACCCCTTGTCTTTTCCATGGGACTCCTTCATAAAAGGGAGCCTCCATCTTATCGATAGCCACCCATTATGTACTGGTACATGGTACTCCCCTGAGCCTTCTCTTCTCAAGGCTGAACAAACCCAGTTCTCTCAGCCTTTCTCCATAGAGCAGATGCTCCAGTCCTCTGATCATCCTTGTTGCACTTCTCTGGACCTTTTCCAGCCTGTCTGCATCTTTTTTGATATAGCAGGGACCACAACAGAAACCAGTACTACAGATGTGGCCTGACAAGCGCCGAGTAGGGTGGGATATTTTCTTCAAGAATGCTTGTTTCCCCAGCAGGTATAGGAATAGATAAAGAGTTTCTCAAGTGTGTTGTTTCATGGGACAAAGCACTGGAGTTTGAAAACCCAAGCTACACAGAAATTTTTCACTTAAAAAGTGAGTAAAGTGCTGGTGAAAGTATCGGACAAGTATTATCCTTAAGTAAAAGCACTTAAAACTAGTACAGTGACATCCCACAAGTAGCCTAAACAATATATTACTTGCTCAGACTTCAGAGGGACCTCCTTCGAGACTTCAAATTAAATTAATGTAAAAATACCTACTACACATTATTATTTAAACTACCTAGTGGGGAAGCATGATATGGTAAATTAGGAAGCAAACCAAAATAAATAGGTCTATGGTCATTTTAGTATTAAGGAGAAAAGGATCACTTGAATATTAATTTAGTTTGGGATGTGACATATGAAGCTTAGCATATTATTGTTCACACACATCCTACAATTACCTTACTTTAGGCTGAGGTTTTTAGATTATTTCTTTATAAAATGCATAGCCCATAATGGAAAATTAAGAAGTGTAGAGATTGTAGCCAGTTTTAGCCTTTCCAAAACAAACATG
Source organism: Florisuga fusca (assembly GCA_038090715.1). Classification (NCBI taxonomy): domain Eukaryota; kingdom Metazoa; phylum Chordata; class Aves; order Apodiformes; family Trochilidae; genus Florisuga; species Florisuga fusca. The sequence continues at coordinate 72,766,662 of JAAWXA010000001.1, read as the reverse complement.
GATTCCTATGAGTTGCTTAAAGATCTCTGAGAGTACGCTTTATGTGTTATTAATCCAATTACACTAAAAGGATTCTTCAATTTAAAAATTAAAAACTGATCAAAGGTGATATCAGATCTCAGAAAGAAAGTAGGTATTTCTTCAGGGAAATGTTGTGGGAGTCAGCTAATTTTAGAAGCAGCCTAAGCCACAGAAACATATAACTTGTCGACACAGCCACCAAATCAGCCAGTTCCTCCTTTCTCACTCCTGAAAGCTGCTGATCATGAAATAAATGCTTCTTTCAGAAGAGTTAACATTTTCTTCATATCTCCTTCAGAAACCTTTTCAGTACACTGTCATAAAATTAAGACTTGTGCCAAAAAAGAATCAATATGGAGTGAAAAAACCTGAAGATAAAGAGACTAAAGTCTTAGATACAGTAGAAGCAGATAATTTGTTAGATAAAGTTTCTGGATTATTTTAGGATCTGAGAATGGCCTATTCTACAGAGGAAGGCTAAAAATATGTAACGCTTATAAAAGAAGTTGGTCAGAAAGGAATCTTGAGTGTATTAATAAACTATGGCACTCTGTTATGTGACCTGTGGTGTTAAGACTAAATGAAAGGTACCTGTGGGATTTATTCACTACCTATTTTGTCAGGCCAGGTCAGGTGTTTAACTGTAATTAGCAGTCAGTGGAAATCAGGCACCTATGTCCCTAAGGTGCTTTGGAAACAATCTCCTAGAGGACAGAAAATGAGAAAAGAGCAGTTTTGCACATCTCATAATTGAAAAGAATTAAACCATTTTTATAAGGTATATTAACACCATTAAACTTAATATTAATAATAAAAATTAATTATTATTAATATTAATATTAAGAATAATTTTAAGATCACAAAAATGTATTTTGAGAATGTTCACAATTGCTGTATTCAAAAAGAAATGAAAAATTAAAAAAAAAAAAGTCTAAGGTGATTTTGGGAACTAGAACCCATCTGAATGGAAACACAGAAGACATCCAGGATGGCAATATATATATTTGCTTCTTTCACACAGGGTTTGGTCCGTATTAGATTGCACTTCATGTCACTGTTCCTCTCAAAACCTGGTGTCAGTCTGGTAGGGATACAAAGTAGAAAAACACTTTATGAAATACCAAGATCAGCTACAGTTCCTGTGTACTTCTACAGTCTAATCAGATGTAGGAATTCATCTCTGTTGTAAATAAGGACTCAAACCAAATCCCTTACAGGTAGTTGATTTCCATTTCAGGCATGGAGTTTATCTTTCTCATTCTTACATTTTTGTTCAAACAACCTGTACTTCAAAGCACTTTTAGCACAGGCATTTCAACAACTTTTTGTTGGGAAATCAGATTTATTATAGTGTCTGTTTGCACTGACTGAAACAAAACATAATAACCTACTATTTTAAATGATTTTTTACTCAAGGGATATATTTTTTTCATTTAAAGATCAAATTTATTTCTAGGGAATCAAATCTAAATGCTCATCTTGGCCGTTCTTACCACAAACTTGAAGACAGTTCTGACTATAGGACTGCTGCCTTGTTCTTCTCCATAATCCCTAGCAGCTGTAACTGCTTAATAAGTAACTGACCAGGAGCACAACATTATTTTGCTCTTAAATAATTGCTCTTAAAGAGGTATTAGAAATAGTATTCAAATACATGAAATTTATTGACTCAGAAATTAACAACACAGATGCTCTCACCCACCACGCGCATCCTTTTTTTTCAATGATGATTTAATGATTTCTTGTACACTATTAGTCCAAGCAATTAAAAAGCTAGTAAATAGTCACAGTGGAGAGTAAATTGCCTTTCATGCTTTCATATAGCTATGTGTGTAGCTATAAAATAAGATATTGTCAGTCTGTTAAAATCACAGCATAATCCTTTGCTCATCAGTTGTTTATAGCTTAGCATATCTCAACATCTTACTATAAGTACTGAAGGTCATTCTTCCATATTGTGTCACACTTGAAGAGCATAAAGAAAACAGCATTATTTAAGGTACTGCAAATATCAGGAAATAAATTTTACTGTTGTATCACAATTATGTCATCTAGGTTAAATGCAATTGTGAACAAGTGCAACTAAGAATAAGGTTTAAATTAATAATAAGAAAAATACTCAGTTGAATTAATAAAAAAGATCTGAGAAAAAAAAATTACACACGGACATGTTAAAAATTTTTCTGTACTGCATACAAACAGATTTTTCCTTATTATTGTTAAAGTATTTGTTTACAAATGTTGTGAAGCTAAATTAATGAGATGTCATGGTTTGAGTGGACCAGGTTAATTTTTGGTACCAATATGAGGACCCAAAGAGGGGGTCTTTAGGACCCTAAAGGATACAAGAGGGGAGGAGTACAGAGGCATCAATATTTCCTCCCATTTCCTGCCCATACTCTAGAAAAGTGAGGAGGACCAGAAGCCTGAACCCTCTTTTCCTGCTCCTTCTTTCCCTACGACATCTCTGTGCTCCATTCTGAGTCCTTGGACAATCCCCAACTTTGCCATCACCTTGACACTTGCTCTTCAGAATCCACATCCATCGTGGGCTGGGAGCAGCCCTGGACGCCTCTCCTGAATCAGCCCTGATGCATGGGGCCCTCAAGACAACTATGCCTGCAATCATCAAGATCAGGTTTTGTATATTTGTATATTTGTATGTTTCTGCTCTTCTCTTGGTCTAGTAAAATTTTTTCCATTTTAATTTCCAGCTTCTAAGTCTCTTGTCCTTATTCACCTTTTATTTTCCCTTGGAAGAGTGGAGGGGGGTAATAGCAATTCTGTCCTTAGGGTTTTTTTCCGCACAGATCGCTAAACTGTGTCAAGAGAGAAGACCTGTTTTTCCTTTTAACTTAGGAACTATTTCCTTTTTTATAGTGATCAATAGTTTTTTTCTATTTATCAGTGTTATGGATAACACTAAAAAATGAATATTCAATTTACTACACTTTGAGTCTACAAGGTCACAGAAGTCTCATTCAAGATAATTAGAAGTATTAACTGAGTTATCTGTCATAATTACTATTAATCATAGAAAAGCTTGGAATAACATAAAAACTTGAGAAGACTGAAGGAGAGGCACATATATTACTGCTATGTTGAAAGTCCCAACGAGAGGGCTCTTAGAAGTTTAGCTATGTTAGCTTGACAATTCTTCCAAAAAACAATTATAGGAAGATTTGGTTAGAACTTAGAGACAAATTGGAGGACAGCATTGTAATTAACATCAATGATCACTATTTTAGGAAAATATGCAGTATCAAATAAAATTTACACTCGTGGCAAGTACCATTAAGAGAAGGCATGCTGACACAAAAAACTCTGCATTTCTGTGTATTTTCTGGCTTACAACGTTCTGAATAACACATCAATGCTATGCAAAATAAGAGGTCCCCAGATTTACTAAAATTCAAATTAGCTAACTGAGATTTACGTAACTTTGGCTATGAAACCTCTGCAGAGCAGGAGGGTTTTTTTAATCAGGTATGGAAGAGATATATTCTTAATATAAAGATGCTCAGCATTTTAATAATCAAAACATATATAACTTAGCAAAATTTGCACTTCGAAGTAAGGCTGACAGAATAATATATATTGATGGAGACATGGAAGTTTTAAAAATTACATGGCTTTGTAAGATGACTGGACAATGAAAATAGGTTAAACTGTGAAGTTTGGCAAAACTGGCAGGTAGAGATTAAACTCCTGTGCAGAGATACTTACAAAGGGATTATGGATCGCAGTGATATCTCACCTGCTGCAAAAAAGTAAAATGTTGTATCTAAGATGTTGGTGTATGAAGTGAGAGGTTAAATATGAATAGGAAGAACAGTACCAGTGAGACCACTATGGCAGTTTTCTATCTAGTTCTTGGGTTGGAATTTCTAAAATGATTTGGGAAAGCTTCAGGTTTTCAGGACTTTTTCTCACAAAGACATTTAGAAACATCTTTTAATCTAATTTGCCTGAACAAATACAGATTATTGCATAGAAAAAAAAGATAAAAAAGACAGCCTCTTCCACCAGACTTTGTATCAATTACACTTTTTGCCCATTCCAGGAGTCAGAATATCTCATGATTAGTACTGAATCTATTTACTTTTAGATATTTACTTCTCAAATGTAAATTTTTAACGCTGACTTTCAGCCAAACATTAGTTTTGCTTGGGCTCACAGAAATGGCAAGAAGAGTAAACTATATCTTTCTGTTCGAATCTGAATCAAATCTGATCAAACCTCTATTCTCATTCATCTTTATTCATACAGAATTTATGTAGAAAAAGATTTAATTAAATATGTCCATAATTGTAATGAAAACAGCTTTTGCAAATTATTTAAAGGTTATTGATAGACAAATTACACATTGTTTATAATTATTATGAATGCAATCCACTGAATCATTCTGACCTTGTGAAATGACCATGCATCTGAGATACGAAATTTTCCCGAAATACCCCTTTATTGTTACATTTCTCTGACATATAAAACCCCAAGTTTTTTAATGACAGTGTTTTAGGCCAGAATCCAAGAAAGCACTTAACTATGGGTACAATTTAAGTGTGTGAGGAATGGTATTGATTTCAGTTGAGGTACTTACATAATTAGAGTTACTCAGGTGATTAAATACTCCACTGGACTTGGACTCGATTGGCATGGCATAATATTCACCTTTATGCAGAAAAGCAGAGTCAGCAGAAAAAATAAAATTCATAAGAGACTTTTAAAACAGGGACTCCATTGTGGGCTTACACTCAAACTTTTGGAAAACAGAACACACCCTGGCTACGAAACAGATCACATGGCCAAAGAATTATATGGCTCTCATTTTTCTTTTAAAACAGTAGCAACCTGGGGAGTTATCTGTGTGAAAAGCACCAAATGAGTGTGGGAAACTCACTTGTGATATTCCAGAGTGGGAGACTTTGTGTGTCACGTGGATAGGTTGTGGAGCAGAAATTTGACAGATGGGTGCCCTTGGGTGCACCCATGTATTTCTAGAAGGGTGCTACTAAAGCTTCTCTGAGGTTCAGCTAGGCAGCAGTGTAGTACTGCTGACTCCTACTGAGCAGAGACAATATGCTGCTCAAAAATGAGGCCAGAAATCCCTAAGTGGCATCACAGAATGGAAGAGAGGATGTGGCATAACACTGTATGTAAGAGCAACACATAGGATTAGCAGCAGGGTGGTCTGGGGCAGATGCTCATGATGCAAACCTCACTTGCTCTCTGTGGGACTTGCTCCATCCTACAGTTGGTCATAATGATCAGTTCAACTTTTCTCCTCATCACGTATTCTTTGTGGTGATTCAAAGTGGGACATGGAGCTATAATGCAGACATTATAGCATTTTACTGTCATGTCACATTGGTGAAAACAGGCAAAAGACCATCTGGATCCTAGATGTCTTAAGGTCTGTGTCAAAAGTGTATGCTAAAACCAGATCAAAGGATTTACATAAATGTTATTAGTGGTATTGAGAATGCCATAGCATTTTACCACATGCCTTCTTATAGGGCTCACAAATAAATGACTTGAGCATATGTGGGTGGAATTTATCAAACAAGCTTCTCTCAGAGATTATCAGCAAATCTAATGTATTAAGTTTTTATCTGATCTGGTTCAAACTGAAATGCCTCCACCTTTTATTTCTTTTTGCAGAAACACTCACTGAATGATTTATGAAGTCAAACAATTGCTGAAGCAGTTTGATGGGACAGACTCATTTAAAGTTAAGATATGCTTCACAATGTACTAATTGAATTACTCTAGTATTTATGACTCCTGTTATTACAACTAATTTACATAACCATGTAATAATTACATGAGAACATTATTCAGCACTATTCCTTTACCTTGATAGTAAAAAAATCTATGGTTTTGGAATGCACAAATATCAACTACATTGCCACTAGGATGCAATTGCTATCATCTTGTCAATATGTGTTTCCTCTAATGAGTCTACAACTCGTCTGCCACTACAGGACTTAATTACTTATGGTTACTTTTGGAGTTTAGCCATTTCAAGCCTGAACTTTTATTTTCATATACAATATTTTGGTGTTAGAATAGTTATTTGCAATACTTTTCATGAAGTTCTACTCAAAGTAACAGTTATCACTCAAGGATTGACGACAGTCCACTCACTTTTCCTTTTTCCTCTGTTTTGCACCATGGCTTTTTTCTAAGTTTTCTTCTGTCAAAACAGAAGGTTTTTTTAAATCATTCTAGGCAGTTTACATGTAAACTTAAAAGCAAAAGCAAATGAATTCTGAAGAAAGAAAATGGGCCCTTGGCTGAAAAGAAATAAGCTTCTTCATAAGAGACTTTTAAGGTGTGTATTTAAATTTTATTCCTTTTAGTCTTATCGCTTTTTTTCATTATTGGTTAATAGTGTTGCGGATTGCAGTGTGCTCAGAGGTTTAAATTCATTGCCCTAAATGCTGGTATATATACAGCCCACACAAACAGGGCTGTTCTGCTAGCTTAGAACCCCCATAGAAAAAACAGACCAAGTGGGGAAATGGAAACAGTCACACAAACAAGAAAATTAATTTCTCATGTCGTGAGCGCAGTTGAAAAGGTTTCACCTACATTGTTCATAGTTCTGGCAATTTTATTTCTTGTTTTTACAAATGAGAAAAGAAAATGAGAAATGCTGTACAATGCCTTCAGAGAGAAAAGAAGAATCTAAAGGCCAGCAGACTGCACTGCAGCTCATTAACCACTGACGAAAATTATGCAGCTGAATCTTGCTGCAAGATGCATAAACAAAGATGAAACATAAACAGTTTGCAATTGCAGTATCCTGAAGATGAATGAAAAATAGTTCAAAAATTTTTTTCCATGTCAGAGAGGTTCAGACAGTCAATATTTAACACTGAGCTATCTGTACCTGAACTCTGGGCTAGCTGGACTGTGGCTCACAGAATTACACTTGGTGCTGATATAAATATTGTCCTGCACAAAACAGTGTTCATCAATAGAGAACACACACAGATATATGAAGTGTCACAATTCTTTTTATTTGAAGGAAAGAAGAAAAGGTAGGACATATGTTATGTTGTCTGTGAACTGTGGCTATATGATATTTAACAAGGAATGAATTGAGGACAGGGCCAGATTTTTCATGGTGTTTACAGCATGTACTCCTGCAGCTCTAACATAGATGAACCAAGTGTGTAAAATTATTGGATGGCAAGAAAAGAAGTTTAAATCCAAACCTTGTGAAAATCAATACTGAATATAGAATTATCCAGTCTACTGACCTTTATGTCACTTGTGTTGTTCCAGGATTTTCACAGCTTTATTTTACAGTCCTTCTCTTCTGCCTACATATATGCTTAATGCTGGTTAACGTCAATAAAATTATATTTCTTAATTTTACTTTTTATGTTGTAAATGAGGGGCATAATTGGGTTTTCTGAAAGTTTATAGGGACTTATATGGCATGTGTTTTCTGTATATTGCTTTAAAATAGAGCCTTACTGTTTCTGCTGAAATGTTTATTCTCAACATATTTTACATTGCATTTACATTACATTTACATTACATTTACATTTAACATAGCTATTGCTCTTGGCATATCTGTCATTATGTTTATTTTCTTTCCATTTTTAAATTTGCTTTTAGCATTTCTTGGAACTATATTTTATTTTGTTAAAAATCAGATAATAGTCAGAAAGAGATGAAGCCTGTAGCAACCAGAAATTCAAGTTTTAAATGCTTAAAGACCCTGAATGCTTTAAAGAAAGAACATTTATAATTTTATCTTGCTATAACATTATACAGTTTGAGATAATTATTTATACAGGATAATTTAGAATATCTACAGAGCAATTTGCCCACTGTACTTTTGCTCCAGTTCCACTCCAATAGCTGACATAAGCTACTTACCCTGTAATGTTGGATTTAGGGCACTTTTCCTCATTCTCTTCAGAACAGCCGTAAAATTAAGATTATTGCAATTTGATAACATATTTCATAAAAGCAGAATTCTTGGCCTGTTTCTAGGAACATTCCCAAATAAGCCCCAAATAAACTATAACTACCATACATTTTAACTGTGGCTAGCATACCTTTTTCCAGGTATGGTGGTAAATAATTTTTATCTAGATGTGTCTAAGCACTAAGCAGTTTGAGTTGATCAAACCTCTTAAACAAAGACAAAAACAGGGAAGCCCAACTATCAGGAAGTTTCAGATAACTGAAAAATCCTCATAACTCGAGGTATTAAAATCAGAAAAGAAACCCAGCAGCTTTTTGATATTTTTGGTATTATTCTCTAAGAAAGAGGACTTTAAAAATACCCCGTCAGGCAACTCCAGTGACAGCTGAGTCGCTGGTGCCAGCTGGATTTTTCTGCGGGAAAACACATCTAGCCTGAAGGCAAATGGTTAGCTGTGGGTAAGATGTCTGGCTTTGAGGACCTCTAGGCTGCTCTCCAAAGGCTTGATCCTATTGAACTCAAAAGGATGTTCTCTGTTGATTCAAATTTTCTTTGGCTCAGATGTTAAATTCCCCAAGCCAAGACTTCCACAGTGAGTATTTCACCTGCTAATCCAATCAAGAAGATGACACAGTACTTCTTTGTGAGGTATTTGTTAAACTTTGGAAAATAAAAAAAAAAAAAAAAAAAAAAAAAAAAAAAAAAAAAAAAAAAAAAAAAAAAATCTGGCAGGAACTCAGATATTTCCATAACTAATTTTTAGAAGATAACTTGTTCAACCACATCTGCTAGACTTCTAATGTGTTTCACACATTCTTACATTTATGACACTTTCTGTAATAACTTCATGACTCATTAGTACAGCATGTAATGAAGACTACGTATGGAAGATACAGGGAAGTCAGCAATTAAATTAATAATGACATTGAAACATTTTGAAACATATAATGACATTGAAAGGTTTTCTAATGGGAAAAACAGGCTATTCCTCATGTATAAAACTTGTTGGAAAGGCAAATATTTTCTGTTGCATATAGTTTTGCTTCTGTTTGCACAAAATACACTCAAAAATAGGAATTGTTATAAATTCACCATTGTTTTTTAGACTATTGCTTATGTAAAGAAAAGGACTTCAACACTCTATGACAGTATTTTTGTAAGATAATTACCTTAAAAATTAAAATAGAAACAGTGTAAGTATTTGTATCAGGTTGTATTTTGTCTGATATTTTATGTTTAAGCAAACTGTTCCTTCAGATACACTAGTTCAGTTCTTTTAGTCTCTTCTGCATTAGTATCAACATATTAACCTATGGAAATCCATCTTAATTGCTTATGAAAGCTCAGTAGCAGATAAGCATCTAGAATAATTTTTTGTGTTAGGGCATTGTTCTGCATTCCTCATTCATGTCAGCTTAAGTCCCAGTTTTATAATGATTGTAAAAACAGTTAATTAAATACTTTGCGGGAAATAGTTTTTTCCTCGTTTCGTTTTATTTCTGTGATGAATGTACTTAATCAAGGGTGAAAAACATTCAATGAAAAGCTTTATATTAGAAAGTCTAAAATATACAGGAAATTAACTAAAAATGGACTGCATCAGATGCAAGTGAGAGTATAAGCCTGACAATTAAACTATGTGCATGCTAAGATAAAAAGGAAATAAAGAAAGTATATACCTATGACTATTCTCCTTCCCTGGGTGCTAGGAGCATGTATCTTCATTTAATTGTTTTTACATGAGGAGAGGGAATAAGGGACTGCAGTAGGTATGTGCAGACTGTCAGATTTGTCTCAGATAAAATACATATAAATCATAAATGTACTGAAGCAGTACTTATGAATTTTGTTGATTTACCAGTAACTCAGGAGTTATAATACACAAAAATGTTTCTAATTTGCTGCATGTGAAAATTTGTGTGGATAATTATGTAAAGCGTATCACAAATGACTTGTCTACTGCAATTATTTAACACATCAGATACCAAATTTTCAAAATTTTCATGTTTAGGGCTGGGAATCTTTATCTAATAGGCAACCAATATTAGCCAACATTATTATACATGCATGGAAGACAAGTATTCTAAAAAACACACCACTGCTTAAAGTCAATGGATATCTATATTAAGTTTTGATAAATAATGTTCTTCTATTTCAAACAGATGCTTTTGGGTTGTTTCTCATTGCATTTACATTTTCATCTCATATAAACCAAAAATTTAACATTCTACTAATTAGAAGCATGTATTTTATCTCAACACTCTTATTATAATTGGTAAGTATAAAAATAGATGCATACAACTCTCACCAGTTTGAAAAAGAAAATCTGCATTTGATTAACAGATCTGATCAGAATTTAAATTTGCCAGGGGACTCTCATATAATGTCAAATGTCTTTGTACATCTGGGTAGGCTGTGCAACAGAACAGAGTTTAACAACAGGTATCTGTCATGAGCAAATCCCAGGAGCGTGTGTGTGGAACATCACTGATTTCAGAGGGATGCTTTGGGGCAAAATGCTGTCAAAGGTCATCCCGGTGTAAACAGGAACTAATCTGCTGCAATCAAGAAAGAGAAGTGATTGCAATGTAGCCAAAATTGTGGTAAGTAGGTACTGTGGCATAAATTAATTTGACAAACTGCAAATTATGCAAGTTAGATTTATTAGGCAGGCTAAGCAATTTACTGTGGTACAGTGTCCTTCTCTCCCTGTTGACATCAATTCATGTCTAGGTCAGAGGATGGGAAGGAAGCTGTGCTGCTGTTGGATGCACTTCCCCTACACAAACTGCCTTGTGGCTCATCATGAGCTGCAATGGCTATTAACCTGTGAGCATCTAATTGGAAGAGATGACTCCAGCCATGATTGGCTGAAAAAAGAGGTTTGTGCTAACTTGTGCTGGGGTAAATTACATAGAATTTCACTTGATGTCCGTGTATAATTGTGAATGAGAAAATTACTCTCCCTGTTTACAGGTTATTTCTCTGCATGTAGCCTGGATCTGTTTTCCCCTACATAAATACTCATAAGCTGCAAATCACTTTTACCTTTTTGATCATAGCAAAGGGCTAGTAGAAAGCACACTGTATCATCAAAAACAGCTGCAAAGGTGGGGCAGGCAAGGCAGACCCCTCACATTCCTTCCTGCTCCTTTTGATGTAATGGGGAGACACAAACAGCAAGAGTACTAAAAATTTAGGAACTACGCAAAAAATTAGTTCAGTCCTTCTCTCACTTCTTCTGTCTCTCAATCCTATTCCAGCCATTGATGTCAGAGCACACCAAAAGTGGTGGCTCAGGCTGAGCCAAATCAATTCCAACAGATTAAACAGGGCTATCTGCACGTTCTTGCTTTTCTTCCACATGCCAGCAGGTGAACTAAACAGGGTGGGGAAAATATTGCTGCAAAGGGAACATATAGCATATAATCATCAAAAATAGTAGGGCATACATCAAATCTCCTACAGAGATGTGTTGAATTCAGCCTGAATTTTGATTTTCACCTGAACCATCAAATTTATAGAGCAAATTTATATAATTTCTTTTCAAAAATTTTTCCAGGATTTGTTCATGCCCTACAACTGCACAGAATGACAGTGTCTACAGAATTAGGCAGGAAATCCTCCGAATCATCAGAAGAAGACCCAAAACACCATTGAACAAACTGAACATTTAGGGTCTTGAACAAAAACCCAAGGGATAACAGCTGATGCCTTGAAACCAGCAGCTGTTTGTTTCTGCTGAGTGGTTCAAAGTAAGGAGTGACCAAATGTAATCAGAGCCAAAGACAGCAAGGAACCTTGGAAGTTTTTTCATTCTAGGGAAACAGTTCTTTATAGAGAAATCTTCTTCTTACTGATTTACAATATATTAAGGAAAAATTATACTGAAACTGGAAGTCAAGTCAGTTAAAACTACTTTAGTGGACACATTATCTGTGAATCGACTTTCTCTTCAGGCATATTCTGATAGACAAATCCCATTTATAGAAATATTTCCATAAAGATAGGCTATTTTCTAAACAGAGAACATACCTGGTTTATAGACCATTACTACTTAAGTTTATTGAATTTTTCAAGACATCCATGGGTAATAAGCTAAAGGCATGGTAATTGATGTTTGTTTACAGTTCATACTCTTGCAAGAGAAATATTTCAAAAATATTGAAGCAAAACCCCACGACTTTCTGAAAATAAGATCCAAGTTTCTAAGGGCCAGCTATGGCAAACTCACTGAAAGTATGGCAGACACAGTAACACCAAGCACTATATATATATAGGTTTCTCATACAAACTATCACTGACAGACATCGCCCTTAATGTATGAAATCTCATTTAGAGTTAAAGGCAATTTGACATCCTTCCTACCATTTTACTGTCTGGATAACACATATTTCTTCCAATGAATCAGATATTCTTCAGACAGATTCACTTTGATAAAATGCAAACTCAGGTCAGGAAATTATAAAAATAATAAAGAAGTAGTTGATGGCATGGAATAGGTTGTCAAAACCAGCACTAGATTTTCTTTATACTCTCAGAATTTTTGTTTGGGAGAAAGCCTTGCATAGGCACATACTGTATTCTAGAAGTTTAGGGATCAAGTCCTTGCTATGTGTTTTTGGAAGAAGTAAAATTTAGCAGACATTGTCTTGAAATCATACAGTCTCTATTTTACTGCTGGGAAAATCAAAACTGGGAGTAAGCAACCCAGGCCTTTTTAAGAAGACACAGTGTAAGAACTAAGGCCTAAATTTACTGTCACAGAATTTTGACTCCATGTAATCATCAAACTGGGATTTTTGTTGTGAAAAAATTTGCGAAGGTCCTCCAACATCATTCTACTTTTTCTTCTAAAGGTGCTTCATATCTGAGTGATCTGTAGCTCCTTTACTGAAATGCTTAAGTTTTTACCTTGTGAGACAGGAAACCTATCTTGATAATTTCATTTTCCATAGACCTTGTTTTGGGAAGTGGTACTGCACATCCTAACAGACAAAGATTGCTCTGCAAGCTGGTGGAAAGAAGGGTGAAATACCAATACCAATATCCAGCCAAAGCCACTCATTTGCTGATAATCTGCAAAGGACTCATGTATACTCTTGTTCCTTAGCTGTGATCAAAACAACTACCAAAGAAATTTATGTTAACTGAAAATAAATACAGTACAGGATATGGAATAGAGGGCACCAGTATCCTCTGTTTCTTTACCCAACGAGTATATTGTATTTACATACCAGTGGTCATGCTGATCACTGTATGTATGCTAGAGAAGGAATTTTGCTCTATGCTAGATTGAGTGATCTCAAATTTCAGCAGTTCTCTTCTATATTATCACTTTTTTTTTTTTTTTCTGACATCAGGTAAATATATTTCTTTTAACCTGTTTACACCAGGGCCCTAAAATGTTTTTTAATCTTAAAATTACCTTTTCATTAGCTGTTCCATACAACTGTGCCAGAGGACTGATATGTTAAACCTTAGTGATTAATATAGAGAGGTGGGAGGAAGATAAGAGGCTGTAATATCAAAGTGGGAACAGATGTTTCGATACCTTCTGGCATAAAACTGTGTACAGCATTTCTTCTTCACCACTGCTTTACACAATTAAAAGTAGAGTAAAGTAGAGAGTATAGTTTAAATTAATATATGATGAAGAATTTCTAGGGACTATTAACATGCAGCAAGACACCATCAGGATCATTTGGCAGAAATTTATCGCTTCTTATATCATCATTCCCACTTAACTTGTGGTTATCTGCTGTTCTGGGTGAGCTTATTCTCATTTAAGTAGTTTTCATGTAAGTGGCTATGTGCATATCTTCCAGACTCATTTAAGCTTCAGTTGTTTGATGTACTTCGTGTTGCTGGCAGTATCTTTGACTATTCCTGAGATGCGTGGGGTTTTTTTTGGTTGGTTGGTTTTTGTCTTTTTTTTTTTCCTCATATCTGATATATGTAACACTTTATAGCACTTTCTTTTATCAGAAAACCAAAGTTAAATAACTTAAAACAATGCTCTAAAATGTGGGTTAAATGTACTGTTATCAGCATTTTGTTTTTTGCCTTTTGAGTATATTGATGATCACTGATATTTTGACTAAAATGGTTGCAAAGGCATGAATATATAAAACCAGGAACAAAATTAGCACATTTTTCAGAAAAATCTATGGGCTGCCAAATTTCACTGCACTGCATGAAAAGCTAAGAGAGAGCACAAAACTAGAAATAATGCTAGAGGGTCACAATGGTCACATCGGTGTATGCTCTATTTACTCTCAAGTAGAAGTAACACAAGGTCCCACCACAAGATGAAATCTTTTTTCTCAGAGAAATATAAAAGTAAAATGAAGACTGAGATTATAGTTATTGGTGCTGAATGTAGCATTCATTTTTCACACTGTGGTTTGGAAAATCTCTCGATTAAATCTTTAAAATAATGCTTGATTGAAAAGAGACTGTTACAAAATTAAGTGGAATCCATATTACATAGTTTTGGTAGTTAAGCAGTAGTATGGTCATTGAAAACAGGTTTTTTTTTCTTGAAAGGATCTATCATGACCATAATTTGTTTACCGAACTTTAGGTATGCAGTTTCTCAAACTGAATCCTACCCCTAATTTTAAATTGTCCAGGACATAGGTCATAGCACCGTGATGATAAACAGGCATTTATGGCAAAAAAAGAGATACAGCTAACATCTGAATTAAGATTAGTACTGCTCAACATTGCTGATGTCAAACTATTAGGAACATATTGCCCACTGGTCTGTATTCATGGTCAGGCTACATTCTCAGCCCCTCAATTTAATCCATTCTTAAGCAAGGAATGATAGTACTAATGCCATCAAATCCTCCATGCTTATAGAAATTAACACAAAAAGCTTTCCCATAAGCAGTGCTACCTACGACATTCAAAACTTTTATTACCTCAGTTTCATAGCAGAAGAACAAATGGGATGAAGGCACTGCTTTTCTTTGTGTGCATGAAATAATTTCTATTATACAAATAGCAAATGCATTAAGAGAGGATCCATCCTTTCAAAAGCTACTTATTTTATTCAGAGTATTGCCATGATAGCAAATTTGTATTCACAGGAAAAAAGAGTACATATTTTCACAAAATGCATATTTTGCTTCAGTGAGAATAATAGTAATACTGACATCTTAAAAGGTAGCTGATCATCTATTCAGTATTGTGAACATAGACTTATAACAAGGACTTTTTTCCTTTATATGATCTCTTAAGGTAACCTTTATTTCATATATATGATAATCTAATCTGGAAAGAACATTACTACCTGGAATTAAACCAAATTTTTAATATATACATCTTGTACCTTGGCTGCCAACTACCTATATTTTTGACAAGAAAATAACAATATTTTTGTGTAACTGTAAAGGACACAAGTCATCAACAGCAGTGGTAACATAATTAAAGATTGATAATCTGTTTATAATTTATGTTGAATTAGCTGAGTTGATTTCTTTCTGTTAAGAGATGATGGCAGATATTTTAATCTGCATAAATACTTTTTACTCATTATTGAAATATGACCATTTCTGCTAAAGGAAAATTGCGGTGTTTCTAGTATTCATTCCTTACCTCTTTGTCCTGAATTCAGAATCATGAAAAAACTTGTTGGCTACCACAGATGACAGGATACATAGCAATTACTATTATGCACAATCTTGCTTTTTGCCTGGAACAAAGCTTGAGTGCTCCTTGGCAAGGTCTCTGCATGAAAAATGTTGTTCAGCACAAAAGGAACTTGATTATCTATTTCTTAAGAGGTTTTATAGCCATTTCTGCTTCTGCAAAGAGTGTGTGATGTCCTGAATTGTTTTGCATAGTTTTATGCAATATGAACACAGAGAGGAAGTATTTGTATGAGATGCATTATGTTTAGTGCATGCAGTTGAAAATGTGTGCTTTAAATCCTAAAGATTAAAAACTCAAATGTAACTGGAAGAGAAAGAAAAAGAAGGAAAACAATATTCTAATAATCCATAATAATAAACTTACATTACCTGGCTATTGACAGCATCATAGAATCACAGAGTCATAGAATGATTTGGGTTGGAAGATACTTTTAGAGATCATCTAGTTCAAATGTCCTGCCATGGGGACATCTTTTACTAGATCAAGTTGCTCAAAGTCCCATCCTACCTGTCCTTGAACACTTCCTGGGAGAAGTCCACTATGGCTTTTCTGGGAAACTTCTAGTGTCTCCCCACCATAAAAATTTCTTGTTTATATCTAATGTAAACCTACTCTTTTTCAGTTTAAAAGGGTTGCTGCTTGTCTTACCACTACAGGCCCTGCAAAAAGTCTCTCTCCATCTTTCTTATAAGCTCCCTTTAAGTACTTGAAGGCCACTCTAAGGTCCTCTGGAGCCTTCTCTCCTCCAGGCTGAACAAACTTGAGTCTCTCAGCCTGTCTTTAGAGCAGAGTTGCTCCATCCCTCTCATAATATTTGTGGCCCTCCTCTGGACTTGTTCCAACAGCTCCATGTCCTCTTTATGTTGGGGATCTCAGAGCTGAAAGCAGTACTCCAGGTACTGTTGCAATCACCTCAAGACTGATAAAACCAGAATCCTCAATCTTTCATTGAATAACAAATGATACACTAAAAAGTAGTACTTTGAAAAACAGAACATGTTTGTTCTTGAACATGTTTGTTCAAGAACATGTTGTTCTTGAATATTGGATCAAGATGAAGGTTTGTTCGTAGCGTCTTGTCAATTACTTGGACATATACATATTCGTCTAGATATGTCAAGATAAGTATTTTTTATTGTCAATATGAATGACTTCAACATATTTTTATAACTAAAAAAATATACTTAATCTTCCATCTTTATAATGAACAGGTTACTAGTCAAATTATGCATCAAACAATAATAGTTATTAAAATGCATACTGTTATGGAAATAATCGATATAATATAATAGAAAGGGAAGAGGACGGAAGGGTTGAAGGAAGGAAGGAAGAAAAGAAGGAAGGAAGAATTTTTTTCATTGTAACTGAGAAAAGTAAGGTTTTTTTAATGTAAAAAAAATAATTTTTCATAAAGGGCTAACAGGAACCAACTCTATATAAGGATAAGAGAATTACTGATGCTGAACTCAGCAACACATTTTCCTGATTTTCCATTTAAAAGAAACATGAAGGATGCATAAATATATATGTATAATTTGTAGATATGCATACTCAATCACACATGTATACATGCATACGTTCACATGATGAGCAGAGACCCATGGAGAGTTTTCTAGGAAAACTAAATCAGGTTGTAAGGAGCATCATGCTGGTGGTACCCATACTTCAGATTTCTGAATATGCTCATTCAGCATGCACTGTAGTATGTTGCTGTATCACAAAAAAAGCAGTTACTATCACAAAACCATTTCCACCTTTGCACATAAAAGCTAGGACTCTTTTCTTATCATATTATTTTACTGATTAAATTTTAAAAAAAAGATTTGAAATAATTTTATAGGTGTACAAGCAAAGCCTGACTCAGGCAAAAGACTACTGATTTGTTCCTTAATAGCTCCTTCTCTTTATAACGTGTGCAGCTTCTTTTCATTGTCAGGAAGAATTTTCTCCTTCAGTACTTGATGCCACATTATTTCACCTAAGTGAAATGGGAAATCACTCGAGGTCCTTAGTTTAATAGTGTTTTAAAATTAAGAATTTCATGCAAATAATCCTGCCACAGGGCTAAGTATGGCACAGATGCTGCTTCTGAGCTGTTGTGTGACTTGGCAGAATCCTTATTCTTTTCCTCCCTCCCTTTTATTAGTTTTCTTCAGTGGGTTACCAAGTACAAGGAAAACATGTTTGGTGATACAATAGCAACCACAGACATTATTTCTGTGCTATTAGAATATAATGAGGATCTGAAATGGGTCAAACCTGCTGTGTTCTGGACAAATAGCTGAAGTTCCAGACAGCATTTGAGGGGCAGTGGTCCTCAGAAGACCCAAGCAGGAACAGTGAGACAAGGAATTGTAGAAGTCATCAGGATGGCTTCCTGAAACAGTACAACAGCTTCTGTTTCAGCCACTGATACGGACTTCACAGGCTGAGACTCAGTAAGCTGAGAATTAGGTCGTACTAAATTATAGATGATCTTGGAATATGAATATAAAACCTCCTATGGAACAGGAAGCCTTGAAAATAAATAATTTGGGAAAAATAACTGTCCATGATGTTGACAGGATAATATAAATTCCTGTTCTGTGAACATCTCCAAACAAAATTTATATTCGTTTTGGTTCCAGGCTGTAACAGTTATTAGGGTATATAGCTTTCCACACCACTGCAAAAGCAGAGGAGCCTGGATGCTGAGTGACAGATGGGATCTTCCAAGGGCATCCAGAGCTAGCAGACCTCGGGATCTTTGTTAGAGGTCCTGAAAGCCCTGATAGATCACTTCAAGTCACAGGCTTTGAAAGATTAAATTCCACAGAGCACTTAGAAAGCCAGATGAATTTCAGTTACTAGACAGAAGCTTGTTGAATTCAGGATATTTCTATGGAATGTTTGGTTTCTACAAACCAGAAGAGAATTAATAAGCAGGCTTTTGCCAGGAAATTTCCAGATATTTCTTATCGTAATTAGTAATTAGACTCACAGCTTGAGAGCACTCAATTATAAAGACTGTATTCCATTGTTTTTTTAATTAAACTGAAAGAAAGAAAATGCTAGAAGTTCAGTATACCTTGGGTATCATTCTACATATACCATCTATCTAGTAGAAGTAGACATTAATCCTCACTTTATAATCACAACTTTCTTTTTTTGTGTCAAATTTTTTCATCATATAACCTGGTCTTGGGCTTACTGTGAAACAGTTATAGGAAAAACTTAATCCAATTCACAAGGTCCATCATTCTGAAAGCACATAGAGTGAGAAGCACTTCTTGCCATAATATGCTGTATATTGTGTTTGAAGTTAACTTTTTCATTTTAACTGGTATTATTGAACTTCCTGGAGAGGACCTAAACTGATGATAAATGGTATTTTTCACTTCAAAATTCAGTTGAAGATTCTAAGAAAAGGTAAATTACAATCTTGACCATTTAATAATTAAGATGTAAAAAACATAGTTTGAGTCTCTGATTTATTTTTTTTTTTTTAAACCTTGATCAGATTATTAGTTACATTTTCCTTACTGGAATCTGTGTAAGCCAGAATTTATCCCTAAGTTTTTGCTGTGAAAGACAGCACAAGAGCAATAAACAGCATTGATCTGGTTTAGTACAATCGTCTTCAAACAGTAAAGCTGCAGCAAAGTAAGAATTGAGTTACAAGCAAAAAAATAAGCAAATTTCATATGAAAATTTTAAGTTGTATCACTGACATGAAGTTATATTAAAGAAGACTATTAAAATGATCCATGTCCAAACAAACAAAAATTTCTTCTGATACAAGCGGGTATATTGACTTAGCACAGGATAACATTAAATTAGTCAAGACAGATATCTCTTAATGATGTTTCTTATTTTTTCTAAGATTAATCTGATAGAAATTCCTTCATGAGAGAGGAACATATACCTACTCTGAAGCTCTGCTTACCTAAGAATAATGATTTAATATCACTTCTCAGGGTGAGAGGAGAGTATGAAGTTATTCCAGAGAAACAAGCAGGTAATTCCAGTTAATCTCTGTAGAAATCTACATTTTTACTAGGAATGGCTTTGGTCCACTGGTAAAACATTAGAAGCTTTAGCATATGAAATGCATAATTTTCAAGAAGAGTTTATTGAGCATCAATGCAATTTTTTAAAATTTTTTAAAACCCAGAAGAACAGTGATTACATTTTGACTTATATTTATACATTTTATTACACTTCAGGTAAAAAAAAAAAATGCTTCAAATGCAATATAAAACTAAAGGGTGCTGCAGAAAAATACTCATATATGTGTAACAGAATATAGCCACTATCGATATAAGTCAAGGTGTAATAGAAGTTGCCTCTAATTAATTCTGGGCTCCAGGTCAATATGTGTAAGTAATCAGACAGTTCTAAAGTGCTTGGAGTGACAAATATGAGTAAGTAGTGAGTCTTTATTTTTATTTGGTGGATAGAAAGCTTTAGGAAAGCTTGGATAGAGAGAAATTGAAAATTCTTTGAGAGAGTTTTAAAGAAATAGAAGAACTGCAAAGGTTGGGGAATTTAGCATTTTAGTAGAAAATATATGCAATAATATGTGCAGAAATACGTGTATTTTCATGACATTTATATAGTTGATAACAGGTGGTTAGCTTCTAGTATCCTAATTATAATATTGACCAGCAGTTCAGGAGAACTGCTCAAAACTTTGTTTTTAAATTGTATTAAAGCTATGGATTCTGAGAAAAAGGGAAGGATGGTTAACTGTCTTCATTATCATGACTTGTTTATGCTGTGAACATGTGAATGAGTCTCCAAATGTTGTATTGCCTACACTGTGGGATTTGTTTCTTGGTCCATATAATGTTCTTGTAATTTTCTTTGCCTCAGAAGTTCTATTTTCTAAATAATTGCTTCTTGTTTTGCTTTGAAGATGTGAAAGATAATGAAAATTATGGAAATACTTTTCACCTCTTAATTACAATATAAACCCATTAAGAACTAAAAAAAAAAAAGAAGAGTGGACATAAATCCCATACGAATAGTGCTGTCTTCTACAAGTTCTGCTCATAAGTATTATGCAGTGCTGCACACTACTATATGTTCCATAACAGTTACAATTAGTTTTCTGTATACTAAATGCAGCGAATATGATTTAATAGAAAAATATTTTATAAGCAAATTATATTCCAGAAGAAATGAAATGCTGGGGATTTATAATAGGCATACAACCTTCTTAATGGAACAAATAATATTTTTAATAGATAGAATTATTTAGATAGAATTATAGGTACCAATTCTTCACAGTTGTATTTGGCAACAGCACAGGGTATGTCATGCAGCATAATTAACACTTTGGTTGACCGGGCTGGGGGTGAGAGAGAGAGAGAGGGAGAAAGCAATCAAGCACAAGAACATGATTCTTAATAGCTACAGTTCATAACAACAATAAGGTGAGTTTGACATCAAACTGTTCTTTTTTTCATAATTTGATATTTACTTTCAGGTATTTAATCAATTTATTAATAGGTAGCAGTGTATTTATTATTCTTTTCACAATAATTTTTTTTTTGAGGTTTGTATCATAGTTAGGATGATTATAGTAAATTGGGGAAAAAAAAAAAAAAAAAAAAAAAAAAAAAAGCCAAGATGCAAAGAAGAAAATAGGACGTGAGTCCCTCCTGACTCTGAACAGTTCAACTTTAGTAAAACTGCTATCACCTCCTGAGCTCCTTGCCCTCTAGATTATTCCTGAATCTCTCCCAGTATTCTTCCAGAAACAAATTGTACAAAGCTTTTGAAGTGTCTTCCATCTCTCAGCTACATTAGGAATACACCCTAGGAAGCCAGCAATGGATGCAGCTACTTTCAGCAGCCTTAAGTGTCATGCTACCTTTGGGTGCTGTTCTGAAGGACTTCATTTATACTAGCAGTCATCTTGCCACCAACATAATTTTAGACCCTTTCCCTGAACTATTCTTCTTCAGAGAGAGCTGAAGTTGAGGAAGTTGCCATTCCAGCTCCTCTTGTGCCTAGGACATGTCCTTGGAAAGTCAGGGAGGCTTAAAGAATGTCTGGAGTTCAGTACCTGCAGGTACTCAGCATGCTGTCTGGTTTTCTCCAGCAGAGTCTCTTCAAATCAAGGCTCAGGTCTGGTTCTTGAGGCAGCTTATTCCAGTAACTGCTCCCAAGAAGGAAAACTGAACCAATTTTGCCTCTTTCAGCCCTATGTAGTCTTCTGTGATTACACCAGAAGACTGCATTCTCAAAAGTTGCCACGTCTTCCTACCTTATTCTAAGACACGTAACAGGTATTTGCAACGCCAAATTATTGTCCTGCATTTCAACTACAATTTTTTATTGGGATAAAATTCAGTATTTGTTCCTTTTAGACTTTTTGAACTAAAAAATAGCTTCCATACATGGAGTTGAAGAAAACATGGCCAAGTGCTGTGGAAGCAGACAGTCTGCTTTACCTGGATCTAAACCCTGAATTCAGAGAAGATACAAGCCAATATGTAGTATATAATAGAGGTTAAACCAGTGACGTCCAGCTCACAACCTCTGTACTGCCAGGTCAGCACACAGCCAGAGCATTCACCTCCTGAAGCAGAAATAGTATTTACTAGGCTACAACCTGTGTCCTGACACTGATTCACAGGTGAAAGTTAATTCAATTTATCTTTATAATTGGAATTCTGGATATTTCAAGGCAGTCTTTTTTGTTTGTTTGTTTGTTTGTTTGTTTTTTAAGTGTTAGACATGCCTACCTATAAACTTAGGAAGCTTATTCTGAGCTTTTCTTATGGTAATAGAACATCAGATTCAGATTAATAAAGGCAGGCTTGTTTTCATAGACACTTTCTCTGAAAAAATCCAGATAATTTTACAGTAGGGTGAGATGATTTTTCAGTTTTTATTGAATGGGAAATTCTCCTGTATCCTAAATGGAATACTACAACTAAATGTGGTAAATTTATTATAATCCATGTATTTGGCAAATGTTAACTCTAGAAAATGAAATAAATCTAGGTGAGAAATAAACAAGACCCATAGTACACAAGATGTGGATGGAAGAATAACCATGAACCAGCAGTGTGCCCTTGTGGCCAAGAAGGCCAATGGCATCCTAGGGTGCCTTCGAAGGAGGATGGTTAGTAGGTGGAGAGAGGTTCTCCTCCCCCTCTACTCTGCCCTGGTGAGGCCACATCTGGAATATTGTGTCCAGTTCTGGGCCCCTCAGTTCAAGAAGGACAGGGAACTGCTTGAAAGAGTCCAGCACAGAGTGACCAAGATGATGAAGGGAGTGGAACATCTCCCTTATGGGGAAAGACTAAAGGAGCTGGGGCTCTTCAGCTTGGAGAAGAGGAAAATGAGGGTGACTTCATTAATGGTTGTAAATATGTAAGGGGTGAGTGTCAGGAGGATGGAGTAAAGCTTTTCTCAGGGGTGACTAACAATGGGACAGGGGACAATGGTTATAAACTGGAGTATAGGCGGTTCTATATAAATACTAGGAATAATTTTTTCACTTGTGAGGGTGACAAGGTAACGGAACAGGCTGCCCAGGGAGGGTGTGGAGTCTCCTTCCCTGGAGACATTCAAAGCCCACCTGGATATGTTCCTGTGTGACCTGCTATAGGTGACCTTGATCTGGCAGGGGGGGGTTGGACTAGATGATCTTTTGAGGTCCCTTCCAACTCCTAACTCTCTATGGTTCTATGATACGCTGATGAACTAAAATCATAGCAAACTAAAGTTGGTAAAAATAGTCTAAACATCCTCATGCTGGTAGATTTTTAATTTAAAGTATGCTCTGAGGGACAGAAATAACAATAATTAATGCTTTGCAGTTACATGTGATCTGAAGATCTTGAGTACTGCACATTATGGTCTCATTAAATGTTACAACACCCCTGTGAGGATAGAAAGTGCTTTATTATAGTTTTCTTTTCAGATGAGTAAACTGAGGTATTCAATTAGGAAAAACCATGGAAGATCGGTAGTAATATCAGCCCATATTGCCACAGCAGTTAAAAAGCAAATGGCAGGATTTTACCCACTAAGGAAGAGTAGAAACAAATAAAAATGTGATTAAAGGTATTCTTCTAAAAGGAGGACAGGTCTTTATTTAGAGCACCAGTTTGAACTTAATAGCTTAAAAAGGTACTTTGCAAGGATTGCTTAAGGTGGCAAAGACATGGCAAAGAAAGAAAAGGTTGCCCAGAGATGTTAGGGATCTTCCATTCTTAGAGATTTAAAAAAATCTACTGCACAAGATTCTAAGCACGATGAAAGTAGATCCTTTGAGCAGGAGTAAGACAAGAGAATCTCCAGAAGGTCCTTTCAGACCAAAGCTTTCTGTGATTTTTTTATAGTCAGTATTATGCGTCAGATATTGAACACTCAAATGCAAGAAAATTTTTAATAAAAACCTTACATCGTGGATATTTGCAAACTACACAATTCTAATTTTAATTCTGTATTTATTTCACATAAATAACACATACAAACAGAAATCCACAGACATATGAAATGTTAATATATCTGCAGAGCTGTGTTCTTTCTATTTTAACTGAGTTTTAATAGCTCACTGGAGACCATGACACTTCAATCAGGTAACTTAATGATTTTCCTAACTATATCAGTTGGAAAACAAGTCTTCTGATTTTAAAGTATTTGTCTTAGGCTTTTTTTTTTATTTTTTTTTTACTTTTTGGCTTATTTAGCACAAAAGCACACATATTTATGTTAGCCCTTTCATTTACTTACTTAGAACTTTTAAAGTGCAGATTTTTTCGACACTAAAAATATCAATTATCTTCTCAGATTGCCATAAATGTAGTGACAGCACTCAGATGGTATTCCTGACAGAAAAAAATTATTAAATACTTTTCAAAATTTCAGCTTTCCTTTTTTCTTCCTCAATAATCAGAGCAGAAGACTGAAAATAACTGTCCCTTCTAATTGTGTAATTTTCCATTACAAAAATATTCAATATCCACTTAGCAACGTTGAGAACTTCTTTCTCTTTAGTACTGACACAGAAGCACACATATACAGCAGTTTGCATAGAATATTTGCAACGACAGTGGTGAATAAAATATGTTATGTGTAGAATGTAAAGACAGAAGGGACTTCAACCTGGTCTGAATTTCTCTAGACAAAAGGACATTATAGTCTGCCTGATCCGTCTAGAAAAACATGTAGCCTGTAGCCTGATTTACAGCTACAAAGCTAGAAAATACACAGGTTCACTGAGTACTTTCTTATACCTTAATCACTAAAAAGACAGAATCAAAGAATCACCCAATTGCCATGGTTGGAATCAGTGTGCCCCACTGTCAACATCCCTCCCTCCTCAGTAAAATGAAATAAAAAGCATACACATACATATATACAAATATATATATGTATATATATATATATATATATCACCTTGCCCGCTATGTCCTGAAAACCTACAGAGTTTTCAAATACCTCCAGGGTATGAAGATGATGAAGGGATGAAGAATCCACTGCCTTCCTGGGCAGCCCTTTACAGAGCCTAAGTACTCTCTTAGTAAAGAAATTCTTCCTCATGTCTAGTCTATATCTCCCCTGGAGGCCATTTCCTCTAGTCCTATCATTATTTACTTGAGAGAAGAGTCCAACACCCACCTCACTACGACTTCCTTTCAGGTAGCTTTACAGAGCAACAAGGTCTCCTCTCAGACTCCTCTCCTTCAGACTAAACTACTCCAATACTTTCAGATTTTCCTCGTGGGACTTGCTCTTCAGACCATTTACCAGCTTGGTTGCCCTTCTCTGAACTTGCTCCAGGAGCTTGATGTCTTTCTTGTTGTAAGGGGCCCAGAACTGAACACAGTACTCAAGGTGCCATCTCACCAGTGCTGAGTACAAGGGCATGATTACTTCTGCTGCTAGCCACAGTATTCCTGATACAAGCCAGGGTGCTGTTGGCCTTGACCACCTAGGCACACTGCTGGCTCATACTCCGGGTTGTTGACTAACACCTCCAGGTTGTCTTCTGCCAGGCAGCTTTTCATCCCCTCTTCGCCAAGCCTGTAGCATTGCCTGGGATTGTTGTGACTGAAGTGCCTTTTTTTTCAGGCTTTTTTTTGGGCTTGTTTTTCGTAGAAATTTCCTCACACACAAGTCAAAACAGTTTAGTGTAGGTAAAGACCAAGAACATTTGTCAGACAGAGAAAAATCAGTTTTCTTTCAGGCATCTCTTATCTAAAGGTTTTATTTTTAACAATTTCTTTTTTAAAAGTGTCACAGATAGGGGACCATACTCGAGTGACTCCATTATTGTGCAACACTATATGAAATTCCAGACTTACCCTCTTTTGATTCAAATCATACTGTTCTGATTTTTAATCTGATGAAGTGATTACTTTTGGCCCTTTGTGTAAAAATCTGCCTTGAAGCATTTAAAGACTAGGAATCTCCTCAAAGGTGCATGTAACATCAGAAAGAAAAACTGCCCCTACTGAGGCACCAAAATGGCAATAAACTAGACATCTTACATCTTCACCGTTAACTTTCTCACAGAACAATTAAGCAACACTTCTCAAGTAAATTACAATGGATAAAAGAAAAATACAGTATTGGAAATCTAAATGTACAGCTTTCTATACTTTGGATTAACCTGCCTACTAATTATCAGAAATACTCAAAATGTTTATAATGTTTCTTTCACAGATATTTTTAGCTGGTTATATGTTCTCACATATAACCCCAGCCCCACAGATCTAAGCACCACTGCTACAAGTTATAAGAGATCACCAGTGGATGAGATCAAGGTCCTTCCATAGTTCTTTTTGTTCCCATTCTTCTTATTGTTCTTTCTAGGACAATATTATTAAACTGGATGGGGAGAAATATACATCGCATTCACAATAGAAAATCAAACAAACAACAAATCACACCAAATCAACATTCTTTAAATGAGTTTTGACATTGCAGGAAAGAAGAGAGGAAAAGGCTGCTGTGACAGAGAGGTCAGCTTTGTATGTCAGTACATATCACTTCAAATGTATTCATTCTCTATTTCCAATTACAAATGTCATGTATATTGAAACTAGTGAATCTTTGCATTACATTTAGGAAGTGCAATTCTATTGAGGGCTAGGAGTTCAGATGAGCTGCTGTTGACTTTAGATAATCAGCTTTTACTAAAATAAGTTTTTGGTTAATGACCATATGAATTAAATGAGGAATGAAAGGTAATTTAATTTATTTTTTTTTTCATACTTTGGGGTAGAGAAGAATTTTTTTCTCTTGAAGCATTTACTTTTCTTAAATGAGTTATGGCTTGATATAAATCCCTCTGAAAATAAAGCCCGTGCATTAGAACAAAAGGAAGACAAGTAAAATTCCATTTCTTTAGTAAAAATCAAAATAATAGAGGCCATTTTACTATATTTCAGCTCCCTGGTATGATTGAATGGAGGCTTAAAGGCTTAAGGTGCTTTCCAGGAAATTAAATTGCAAGACCAGATCTAGCATTATAGATTTGGCACTACAACAGATGAAAATGTTTAGAGATAGGTAATGCAGTCTCTTACAAATCTTGGAAGAAAGCCCCTTGTTTCTATAAAAGGCTGATATAGCCCTTTAGGTATTTAGTGATGTTTGGGATAGTTATGGTAATTTTAGCAGCTAGATCCTAAGATATTAAGATGCACTGAGATCATGCCAGCAAGCAGAAATAAGAGTTTTATTACTAAAAATTACCCTTAGAGGCAAAAATCCTGAGGTGTGTTGTTAATTCTTTATTCATACTAAAAAAATTCATTACTATATAAACGATTGTGCCAAAACAAAAAAAGCTAAATTTGGAGGTAACTCATAAACAGGATGTATAAAGACAACCACATAATCGGTTCATACTAAAAAGAAAAAAAAACAATCTACTGAGCAGAGAGAGCAAAAGAGACAAAGCAGTATTGCAAATAGAGATAGAATTGAATAAAGCATTCGGCTTTTATAAAAAACAGAACTGGTTTTGCACCTTGAGCAGACTTTGGTACATAAAACTACTATATTTTGTTTGACCATAACCTTTTCTTTACTTGACACTTTTACTTCACTGTGCAGACATGAAACAGAGCTAAATGCAATAAAAAAAAAAAAAAAAAAAAAAAAAAAATCTAAATTCTTAATTTTGAGGCAGCTGTAATTCAAAACCTCTTATGATCGCTTGCGTTATCTCATAGCTCAATTCTTCCACAATCTATATGCAATCAGACAAGCTTATTAATTAAAAAACCTCTGAATACTGGCACAAAACCAATTTTTAAACTCTTGTAGATTGCTATAAATGCATTTTTAAAATATGTTTTATAAAATTAGCTTTACAAAACCTTTCCAATAATTGAAATTCAAGATTTTTGTGAACTATGTAAAATTCAGTGGATTGTTTGCTGCTGTCAGTAGTATTGCACATTTGCTTACTGTTACTAAACTAACATTGTTTTGTTTAAGCTAACAGAAGTCTTAGTCTTTTTTCTTTTGACTGTGTTTATTTGAAATGAGAAAAAGGCATCTGAGTAAATGTTATGGCTGAGCATATGGTCATGATTTTAAATTTGGAAGTTACCAAACTCCTTTTGAACTGATTAATTTTAATCCCTCAACACAAAATAGCTTTATTAATATCTGGAGACTCTATTGGCTTATTGGAAATTTAAGTCAAACCAAAACATAAGACTAGAATATTTCTTCCCAAATTAAATTGGATTATTTATTTCTTGAACCTTTAGCTTTTAAAAGTCATGTTCTGTAGTGTAATTAAAGATGAATGTGAAAGTGCTACTGCAGGTTCTTGTTGACTATATTCATTCTGTCCTTGATTCAGTGACAATTCGTGCTTGTCTTCAAAATGTTCATACTTTGCTCCTAGAACTGCAGATCTTCAGGAAGTTATCTGTCACACAGTCCAATAGATGACCTTGATCTTAAACTTTTGAAGTGAAATACCGGGGGTCCCACACCAGTATTTGAGGTGACACTGCTGCTGGGAAATGGCAAAAATCATATGCTGAATGGGAAACCACTTGGAGGTGGCTGACAAGAAATATCCCTAGATATTGCACAGATATGTGCCTTGAATCCAATTTATCTCTGCCTCCATCAAGAGAAAAGCCTGGAATCCTTTACTGAGAATCAATAGCTTTACTCATCTTTGTTCAGGATTTTAAATGAGAAAATACAAGAGATTGACAGGCATGTGTCAGGGCCCAGAGGGCTCCAGTAGGCCCCTGTGGCCCTGTCCAGCCTCCCTGATGCTTCCTCTGCCCCCTTCCCGTGCCTCCAAGAGCCCCATTTCATCTCAATGTCTTTTGTGAGGAGAGTCTCCAGCTCTATCTCTGCCCTGTAAACTGGATGAACTTAAACCCCACATTTTACATAGATGAACCTTTCAGACCGATCTTGTAGCCTTGTGTCCAGTCTGGCCTATGGCCTTGTGTCCTTTTCGTCCTGGCTGGACTTTGTTGAGGGACCCTGGACCTGGTTCATTTCTTACTGTAGCTGAGTTGTCTGCTGACACCACTTCCTTGCCCTGCCCATAATGTCCAACCCCTATTTGTGGAGCACCACCTGTGCTGGGGTCACCATCACTACGCTCTGATACAGTACTCATACTGCTTTATACCTTTATGACTTGAATCCTAACCAACGATGTGAAAAAAAATTTGATTCAGAGAGTTTCAGACCCAGAAATTATTTACACTGACATCTTCTATTACCAGGAGACTGTCCTAGCCTCAAGGTCGTCAGGAATCTTTGCAAAACATTCAGCCTTCATCTTTTCTCTTTCTCAGTGAAGAAATAATATATAAAATGGGCAAAGAAAATGTGGAGACAGAAAAAAATTTACTACTTCTTAGTCTGAGGGTTAAAAAAATCATGAGAGAAAACTCTTATGGTTTTGACAGGATCTGGATCTTTGCAGCAAATCTGTGAAAGAGTGCATTGCTGATATGAGTGATCTAACTACAAGGCTACAAAGGAATTTTTACTTTGTTTCTCAGGCTATGCAATCTCTCGGCAGAAGGCTTTGGGATGGCATTTTGAGTGTGATGCCATCCCACCCAAATCTGGCTGAATCTTGCATTGTTACAAAAATTTAGGCCTTGAGCCAGTTCCTTATATGAGAAACACCTGGCACCTATCTACCAGTGATACATGAATCTCAAGTAACAAAGGGATAGAATTATAATAAATGCAAAAGGTTGTTTTGAACACCAACTGGCCACTCAAAGTAGAGGAATTTTAAGCCCAAGCTTAAAGATTTTCTCTTGCCTAAAGATATTTGAAGTCATCCAGTCTTTCCAGTTTGCACCTACAATGAGCAACCCAAAGACTACCTACCACAGTGTACTTCAGTGTAAAAGGTTAAAAATCAAAATGGTTTTAACATGCAGTATAAGTTGCCACCTCTCCCAATAGGTCAGTCATTAATATGCTATAACAAGTTCAAAAGAGCTTACAGTGTAGCATTATCAAGTAATTTTCACATGAAAAATGGAGGTTCTTCATACCATACTGTCATTTTGAATTGTTTTCTGTGTATTTATATGTGAACTATAATGGTCTGAGAGCTCTGTATCAGTAAACTCACAGAAAGTTGAGAAGACACACGTTACAAAGCCAGAGTGAAAGGAAGAGAAAGAGAGCATGAATGCTAATGCCACTGCTTTTCTAATGCATGTGGTTCAGAATGGCACATGTGTTAGTGTTTGCTGATACACTGATAACCACGAGGTACTTACAAGTCAAGAAATAGAGGAAAATACATCTGCATCTGCTATTCATGCATATGAATCTTTATTTTAAGGCATAAGAGATATTAAACATTCATAGAGAAAGGTGCTGTTTTTCTGAAAAAAATCCACAAAACCCTGTGAAATTATAACTCATGCAATATGAATGTCTGTAGATAGAGAAGTGTGGAATAAAAATTACCAAACACTAGCTCTAAGCAACATCAGCTAGCAAATCATCCAACTAAGATGCAATGGTAAGGACATCATTTCAAGCTACATTGAATACTGCATGGCATAATACAAGCCATTTTGAAAGATAATTAGAAGCATAATTTCCTTTACAGACTGCATGAGAAGCCCAATCAAACTAAATTTATCATTTTACTGACATATTTTTGCTAGCCTTAATGTCAATTTGCTGCAATTTTTTCCTCCCACTGTGTTGTTATTTTTGGTGAGAAAGAGTGCCACAGAGCCCTGAGGTATATTTTGCACAAATCAATATATCACAATGACAGCTATGAAATTCATTTACAAAAAGGACTACGTAAAGTTTGAAGAAGAGACTGTAGTTGGCAGATCTATTAATTCATGTTTTTGAGAGTGTCTCTCACTACTCTTATTTGCCTTCCATACATTTTTGTTTATAAAAAAGGTAAAACATATATGAGTTACAGATGATTGAGACATTTATAATCCCATATTAGTGATGCTAGAACTCAAAAGGTCAAATAAACAGTACAGGTTCCTGATGTCCTTCTGAAATACTGCAACAAAAAAAGTCGTCCATCTGAATTCCAATTCTGATGTCTTCAGTATGTTTTTATGGTAGACTTTATTGTAAAAATTTGGATCAAATAGTGTAAAAGTGGTATCATTGCAATCAATCAATACTGATTTAAACCAAATCAGTGTAACTTCCAATCTCTCTCTTCTTAGCTAAACATATTTTAGCTTGATTCCTGCAGTAGCAATACCTGTACAACAGGGGGTACCCAGCTTCATTCTGAGAATGAGCAGCAACAAATGCAATATTTGGAAAAAAAATGGAAAGTAAGGTTTGTGGCTGGTAGTTCACATAGGGCTTTAACTATACCTGTTTTAGCTTAGACCTGTTTCAAGTAGAGCACAGAAACATTGCTGGGAACAAGGGCTAACAGCAAGTTCATACTATCAGTTGGCTCACATTGTCAGCCTTACACTGTTGAAAAGCACAGAGTTTCTTGCATGCTTTTTGTCACATCTGTGAACCCTGAAACCCTAACTGCTCAATAGCTTCGTAACTACAGAAAAGGTTTATAAACTGGCCCAAGTCATATGCTAGTCCAATAAATTAAGTTTGAATTAAGTTTGGCATTGTCGTCAGTGGCGGGAGATATAAGCTGAGGAGGGAACCAAAACTTTGTACTTTTCTTTCTGTATGATTGTTCTAACAAATAGATGCATTATTGCTCTATTTTTCATTAAACATTAATGTAACAAGCCAGATTTGTTTGTTCAGGGTGTTTTTTCAGCCCTCATCCATCAAAACTGTGTACTGTCCCCAACTCTTCTGTCAAATTAATAAATGCCTACAGACATTAAAGCAAATGAAATGCTAAGTTTCTTGGCTCAGAAATCTACAGCTTATTCTTTTTGATAGGAACAAGAATTTTTGGTGGAACATATATCTGCTTAACAGAACGATAAAGAGGCTATTCATAGAATAATATTTTTATCAATATAAAGATTGCACAGCTAAACTATATGCTTTATTAATTTGTCTTGCTATTAATTTCTCCATCACCTTGCAGCCACTAATACACAAATGCATAAAACATGAAAGGAAAAAAAATCATCACCCAGAGCAGTGATTTTATACAGTAAATACTGAGAAATATAGTGCAGTGATTCACTCAATAAATCACTAGACATATCCTATTCCAAAACTGGCAGCAGTTGTTGCTTCTTTATTCTCTTTTGCCTTTGTTTATAGGCATTGCTTCTACATGTGTCACATTCCTGTCAGAGACACTTTGTACCAGAGGGAAACTACTTCTACTTCATCTGATGTACAGTGTTTTCTACTACAGAATGTGTAAAATTGCAATCATTCATCTAGTACTGCATTTTCAGTTTCTGTTACCCAACTATGTCTTAACTATACTCAGCAAACGACCAGCTATAGAGTATGGCTACTTATCATCAGACACACAGGAGCAGAGTATCTTCATATTTTGTTCTTTTTTAACACCTCTCATAGGTCTGATTTGAAATGGTTCTCTGCAGGGAGCCTAGAGAGATGCTAATATAATTGTATGCAATTTGAATGTAAAGAAGATTACTAACAGGTTCATGGAGGCTGCTCACAAAATTACTTTACTTCCTACTGCAGGATTCAGCATTTCTGAATGCACGCTGATGTAGTTCACTTTGCTGTGTTTTCAAAGCAAGGATTGTTACATAACTGTAACTTCTTTTAGCACGTACCGACCCAGATTCTCAAGAATAGGCTTCAGGGAATGTGTTTGGTATCATACGATTGAATAAAGTATGGGCTGAAGGGGCTGTGTGGTGGCAGAGCCACTTGCCCTGCTCTGTGCCTGGGAGTGAATGCCTTTTGAAGAGTAAACACAGGGGAGGTACATTCTCCAAATATCCACAGGTGGGTCCCTAAGTAGCAATCTGGGCTTTTATTTTCCTGTATGCAGAATAGACATTATGAGAAGAAGCATTTCTTAGTCTTACTGCTCTTCTGCTCAGTGGTAATTGAAACAAGGATGCTATATATGAGTTTCTACTGGAAGGAATAGCCTGTGAGGTAACATCTGCATATGTCCACACTGTAACTTGCTTATTTTAATTGACAAATACATGTATGCATAGGTATGCTGTAGCATAAACAAGCCTCTCTTACTGAAATGTAAATTCAAACACCAGTATTCATTTTCTGAAAATTTACTGTATGCAGCAAGATTAAAGCATACACAATGTTTTGTTGCTGCAGCACACACAAATAAAAACCAATACAAGTTATTCTGAAGAAAGAATATATGTTCATATTTAAAAAAATTAAGGCAAGGACATGTCTATAACTGAAGGACAGTGACAAAATCCATGAGGTAGGTATGATCTGAAATGTTGGAATACAACAAGCAGCTGAGACAATGCAATCTCACACATTTGCACAGGAGTGCTGCTACATTCTGTTTGAACACTCCTGGGGAGCAGGCAGGCTGTGCCTGGATCCAGACACCACCCTCCCAGCCACATGCATCAGCTAAAGTTACCTCTAGTTCAGACCTAGGGAGAGTACCTGTGAGATGAATCCAACTGATTCAATCACTGCTCTGAGTGTCTGTGAAATAGTACTATCTTATGGTGTCAAATGAAGCAAAACTGGTAGATCATTGCACAGCGCTTCTTTCTTATACCTAATTTCATGCATATCTTTGTCTCACTTTCTATTTCCCTGTTTTGGGAAAGATTTACAGAGAAGCTTTCTGGGTTCAGTCATGCATGGACATAATGAAATTGTTTTAAGACCACTGGGGGCTCTATATCGATTGAAACAACAGCCATGTAGAACTCTGAATGCTAGTTAAAAAAAAAAAAAAAAATAAAAAAAAAATTGATTTTACTGTTTAATGCCAGCTGAACAACTCATTATCTTCTAATGACAAGTCTGTGTTCTCTGTTCACCAGATTTCTGGATATGGACCATCAAATAAAGGCATAATGACAAGGGAAAGATGCTTCTCAAACACTCGCATGTCAATGAAGGAAAACTGGACGACTATCATAACCACTACACTATAATGAAAGATAATAATAATAATAATATTAGAACAACTTTAAAAAAAGCAAAACATGCCATTCTATTTTGTGTTCAATTATGTATGACAGGCACCTTCTAAGAATACATATGAGCCAACAGTCATATTGAGAAACAGACTTAAACGTGATCTCTGTGAATCCACACCAGGTTTTGCTCAATGTTCAGCTCTTGCTTCCCAGATCCTGACAAGACCGATAAAATTTTGAATCTGATAAGAAACAAGGTTTGGGAAACCTTTAAGTGGGATTTTAATTTACTTCAGATCATAAATATTGGAATTTTATGACTATTTTTACTAAGGCTTCTATCTGTAGGTTTATTAAAATAACTGAAGTGAAATAAATTAGTAGCAAACTAAGTGGAGTGGTTTGAACAGTTGCTCTATCACTCAACCAGGGAAGGAGAACCAGGAAAAGGAAAGGAGACTTGTCAGTTGCAATGAAAACAGATTTAATAGAATGATAATAACAAACATTAGGATGCTAATGTAGGATACAATTTTACACTCAGCTCCAGATAATAGTCCCAGGCTGTGCAGCTTCCTGCAGTGAAGGCTGAATGCCAACACTGTGAGCATCACAGCCCCAGTGAGAATGCAGTGGTCAGAGCAAGCAAGAGGAGTAGGCCTCAGGCATGGGATGGCCAATGAGATGGATGTCCTCCTCTCCTCTTGGGAGGACAGCCATTGTAGAAGTCCCTAAAGATCCTCAGAAACTTCCCAATTTATATTGAGGGTGATGTTTATGGTATGGAATATTTCAGCTGGACATGTTGTGTCAGCTGCTTCACCCCTCATAGCCCAATGCACCCACATGGTTCAGAACCACCCTTGAACTTGGTCACTGCAGGAACGGGTATAGAAAGTGCATGGTTCTGACCTCACTGGTTTGAAATTGTCTCAAAGGAGCAATTTTAAAATGAATAGCCCTAGGCTAGGGTGGAGGTCTTGGCAGGCCAGAGTTGGAGAGAAGGGGGTGACACCTTGGGATGTGATAAGATCTTCTGGGTAGAGACACCTCCTCTGAACACCAGCCTGCAATGCTGGGTGGTGCCTCCAAGCATGACTGAGCCACCTTGATTGTACTTGCAAAGTACCTGGCTAAGGGTGGCGCCAGGAAGAAAATAAGACCTGATGACTGGGTGGAGACTACTCCCCTTTCCTGAGGGCCAAGCTTCAATGATGCCCTTGGAGGCAGGATTATGTACCTGGCTAAAGTGGCTGGAACAACGAAGGAGGCATCTGGAAGAAGATAAGAACTGATGACTGGGTGGAGGACTACACCCTTCTGCTCCCCTCCAGGTGGCCTGTCTTCCAATGAACCTGGCTGATTGACAGCTGCCTCTTAGGAACAAAAGGGGCTTAGGGGTATAAAATGGCTGTCCCAACTTGGGTGTTGTTGTCTCTTGACCCACCACCATTTCTGCACCGGACCCTGTCCAGGATCAGCGCGCCATCCTGAAGAACCTTGCTGGACAGCTGGACCCCTTGGTGGTGACTCTCTCTCTCATTCTTCCCACTTTCTTACCTTTTCCTACACTTTTCTCTCTCATTCCTTCTTACCACTTCCTTACCATTTTCCTCTCTCTTTCTTATACCTTCTTTTCCTCTCTCCCTCTTTTACCTAGCTCTATATCTTTGCCCGTGTTAATTGTCCAATAGAATCTGCTTGCACCCGACCCTTTTCTAGGGTTGGACTTTGTTTCGTGTATCCAAAACAAAAATAAATTTTCATGTTACCTCAGACTGTAACAGAAATCATCCATCTCTTCTGTTCTCACAGAACTGGCAGTCTCAAAACTACTGTTTCTCTAAACAGAAAAATTATTTTAGAGTTCTGTCCCAGAAAAATCAGGACACTATTCAATATCAATATCGTAATAGTAATTGAACATGGACACGCATAATGCACAGATACACTGAGTTTTTTATGAGGAGCAATTCCCACCAAGCCTTTTTCTTCTGTCTGTACCTTTTTTTCCCATACTGCACAATCCCCATTAATAATGTTGCTCAACTGCCACTGACTACCTCAGGCCCACAGTGTCTGGCAGCACTGTTTTTAGAATTAAAATCCAACCATGCTGCTGATCAGGAATTCAAGAGGAATACAAGGTTTTTCTGTTCCATTCCCTCTCCTTCACTCACTCTATGGGTCAAGCCTTAAGCTTTACTACATATGGGCATATACACAATGTTGAGAACTAATCAAATAATATTAAAACTATCAGAACTCTTAACCACGCAGAACAGAATACACAGATCTTTTAATGCATGTATTCTGGACACACTAAAAAGAGGAATTAAAGAGGAATGTATTTATGACTCTTTCCTGTGTACATTGTTTTCTCCTATGTAGTTATGAACTTGCTATGACTGTAATAATTTATTATTCTCTAAATTCTATCAATAGAAGAAGCATGTGTTTCCTTGATCTCATTTACCACTGTTGAGTTGAAAAGGTATGTGAGATTATAATAGATTCATCAGAGACTCCCTATTCTGTGAATAAAAACCTAGCAAATTAATACTGGTGAGATGAATTAATGAATATTTACATCCGCCTTGAAATTGATTATGATAAAAATTGTCATTTGTGTGAAATTTATCAGAGCAGACAGGTGGAAAAAGATGATAATTTTTTTTTTATAAATATAGGAATGTATTTCAATGCAACTTATATTGCAAGATACTATATTCGTATTCTGACGAGAAGGCCAAATTTCATTTCAGAATATGCTGATAAACCTGGCAACAGTAAATGTCATGCTGAGATGCAAAGTCAATGGGAACAGTAAGAGAAATGTTGGAGCACCCAATATGCAGTTATTCTGACACACAGCAAAAAAATACAATTTAAATGCTCTGAAGTACAACTCAGTGTTTATCAGATGCAAAATGACACATTTATAAAGCATGTAAGTGGCAGAGCTCTATGGAAAAGGTACCTGTAATGTGCATTTAGCAAGTCTGTTTATCTCAGAAAAGACTGAGTATTTGATGGCAAATAAATAGAGACTTCATAAAGTATAATACTTCTTTTCTTCCAAGAATTTGGCAAGCCGTAGCGTTATGAAATGCATAAGAAAGTAATTAACAAATTAAACATACGCAAAGAAGATATAGCTTATGCTTAACGAAAAATTCAGAGGAACTCAAATGCACTTACAGTGGTTAGATTACAGAATGAATAAAAGCTTCCTATTAAAATCAGGAACACATTAGCCTAATACCAGCATGTGAAATAGAGAAACTACAATCCCAGGGCTGTAGTTTGAGTCTGTCCATCAGCATTACAGTTGGATAAGATTTGGTCAGGATTCATATCTACTGCTGTGGTAAGGATAGTTCTCTTTTACAAATAATGCTACACACTGGGCTTTTTCCTAGGAGGCCCAAATCAGAACACATCTTATCCCCTTTGTCACCTGTGAATTACATCTTCATGCACATCCAGTTTACCAACAGTTCTCCTCTTTCTATGCTGCCTTGTGATCCAGATAAATTACACGTATATATATTGGATGAGACTTTGAGCAACCTTGTCTTGTTCAGAGACATCTCTGCCCATGGCAGGGAGGTTGGAATAGTTGATCTCTAAAGTCCCTTCCAACCTAAGCCATTTTATGATTCTATGACATTATTTTTCTGCCTGTTGTACTGATATACATAATCTTTGTATGTATATATGTGTGAAACATTTAAAACATAGGAAAGTATTATGTATATCGGTACAGCAGGACAGAAAATAAAAGGATTATTTTGCTTTTACAGGGGTTAGAAAGATCTAACTATGCATTTGTGGCACAAAAGAGGTATAAAAATGCTTATGTTTTAATCTTAAAATAGATTTCCTTGGAGAGAATAATACTGGCAGTGATAAACTGGTATATACAGGTTGTGATTTAATAGAAATAAAGCTGCAAGCAGTCAAAGTGATTGATTTTCCAAAATAAATTTACAAAAGTCATGGAAAAAACTTTATTACTTTTAAATGCAACTTCATTGGTTTGTGAAAAGAATTATTAAATGTACAATAGCAGGAAAACAAGTCCAGACACAGAAGGTGCTTTCTGACACTCTATTCCATCATAGCAACTTATTTTATTTCATATTTTGTTTTAATGGAATGTCTAAGGTAGCTGATTACTGAGTTGCCAGTCAAAGTGTCCATGGAATTAGAAAATACCTGCAGATTTTGACAATCACTTACTTTCAAATGAACTTCTGCTAACCCAACATATCTATAGTTATAGATATTTAACTTTTCCTTGGTAGGTTTCTAGTAATCAGTGTTAAATATTTTGCAACACAGTATCTTATAACTTAGTGATTTGTGCAGTGAGCTTTAACCATATCTTGAGGACAAATGTACTAATCAGCAACTGAAAGACCACTTAATTCTACAGTAAACTTTTATATCTATGTGTGAATACTGATGCTGGATGAATTAAGAAGGAATGAGAATGTACAATTAATTCTACCATCAATGGTGATTGTTTTCCTAATTAAAAAAATTTAAAATATTTCAAATGTCAAAACAATTGAATGAATTTTTCTGCACCTTTTCCTTACATTACTGGTTTCCATGGGAACAGTGATTAGAGATCGACTAACAAAATGGGGAAATGGATGCAACTTCATGTTGAGTGTAAGCAAAACTAAAATGGTTTTGAGTAAGATTGTGAAAAATATGTTAATTCAGAAAAACAGACCTATATATGCAATGATCAAGCTGATGGGTAGTCCAGTTTAAACTTAATCAGTGGCCTGAATTATTCAGCACAATTTTAATTGAAGCTATAAGTTAATTCAATCGCTGGGATAGTTGTAGAGCTCACAGCTGCATTTCTTTGTATTTTCAGGTTTTGACTTTTCATTTTTCTGTGTTTTTCTTCTCATTATCTCTTCTGTCTAGGTTGGTTTTTTAACCCCTGGTTATTTCACAAGCTGAATTGGCTAGTAGGAGGGTCCAGACTGTTCTTTTTTACTATGATTTCTTTAAATTTGATCTTAGCTGAATTGACATCACCAGTTCAGCACATGATCTTTGAAGAGCAACACCTGCTGAGACTGCAACTACTGTCTGACCCTGAGCCAATAATGCCAATATATTTAGACTAAGTGTATTGAATTTTTTTTCAACAAAATTAGCATGTATGCCTTGAATAGATAAGGTACTTTAAAATGGCTGTTACAGGGTTCTTGGAAATGATGGTTAATAATGAAACCATGTAAAGACATTTGAACACAACAATAATGCAAAATGGCTTATCGATACATAAGAGAAAACTCCTATTATCTTTTGAAATTCTGAATGATTTTTCATTACTCTTTTGCAGCATCTGTGGTCTACAGTTTCACATCACACAAAGTGCACTTTAATAGAGGCTTCATCCTATCGCTATTTGTTGTCATTTAGAAGGTGCCTCCAGAAAGAACACATTAAAACATCTGCAGCTCCTCTCGGTGGTTCAAACCTTTACAGAATCTCCATTTTACAGAAATTCTAAATCAAACAATATATATCTGTAGTATTACAGCATGCAAGTACTTTACTTCAGCAGGCAGCAAATCTGAATTACTCATATTTACTTACACAAAGGCTTCACTTCAAAGATAAAATGACAAGGAGTGTTCTCTTTGCTCCCTTTCAAGGAGCTTAAAAAACCTTCCTTTTTTCCCTTAAAAAAAAAAAAAAAAAAAAAAGGAAAAAGAAATAGTATCATTAACTGTAACAGCAAAAAACTACTCATAAAAACATGTTCCCTGAAGAGATATCAGTGCAGGTAGTAAATTTTGTATCAGAATCAGATAGAAAATAACTATTTATTAATTCTGCCTGGGAAACTGCATGAAGCTATTGAGTTTTGCACTAATTGTGAGAAGTAGATACGTAAGTGTAAAAGTGTGAGAAACAGTTTAGAAAGCACCACAAGAGACTCTGAGTTCATGTATTTACATTCATATTATAAATAATTCAGAGGAAGCTGAATTAAAGGTGCCCAAAGACTGACTCTTTAAAACAAAGAAAAGAAAACCCAAATATCTGTGTTGTGTAGGATTACATTTTTTTCCTGCATTTTCTTCCAAACTGATCTAGTGGGCAATAGGGAAATAGGATGAAACAAAACGTCTGCTAAGTTGTGGAGTAATTTATGTTGGAAGGAGAGGAATCACTACTTCAGCCTCCTGCTCAAAGCAGATCTACCTTCAAAGGCAGATGAAGTTGCTCCAGACTGTGTAAAGTTACATTTTGAAAATCTCTAATGACAGAGATTCCACAGTCTCTCTGCTACAAGTTTTGACCATCACCACCTGCCCTTTTGTTGTACATCTAAGAGAAAAGTCTACCCCATCTTCTCCCTTATTTCCTATTAGAATGAAGTCTTATCTGCTTGACTTCTCTGGATGAAACAAAGTCCCTGGGTACCATTTCACAAGTTATGCATTCCTCTGCTGGATTTGCTTTACTCTATCAACATATGTCTTGTACTGGGGCCCAGAATGAGACATATTACTTCAAATGTGGCTTCCCCAGTGCAATGAAAGATTCCCCCAGCCAGCTGGCAATGATCTTAGTAATACAGCTGTACAGGGTCTGGCTGGGATGGAGTTAATTTTCTTCATAGTATCTTGTATGGTGTTGTTTGAAAATTCTGACTAAAACCATGTTGATAACATACCAGTGTTTCAGCTATTGCTGAGCTGTGTTTTCAGTGTCAAGACCTTTTCTTTTTTACACTCTGCCTCAGCAGAGAGTAGACTGGGGATGCACAAGAAGCTAGGAGGGGACAAAGCTGAGGATGTCTGACCGCAGTTACACAAAGGGATGTTTCATACCACATGACATCACTGTCAGCAATAAAAAATCAGGAAAAAAGAGAGTGGGTACTTCTGTAGTCACGGGTTTTGTCTTCGCATTAATCATTATGTGTGCTGAGACCCTGCCTTCCTGGAAGACGGTGGGATGTAATGAATAAATTCCTTATTTTGTTTTGCATTCACAAGTAAGTTTTTCTCACCTTTGCCTTTCTGGTTCTCTCCCCCATTCTCCTGCAGGGGACTGAGCCAGCGGGTGTGTGGGGATTTGCCTGCCATCTGGGGTCAAGCCACCACAGCAGCCTTCTGTGTGTTTAGCCTTTATCACCACAAGAGTGCAGTCCTGGCTCATGTTAATTTCTTTATCTCGACACCCACTCAGGACCCCTTCTGCAGTGCTCTTTCCCAGCACATCAGTCCCAGCACTGATGCATGACATTTTTCTGTCCCAGGGTCTGAACTTCCCATTTGTCTTTGTTGAACTTCATAAAGATCCATTGGCTCATTTCTCTAGCTTGGTTAGCTCACCCTGACTCACAACACTTCTCTGCAGCATATCAGCTGTTTCCCCCAATTTGTTGTCATCCCTGAACATGCTGACAGAGTTAGATGCAGTATTGATCCCAGAGTTACTGGAAGAGGTCACTCAGAAAGGCTGCGGCATCTCTGTCAGTGTGGATTTTTAGATCTTGAGTGGACAAGCCCCTCAGCAACCTGATCTAACTTTCAAGTTAGATGTGCTTTGAGGAGGGAGGCTGACATAGATGACCTCTTGAGGTCCTTCCAACAGAAATTAATGGTATAAATGGAGAATACAGGACGAAGCCAACATGGTCTCTCCTAAGACATATCAGAGCACTACCTGCAGAAGTAATAATTAACTCGTTCCAGAAAGAATAATCAACTCTTCCCATTCTGACAAGGTCTTGATTACACCTCAGACTGCTTGTATTCTTATGCAAGTGATTTCAGAAAGGTAAACCTTGGCAAATCTGCTTTTCTGCAGGAAAAAAAAAAAAAATGTTAAGTTCTTCCTAATAGGAAGTTAGAAGTAAGACTTCATAACCATCTCAGAAACACCAGATATTTCAAATGTTACTGAAACTCCATTTTACAGTAATGGACACCACACAGTCAGCCAAATTATGTTATTTGCACACTGCTGTCAGCAGGCTTTTATTCCTGTAATTTCTTCCTGAGTTATTCCTTAATATGTGCTAGATATAACTGTCATTGGTATACCACAGGTTTTTAAGTCCCTTTGTGTGTTCTTACTGTGAAACAATCTTTTCAATCCAAACTTCACTTTACAGGATCATTTAAAATCTTACCCCAAGACAAGTGTATAAATTCTTATTCCTCTCCCACTACTCAGACATATTGGAGTTATAGTTGTATTCATAAAAGAAGGCTACCTGTAGCTCAAAGGATATCCTTTGAAATGCCTTAGAACAGCCATTCTCAGTCCCTGTGACTCTCTAGATTATTTGGTTAAATGGCACAATCTTTTATCTTTGCTTGTCCTGCTCCAGTGTACTAGAAACCCAGTGCAGTCCAATTTGAAGTATAGATTCATGTCTATATACACACACAAGCACAAAAGGTAACCCCAATTATGAATGTTGTCAGCACCTGCTGAAGTTGACACTATTTTGAGGGAACCTTGCTGGGATTCAGTTGCCTGA
Organism: Florisuga fusca; assembly: GCA_038090715.1. NCBI lineage: Eukaryota > Metazoa > Chordata > Aves > Apodiformes > Trochilidae > Florisuga > Florisuga fusca. The sequence continues at coordinate 72,723,968 of JAAWXA010000001.1, read as the reverse complement.
ACATTAGTACACAGGTACCTTTTTAAACACCATAAAGTAATTGACTGTATTCACATTAGACTGACAAGAATGATATATTCAAGAGGAGAAACACCTTTTCTTTTCTGTTTAAGCAAAAAAAGGAAATATGATTGTGTGCAATTAAGTTGCCTAGATACAGATGTCTATCACCACTTCTGAATAATCCACCTGGCCTTAAGTTCTTCCAGAATGGTGCTACCTCTTTGTTATACCTGTCAGCTCGTTCAGATGTCTAAGAAGTTTGTTACTAGAAACAACTCAGTGACACAGGTTTTTTTAAAATCTTCATAAAAATATTTTTTAAAAGTCTTTGAAAATGATAAAAAGGAACATTGAACCATTTCAAATATTAACTAGCCAAATACTGTCTAAGTGAGGCTTACTGAGATTCATTTAATAAAAACAAGCCTTAGGACACAGTTCAGATAGACAGAAGGAGACAAAATTATATGCATGAAGACGTCTACATTTTCTGAGAGAAACCTACTTGGGAATTTATTATATTTGATATAAAATATCAAATTTGATTTGATCCAAACTAGGCACCTAAAAATGAGGAAATTAATAGTTTACTAAAAATAGCTCCTTTCCCCTGCTTGCTATGCATCTTTGTCATTTATCCATGACAATTTCAGAGAAAGGTAGCTCAAGAGGAATTAAAATAATACCATCTCTGGATAGGGATTCCATACTGGGAAATAAGATTGCTTTTAGGGACTCTCCACATGCTTCCAGTTTTTGAAATCTTATCTACAAGGTCTGGTGTTGTTTGAAGTATTACTGGGGTGAAATCTTCAGTGTGTAATTCTCTTCATCTAACTGAAGGTGTCTGCAATAATATTGTTACTGTGTCATGGAATTCAGAAGCGGCTAAAACCTGGTGTTACTTCAGTGAATCTGGAATATGAACAATTTCATTTCCAGTACACTCTAGGGAAAAAACAGTGCCATTCAGCTTGATAGTCACAGTTCTCACTGTCACTTAAATAAGCACTTCCCCAGAATCTGCCTAAAGTACAAAAAACTTTTTAACTCTTCATGTGAGGGGAAAAAAATAACATTAAATCCTATTTTAAATAATGTAAAAAGACTGAGTGAAGGAGTTCATGCATAAATTTACATTTGTATGCTGAAGTAAAAATGAATACAGACAAGTATTTGATCACCTTTTCCTTCAGCAGGATAAATGAAAGATCTGATTATCTTTCTGTAATGCAAAACAAAAAATTTTTTTACAATCAAGTTTCCTGAGAATGAAATTTGGTGTAAGCTGTTCGAGTACTGAGTTAACTCTGGGGATGCGTTTTGTTCTGTGGTCTTTGGCTGATTTTCTGTTTCCCTGTGAGGGCTGAAAAGGCCTGTCTGCTGGGCAGAAGTGGAGATGGTGGGATGAGAGGGGCAGCGGAGAGAGAACTGGGAGTGCATACTGGCCTGGCTATACCTGAACTGTTACTTGCACAGAGAATTCCTGGCAAGTGCACGGTAGCTTTCTGCTGGGCGACAGCCTCACCGTATATATAGTGATAACAGACATAACCTACCTGGTAAACTACTATAAAAGCCAATCTTGTACACAGAACAAATATTCACCTTACCTGTTTCTTTTAAGATCAGCTATAGCATCCCCTTCATTTCCTTTTTTGTTATTAAAAAAAAAAAAAAAATCAACTTCAGCATAACTATTTCACCTACTTTGCTTTGCCTCTTCAACTGAGGAGGAATTTTGGTTCTACCTTAATTAGCACTTTGGAAAAGCAGGGCTAGGCCACAGGGAAGGGGGGGAGAAATCTCTCTCTTTCTGGAAGATTAAAAAAGAGAAAACCTTCTGCAACTCAGACATTTGATACAAAATGTATTTCCCAGCTAATGCAATGGACAATATTGCTACTCTATTAGCTTATTTACTGGATATATCTCTTCATTCATGCTTGTATGAAAAGTGGGTATTCACATAATTTATAAGATGCGCAGTCACATCAGCAAATCCTCACCAGGAAATAGTTCAGTGTGCAATGCACCAAATGATTTATTCACATTAGTGATGCTTATCCTTTATATCTGGTCCTCCTCCCCCATCCTTTTTGTAGTATCAAATTATTGCATAGCATTTGTATTGTCCTTAATGTGCTCACTATTAAAAAATCAATGATCTTGAATAAAATTGATTTTCAAATATAGCCCACAGCATTTTCTTTGAGAAATTAAACCTTGCCTTTGGATTTTTTTCATGCTGCTTGGCTAGGCAGAATATTCGGAACTTTATTTTAAATAAATAAATGTTTTAGTTAATAGATTGAATTTCAGTAACTGACTTATAAAAATACAGTTTCTACCTTTTATCTTCTACAAACAAAGAGATATTTCTTTCAAACAGAGAATTAAACTGAACAGCTGGGTTGAGAGTTTCATTATCCCTTTTATGGGATGAAATCTTGTCTTTTCAACATAGGTTTATTCTGGCAGACTTTAAATTCAATATAGTGTGATAAAACCATGAATTTATTGTTTTTAAGTTATGGATAATGATTGCCTGAATTGCAAAATTTATAGGTGTATATATGCAAGATGATAGTGCTATCAGACTAACCAAATATTGTAATTAATCTCTTTCTTCACAAAATATTCAATAAAATATTTAAAATGCCAAGATAAAACCTTCCAACTGTCTAGATACAAGCATGTCTGGAAGAAGAAGACATTTTTACAGTAAGATTGTCTGGAGGCCAGGATTATTGATTCTGTATGGTGACGCGAGGTAAATTGATAAAACTATTTTGTATCTAGACATCAGTGAGACAATGACCCAGCCCATGTATTCTAAAACATGTAATAATTATAATTAGATTATCAGAGCAGCAAACAATGTTTTTCCAGTGGATTTGATATCCAGTTGTATAAAAAAGTCAGGAGAAATACTTTCTTGCATTTCTATACAGTATTATGTAAATCTCTAAATCTCTAACTTTCTAGTATGTTTTTTGCATACTAGAAAAATATTTTTATGTATTGTATGAGTGTTAAGTGTATACATGAGTCTGCAAATGTCCTGGTTTGGGCTAGGATAGAGCTATTTTTCTGTCTAGTAATTTTGCTTTCATCTCAGTCTCTTGTAAGTAGCTGCACTTGCTGAAATTAATAGGAAGTTTCTCAGTGTCTGCTGTTAGAACTGATAACACTGGATGTTTGAAGTCATGGCTAGAGAATGGTATGCAGAACCAAGGACACTGCTCAGTTCTGAGGAACATCTTATGCTCTGGAAAGAGAAAGGCAGTAAAGGGGTCACATCTGCAACCCTCTTTTAGGGAGGAGTGGACAAGAAAGTGACCAAAATTGACCAAAGAGAGCATTCCATCCCATACGCATCATACTCGATATAAATTTGAGGGATCATGAGGTCAGCCCCCTTCCCCTTCTTTTGGCCTTTCTCTTCTTTGCCCTCCTTCACCTGTCCCTGTTTGTTTCAGCATCCTGGGAAGATTCTGTCCATTCGTCTGCCTGTGATCCTGATCCATGCCAGCCTGAATCTGTGTGTTCCTGCCTCCAGTTCCCAACTGCTGCTGACTCCAGGAGTCCAGCCTGGATGTGAGCATTACTGGGGGTAAGGGGATGAATGGTATTGTTTTTCTGTATATTTGTATATATTTAATACTTTTTTTCCTTTTTATCATTACTGTTCCGTTAAAGCTATGTAGTTTAGTTTCCAACCCATAAGTCTCTCTCCCTTATTCTCTCTCCTTTCTTTATCAGGGAGGGGAGAGGGATTAATAGTGAGCATCTGTCATTTGGTTAATTGTTGGCCCAGCATTAAACCTTGACATAGCTTCACTGTTTTACAAATGCTTCCACGACAAGGGAATCCTACATATCTATCTTCTTAGTGAATAAAAATGTAACTAAGTGTATTGTATGAAATAATAAGAAGTACACCACTGCACATATTTATTGCAATGCCTACTGATCTGTTGCAAGTAATGTCCCTTTTTCTTTATTTTTATGCAGTATACAGTATATTGCTTCTTATAATGTTTTGAGTAATGAATTCTATCCAGGGATATATTTTAGAATGTAACTGGATATAGTGATATCTGCATATGTTGATTTGTTTAAACAAAACACCTCTTAAGAATTAACATAAGAGAAGCTGCGCATACCAGTGTTAGTCCCTCTCTATGTGAGCTCTGACTTCTCAGAGGGTATTCAGAAAGTACTCAGACTGCAGGACTGATTATTAGTAATGTTATTAACTAGTAATGCTACTGCAGTTCCAGGAAACAAAGTGTCATATTTAAAATGATAACTGATATTTAATCCATTCTGAATAACTGAATTTTGTCAGAAACAACCCCCAAACCTGTTAGTGGAACATTACCAATCAACCATCTGCTCTGTGAACTGATAGTCATGAAAATATTTGTAAAGACTCCTGACACTTTGACCAAAGCTAAGCAAGTTCCCAGTTTTGTGTTATTCCAGTATTCCTGTGTCTATTTGCTTCTATTCTGACATGAAAAAAACTTGTTAATTTCAGAAATGATAATGTTACATCATACACATCAAGTTAGATGTGAAATACAAAGTAAGTCCTTATGACTAACTGAATTTTAAAAGATACAGGTTATCACAGTTGTCTGAGATGATGTTCTGTAATACACATTACTTTCACATTAGATAGCAGCTACCAGAGCTGATGAAGAATGCTAGGTCTCTGTTTGAGGATCTCTTCACCCAATTAGTCTTAAAAATAAGTCCTTGCATATATACAGTTATACAGTTAATGATACGGAGGTAATCTGATACGTCTGTGATGCTTTACAAAATCAAGGTATATTTATATGTACTCACAGCCCACTATTGTGAGGTTTTTATATGCAGAAGTAGTACACATCCTGCACAGAAGCAGCCTACAACCAGCATGCCTAGGTGTGAGTAGTGCAATAGAGAAATAGGAAATGGAAAAGTCCAGGTCAGAAAAGACCCCTGGAGACCATCTGAGCCAATTTTCTTTTGAGAACAGGGACTTAAATTAGATTAGCCATGGCTCTGACAAGCTAAGTCTTAGATATTTCCAGCAAGGGACATTACATCACTTCTCTGGACAATTTATTCTAGTACTGAATTGTTCTTAAAGAGAAGACTTCTTTTCTTGAATGCCCTGAAGCTACTTTTGTTTGTTTTTTTTTTTTTAATTCAAACTTACAGCTCTCCTCTCTCAGTGTAATGGGAAATTGAGCCCTATCCTCTTTCTCTCATATTTTTCAGAATCATATTGAGGGTCTACAGAATTTTCATGCCTTGTGGTATTGTCATTCATTTTTGAGGCTTTTACTTCCTTTCCAAGTATAACTGAACACTATGATTAAAATTTGGTCTTAATTAACAAGTAATTGCAGTTACTATAAACTTAAAAGTTTAAATGAAGAGAACAAAGAGAGGATTCACTTAGTTATAATGTGGTTGTTAAACCAGTGGCATTTGATGTTTTGCATAGTATTTAGGTACATGCCTATATTAGTCCATGTCAAAGCCTGCATCTTCCCTTGGAATTTGGCTGTTTGTTCTGATGCATCTTAGATACTTATTTCATTGAAATATAATTGATCACAGTCAAATAAAAATATCTTTAATAATAATTATCAGTTAGAGTATTGATCCTACCGTCCCTGTCTCTGGGCCAGGCAATTAGATCTCGAGGTTACTTGCCATATTTTCAAATAGCAGTTCAATTTGGTAAGTAGTAAAATAATCCATCAGTTATGGGCTGCTAAACAGGCTGGTAATTACACACTGTGTTTAAGTAATCATTGAAATTAATCTAAAAGAATATAATTCAGTAATAAAATCACAGAATCTTTCTGGTTGGGAAAGACCACGACTCCAAACATAACCTAAGCCAAGCAAGTGCTTAAACCATGTTCCTAAGCACCCTGTCTATACATCTTTACACATGCCCAGGGATTCAACCACCTCCCTGGGCAGCTGATTCTAGTGTTTAATTACTCTTTGAATGAAAAAGTTTATTCTTATATCTAATCTAAACCTCCTGTGGGGCGAGTACCCTTGATGAAGTGTGTCCAGAGGACAGAAATCAGGTCTGGAGAACAAGTCCTGTGAGGAGAGGATAAGGGAATTGGGATTTTTTTAGTTTAGAGAAAAGGAGGCTGAGGGGAGACCTTATCACGCTCTACAACTACCTGAAGGGAGGTTTTAGGCAGGTGGGTATTGGCCTCTCTGTCAAGTAAATAACAATAGGACTAGAAGAAATGGCCTGAAGTTGCACCAGGGGAGGTTTAGACTAGAAATTAGGAAAAGTTTACTGAGAGAGTAGTAAGCACTGGATCAGGCTGCCTAGGGAGGTAGTGAAGTTACCATTCCTGGGGGTATTCAAAAAACTTGTGGATGTGGCAACCCAGGATATGCTCTAGTGGGCATGGTGTTCTTTTCTGGCTAGATGGTTGGAATCAATGGCCTTAGAGGTCTTTTTCAACCACAGCAATTCTGTGATTTTCTCACATCCTGTGGCTTACTAGGGAGAAGAGACCAATCCCCACCTTGCTACAACCTCCTTTCAGGTAGTTGTAAAGAACAATACTTTTCTTGCTTGCTTTTTTTTTTTCTTCATATATCCTTTTCTTTTTTCTTTTATGCTTTATAGCATAAAATCAATTTTCATGACTGCCATTAGCATTAAGAATACACTAAATGTCTTTTCAAAAACGTATGTAGCACCCAGTTCCAAGGAAATACTGGAGCACCAGGTTGTTTTACCTTTTTTCATTGTGGCTATTTAACACCTTGATTTACCTGTTAATGTGCAGAACATAAAAAACCAGAATGGAAATATTTTTTTTTAACTGGTCTTAATCAGGATATGCACCAAGATATATCACTAAAAATATAAAAATTAGAATTTTGGCAGTGTTTTTTGATTTTCCTCATTGCATTTCTGGACACAGTACTCCAGGTAAAGTCTCATGAGAGTAGGGAGGGAGAATCACCTCCCTTGACCTGCTGGGCATGCTTCTTTTGATGCAGCCCAGGATACAATTGGCTTTCTGGGCTGAAAGCACGTATTGCCAGCTCAGGTCGAGCAGCACATCAACCAGCTTCCCTCAAAGAAGTCCAGCTGAAAAGCTTTACCCTTAACCCTCCTCTTCTAACATGGAGAATTCATGAGGGATTTCACCTTTCATGAGGCTAAAATTAGACATGTTATCTTAAATATAAAAAAATTTACAGTCTATTAATAGAAAGCAGTAATATCCAAATATGCAAATACTGTTATCAGTCTTTCAGCTCCCAGTGATACAGGCTTTTGTCTGTCTCATGCTTCTCTATCTTACATAGGTTGTTTAATTCTAAGCTTAAAGGATAGGAAAAGAGAGCTACTTCATATAAAGAAACCTTTCCAAAATGTGTTCTTTTAAAAAAAAGGAAAACTAACTCAGAGATATGGGCAAGAGTAGCAAAATTTGGGTAAGTCACAATGAAAAATGGTATTTCTGTTACTATCCATAAATACTTACAGTGTAGATTTACATTGTGCAGATAATCTAGTCTTCCTAGTTACTTCTACATCAATGGTGAAAAAGCAAAGGCATTTATGGTTTGTGAATACAGACTTTTTGGTCATATTTTACCATGATAAATAAATCCTAGCTCTAACTATGAACACACTATCTAATTAAAGAGACCTGAACAGAATTTTATTTTCAGAAATGCCTGGGTGTAAAGAACTAAGCTCTCAGGATGAAGTTCACAGATTTCAAATGGTCCATGGCAGGCTCCTCCTCCCCACAAAATCCTGAATCTTTCATTCATGGCAGATAATGTGTTGCCACAATATTTTTGTGTTGACTTCATTTGAGGCATTCTATTGACACTTTGGACATTACTGAAGAGGTTGCAATTCCTAGCAAGGAAAAGTGGATATTTTAGCAGTTTTTTGCATTTTTATCCCTACTGAGTTGTATTCTAGGACTGTATAAAAGAAATGGCCGTGGTTGAGAAAGTGGATTTTAGTGTACATAGAGATGTGGGGAAAAAAAAAAGAGAGTTAAAGCAATTTAGTTAAAGTAATGTCGCTCTGGATTACATACATTGTTAAAATTTGTGAAAAAGGCTGAGAAAGTGAAAGAGATTCTATGTTTAATCTGATCTAAATTCATGAAAAAACTTGGAAAAAATCTTAAATAAATTTAAAAGATGCAAATTCAAGCATATAAATGTTCAAGATTAAAGAAAATATATATTTTGAAGCATTCTTTAAGGCTCAATTTACCCGAGCTAGGCCATCCTTAAATGTATCTCTTTAATCCCAAAGACATAGTAATAAATGTAACTCAAATAATAACTCATGTACTAGGAAAACGTAACAAAATATTTTGAACTGAATGCCACTGAAAAAGAGATGTTCCCATTTGATCATTCATACTCTGAACTCATATGAGCTCCTATTTCCCCAGCCCCCAAAACTAGGGTCATGTTAGATCAATATTTATAAATAGAAGAGAAAAAAAATTAATCTTTTGAACATAAAGACCAGAGAATCAAGGTAACCTACTTTCATCATTGTCAACTGTAATTATATGTGAATGTGTAAGGCCCTACATAATTTTGGCGTATTGGACAAAAATTTGTAGAAGTCTGTATTCATACAGATAGCTTTCATGCCTGAGAGAAAAGGAACATGAATTATTAAGTGAGAATGCCTAATATTATAATGAAGCATATTTTCATCTTCTATATGTTATTCACCTAACTGAAACGATTTCACATCAGACCTAAAACTTTACAAATGCAACAAATGCTAAAGTTAATAGGCAGTTAATTTTATCCCCCACAGACACTTAAAAAGCAGGGATGTTGCTGGTAGAACCATATGCTCAGCCATTTTGCCATGGCAAATTCTGGTCAATATGCAGAACCTAAGTCAAGTTTTAAAAAACTTGGTTTAGCCAGAGTGAGCACATGCTAAGGCTTCAATAATAATATGATATTATTAATAATAATAAATATTTAATTACTGTACACAGATAATTTGTGAAATCTAAAATTATGAGGAAAATGTAGAAAAGGAAAGTATGCTTAAAATCTCATTTTGTTATAACCTTTGCACCAGATTATAGAGCTATTGCTTTTAGTTCAACATGTCCTGAAGGAAGACTCTCTTATTCACAGATCTTCAGGTCTATTCCATAGATTTTATATCACAGAGAGGAAATTCCAGTATTGCATTGAAAGAACAAAAGTTTAAGATGCTGTGTTTGGTTTTCTCAGTAAAATGACAGTAAGGAGAACATAAATGTCCAAAAAAGCTAACTACCTAGTCATGCTAATCTCCCAGTGTTCGGTTCACAGTTATTATGATCAGAAAACACTCCACAGATTTATTCAGAGCAATGAAATTTAATTCCTAATCTGAACCTCTTACTTTTTCAATACAAAAGAAGGTAAGAAAGACAATATTTACACTAAACTGTTAATCTTTGTGAATCCAGATTTAATATGTGTCATAGCTCTCACTAGCCAGACTTTGGTAAAACAAACACAATACATTGAAATTATTAGGTCCTTGAGAAACAAAAAAACCCCAAATCCTTTAGGCACTTGATACTAGAATAAAAATCCATATTCAGTATGAATCACACTAACCATGTTTTTCTTTGGTTTATGTTTTTATAGATGTAGTTTGAAACAAGAGCTCTACATTCTAACTGAGATATTGTGTGACAAAATATTGACATAAAAATTGGATTTTAAAGCATTATTTGTACCTTATTTTTATCCTCTAATATGTCCTTTATGAAGACTGAGTACTGTTCTAACGTGGGCTTTTTATTCTGGAAAAATGAAACAAACTTTTTAATAATCTTTTTATTTCATTCTTTTCTTTCAATAATCCTTGGAGCTATGGCTCGTACCTTAACCACCGCACTGGATAAAGAGAATCTTCCTTTCACTCTGAAGAGTACTTAGCAGCTTTGTATTGCAGCAGTTGTCCATGGGAATGAAATGAGTATAAAATGTTGCAGACAGGAGAAACTTCGAGACAGACCCTCACTTCCAGTGGACACTTTGTGTAACTAGAAGTAGTAAATTAGATATGAGTTTGTGGTGTAATATGACAGAAGAAAGTTCAAACCAATTCAGCAAAGCTAACAAGTCATGAAGGATGAAGACCATTGGCATTCTGTACAGCTCTTGTGGTATCACACCTGAAAAAGACATCTACTGCATTTACTTTAGCATCAGAAAAGTTGCTATAAAGGCTTGAGAAAATAATTTATGTGGAAAGATTGACTATTTGAAGTAACAGAAGGTAACTAGAAAGATGTAGATGGATGAAAGAAAGAGTTATTAACTGATAACTTCCTACATATGCCTGTAGTATAGAAATGACCAGTGGTATTAACTCTTTGTTGTGCTTTTGCAACTAGGCAACATCTGAGCTCAAAATATGTAAGAATATGTAACAAATAAGTTTACTAAACTGTATGTTGATCAATTAGAATATATTAATGCTTTTAGTGTTCTTTAGTATATCATTGCATCTCATTTTAAGGAAGAAAAACAGGGAGGAAGAAGATATTGCAATGTGGTTGGCTAACTGAGCACTGCTCATATTATTTTATCGCTAATTACATCAGCACTGTTTTGGTGTCATTAAAGTGAACTGAGTGAATCCAGCCTAAGGCCTTTGTGGTTGTGCTAGTCCTGAGTATCTGACTTTGAGGAGTGCCTACTAAGGTTGGGTGCAACAATTGATAAATAACATGGGCAGTCTAGACTGTAATTTGGCTGCAGCAAAACCATGCTATTAATTAGTCTAATGTTTTATTTTAAGTAGTGGGAGGCATAATATACGTAGATAGGATGCAGTTTGCTTCAGACACTGTCAGTTTACTTCAACAATTCAGGCAGCAGCTTTCCTATTTCAGTCATGAATTATTCTTTAAAAAGAACTGGCAATTATGGTGAACTTAGAAAAACTGTGTGCTAGCTTTTGTGAAGTTTCATTTTATTCAGCTTTTAAATGGTGCCTCATTACAGCTTATTTTCACTGTCATATAGGGACTGCAATTCTGCCCTCATCGTTCTGGTGCACATAACTTCTTTTTTATTTCTTTGATGGGTCAGATTTACTTTTAATACATACACATTTTCCACTTGTCCTTTTCAGATCATGTCAGGGAACTAAAGCAAAAAATTGTGCTTTATTAAAATATATGAACCCTTCTTGGAACCTTAAAGTTATAATAAGAATAACAGGGAAGAACACTGTGAGAATCAAAAAAACCTTATCCCCAGTATTCAGTTGTAAAGATGGAAAAAAGGCAAGACTAAGGAGAACTCTGTCCATTTTTACTGCAGTGTCTCTAGCCACACAGAAAAACACAATCTGGAATTCATCTCATCTCAACTACATTCAGCTGTCTAAAGCTTAGTTTTCTTCATTGAAGTGCTCTCCATTTAAGGTCTGCTACAAGAGACTGGTACCTCTAGGAAAATGTTCATCCCACCTTCATTCATGTTTTCTCCACAATTACAAAATAGGGAAAGCAATATTTAATATATCCACTAATTTCTTATTTTGTTCTCAACAATGATGATTGCACTTAATAACTATCAAGCAATCAAACAGAACCTCTTGAACTTTCTGGATCAGATTAATGCCTATGCAACTGTAAAATACAAACACAGACATAAAGCACATAGTATAATGACCACTACTATGAATCAAGCATTGCAGGCACTATTATAATACAAATAAAAACTTATCTCCCATCGTGTATTTTACCTGACTTTCTTCATATGGATAAAACAGAAATACCTATCCATTGAAATAACATATAATGAAAGTGAGGAGTAGCACAAGAGTAATACAGAAATGGATTTTGAAACTCTGAGAAGGGAGGTTGTCATGGAAACAGCTGGGTTAGGAATCTTTTTGTTGCCACAATTTTATTTAGCTACTGCTTAGTCTTGATGTTATTTTAATAAGTCGATTTTCCTCGATTCGTGATTTTATTTTTCTCATAACAAGATGCTATGTTAAGAACTTTTCAGATACAAGGCAATGACTAATGTGTACTAACCTGTACGGAAACATTAAAAACCTGAATACTTCCATTTTACTCCTACACTTATCTAGCAGAAAGATTAAAAAAGAAAGGTGACTAAAAGAGTTTGTCAGTGTGTCCACAAAAGAGTATCATGGCATCCTAGACAATGTTTACCTAGAGTGAACTAAAGGAAGAAGAAAATGTATATAAAAAGCCCTGAAAAAGTTGAAGTGCTTAAATTATTCACTCTATATGAATGTAACATGTGAACTGTAAAAAATCCACTAACAGAGCTCATCTTTAAAATTAAAAAAAAAAAGTTTTAAATTAAAACAAATAAACAAAAGAAGCACCAGCTTGATCAGAAAAGGAACACAAATACTCGGGCGACAAACTAAAAAAAAAAAAAAAGCTGCATAACTAGCCTGCATGTGAGAAACAAAATTGTAATTAGTGTGTGAGCATACCTCCAACAAATCAAGAGTTTCTACATATTAATTACCATCAAAAAAAGACGTGCTAAATGCTATTGGGAGAAGAATGGAAAGGGCAACAATTGGCATGCTTTCAGAAAACAACCTGAAGCAACAAATATAAAACAAACTTAAAAGCGAAAAAAGTAATCATGCTTCAATAAACAATTTCAATTGTCAAAATGAGAAATCATGTGAGGGACAAATAAAAACAATGTGAAAACTGAGCTACATAAAGGAAGGAGAATGTGCAATGAAGCGACAAGGCAATAAAATACAGATATGAATCCGTGGGTTTTGAAAGCATGTTATTTTTTTAAATAAACCAGTCCATACTTGATGAACATAAATATCTGAAAGTTTCCCTGTGCACAAGAAACTCATGTGCCCCCAGAAGCCAGTCACACATTAACAGTGTCATTCAGTCTCTCTATAATCTACAAAGTAAGTGGAGGACAGAGATCACTTTTCCAGAAGCTACTCTTTTAGAAAGGTATAGATATAGAAATATATACCTTTTAGAAAAGTGTACAGATACAGATAAAGGTAGACAGTACATTCTATGCCCCTGAAGAGAAAGCACTGCAAAAGGATGCAGTCAGAGTATTTAAAAAAGAATTCCTTTGAAAAAATTCGCTGTCGATAATCAAATGCCATGATCATTTAATATTGTTGATGAGCTAAATGAAAATGTTATTATTGAAAAACCTAACATTCAAATATAACGCTTGCAAAATCTCCTTTACAAGGTGATCAGAATATACCAAAAACCATAAAAGCAGTAACGAGTCACCCAAGCTACATTATTATAAAATTACTTCCCTATTAAAACACTTTAAAAAGACTACTCGTGTTCACCTGAAAGCCATGCATGTTTTCACCTAGAAAACGAACTGTTATGATGTCATACAATATCTAAAGCCATTATCCGATTTAATTTTATCCTTTTTATGTTACTCTGTCTTATTTCCTGCCTTGACATGCAAAATATTGTACTTCAGCATAAAGCAGAGTCAGACAAGAGTCCATTACCTGAAGTAAGCTATGCCTTTCCATTGATGGTGTTCTTCTGCTGTGCTACAAAGTTAGGCTACAGTACAGACTATTAGACAGGATTAGACTACAGAAATTTAAAAAACTGAAAAAAAAATCTCTTAACAACCCATCCCCTATGTTTGAAACGAAAGAGTTTCTCTGGCTGAATATTTTTAAAAGTTCAGACTCTAGTTATGTCGGATTTCCAGCAATGCAGCTATATTTATGTGAATTAATGATCTGTATGATTAAATGACCTAATTTCCTCCTATTTAGTGACAGTATCTTATCAACTGCAGGATGCAGTACTGCAATGGTTTCTAGGAAATATCTCACCTGTATCATAGAGAATTTGAATTATTTTTAAAGCTGCTGAAAGGACATTTCTCATAAGAAAATAATAGTTCTAGTGTTAAAGTGACAACATATTACGACAATGAACTACCTGACAGTAACTGATAAAGTACACAGTATATTTTGATAAAATTAGCACATACAAGTTAAATGTGTATATTTTAAATTTGATAAATACATGTAGTTCTTTTGGTTTCTTAACAAGGAAGAAAAATTCTGCTTCTCAAAGATGGAGGAACAGTATACGTAAGTTTACAAACTAAAACTAAGAAAGATAATTTTTTGGAATGATACAGAAGCTTTCAGAGTAGATCTGGGTAGATGTCCAGAGAGAAGGCACACCTGAACTTCCATTAAGAATAGAGGTGAAGGTTTGAGTTAGAATTCAGATTTGGATGAGCAAAAGCCAGTGATCAGACTCCTCAGATCAAAACTTTCTGCTATCAGCATTGTCCTGCAATTCATATCAGCAGAACTGATTTTTGAACTAACTTGGGGTATTAAATATATTTTGTAAAAATTCACTCTGGAGCAATGTTTAACTTGCATCACATTTCTTAAAGTTCATTGCCTTATCCCTCCTTTCAGCTGTTATAGATGAAGAATTTCCTTACTTCTCTTGGTTTCTAACATGCAGGATTTCTTTCTGGAGTAAAAATGTGTTTACTGTCACATTTAGTTGACCCTGTCAAGTCACTTGCATTTTTAACACCAGATACATGGATGAAAAAGGAATCTGGAATACTCTTATCAACTTCTAAAGTTTTTATTAATTTTGCTATAATCAGCATTGAATTCTCTGTTATATTTGAGTATTTCAGCAGCCTGTGGTTACTGGGTAGTTATTCCAGCTAAACCCTACTTTAAATGGATGCAAATATTCAAACATTATACAAAGTTTTGAAAGTTTTGACCAGCAATAGCTACACCTTTTTTTTTTTTTTTAAGAATTTCATTTATTATTGCCCTAAACAAACTCTGAGGAGTACTCTGAAGAGAAATATAGATATATATATTCAACTAAGCATACTTTTTACAAAAAAAGTCTTTTCTTCACTTTTAAAACTGTTCTTATATCCCCCAAGGTTCTTCTACAAATATACTGAATGTGTCCATAGGATGCTCAGTGGAAAACAATTAATGGATTTCATATAATACATCACTATACGTGCTTTATTAAAAGCTTCATATTACTACTTCTTATTTTGGCATAATAAATTGTTGAAACCTGTCACAAAGGGTTTTCATCATACTTTACTATCTTATGTTCAAATGCATCGACTTATTGGTTTCCTGGATTTTAATTGAGACAGATGAGGTATGAAAGATGTGCTAATTTTTTTCTTACTTTTCTCTTAATTATTATATCTTAGATTAAAAGAATGTATTTATATTTCTGAAAAGAGCAGAAGTGCTTCATTATAAATTTTTACCTTTGAAAAACTTTGTGATTGTCTTAGATTTTTTTGGAAAAAAATGGGAATAAATATGATTTTATATTTTTTGAATCAGGATTAAAACATGATTTGGCAAAAGACATACTATACAAACGGCTAATGAATCAAAGTAGTCTTTGCTATTTTTTTATTACTGTTGTGACTGTAGAATGTCTTAGTGCATCAATTAATACTCCTTTATGTAGACACACCTCGTAATTAAAATGACATAATAGTATTATAAATCATTTAAAAATAGAAAAATACTTTGCATGCTCAGAAAGTCTTCACACAGTTCATTTATGATGATTTTTAAAAGTAGACTGTTTTGAAAAGTTCATATAGATGTAAACACTAAAGGCTGGAACTTGGTCTGTGGGAGGATTGCCCTGGTAAAGCAGAGGTCTCATTGTTCATTGTACATGCCGTTCCCACTTGAAACTCTTCTTTGAATAAAATAAAGATGGAAGACCACAAGTCTCAATCAAAAGCATTTTGATAAGTCTATAAATCTCTGACAGTGGAATTCTCTTAACTCCAGACGAGAGCTGCACTCCTTAAATACAGTACTTTACAAGGACACAATATCTGGAAGATAATGCTACAGTATCTGCAACAGTGTAACTATTACCGTAGTTTTCTTGTTGGTTTAATGAGCCTTACTTATTAATCAGGCTAATTAGCTTGCTTGCTTCAGATCCAACCACACAGACTAGTGAAGAATCCAGTCTTTCATCCATTATATTTGCATTTTTGGGGGGACAGTTATGCCAGTTACAACATGATATGTCATGTGTAAACACCCTAAAAATATATATATATGCCTTAACAATAAACAATCCTACTATAATATCCACTTTGCCTAAAGAAACTGTACAAAAGAATATGCAAAATATTCTTCCATTTCAAAATATATATGTTTACTATTTGTGCAGCATCTCTTCAGTGTTAACACTTTTCCTTCTAAATCGTTTGTCAAGATAATTTATGCTCTCATTTCCCAAATAAATGACATTAATGTTATGACATGATCTGAAAAACAAAACTGATGATGATGAAGAATCACTGCTATGCACACCACTTTAACAGAGATAATAGAATGAACTTCACAGTTTCTAGTGTATATGTGTCCATTACACAGACCTTCATTGTTCCAGATATATACTTGGATTAAACTCAGATGCACGACACAAAGGATTAATAGTTACAGATACTCAAACCATATATGTGCACACACCTAGAATAATAAAAATGAATTTGATAAGGTCTGTAGACTGAGTGGATAAACTTTCTTTAAAGAAAGAGGCATAGATGACCTACTAAGAATATGCCACACCAACTTTCTTTTCTCTCACAGACACACACTGTGCAGTATGAGAGAGGTCTCCTTCCAGATCTATGGAAGGAGATATATGGTGCTTCTGTCTACAATACACTGCATGTAAGAGTGATAGTGAACACCAATGAGAGTTAAACATGGGATAGCAAATAAGTGCATTGAACGTGAGGATCTCGATCTCAGAGGAACAGAGGAGATAATGTTTGTGTTAATGTTCATCTACAACCCTCATTCAGTAAAACACTTGAACACACACTTGAACTACATGTGTCCCAAAGAAGTAACATACAAGAAATTTCCTCTTACCTTTGAAGATAGATTTCAGTATTCTCTTCAGTTCCCAGCTCAGCAGGATACCATTCTTACATCATTTAAGGACCTCTAGATATTTTAAATATGTTGCTTTGCTTGAAAGGGATGGTTGGAGACTTTTTTTTTACTACCTTGACATTTCCAAGGTTTACTGATCACTACCAGCTTCTCTTCTGAACATCTCAATTACTGTAATCCTTCCTAAACCGTGTGTATAAAAGTAGTTTTTCTGACCTTATTCTCCATAGTAACCATGCACATGTCAAAAACAAAAACATTTTTAGAATTTATCAGTACATTCTTATCCATATCTACGAATGAATTTACCAGTTGCTAATTCTCTACCCCAGCTTCCTTTGACCACACTGATTATAAAAACTGGAGAAAGTCTGCTGATCCTGGTTAAAGGATTTCTAAGGTCAGAAATTTCTAATCCACTTTTTTCTGTTTTCTTAGTCAACATAAAAGAACTTGCAAAATCCAATATTCAAATGCATACACATTTAGCACAGCAAAATCTTTAACATTTTATTTCTTCCTCCTTTTATTTTGCTAGGTCTTTTTACACTGTGTGCTTAGTTCATTTCCCAATTGGCCCGATCCATCTTGGATGTCATTTATATCCTGCAGCATATCTTTCCGACTCCTAGAATATCCTGGATACCAATATTTTTCAGCACTACAAGTAGTTTTTAATCTAAGTAATCTATTATTTATTAAAATTAGTCACTAGCAAATCATTAAATAAAAAAGTTCCCTTTAATTAGTCTAAATAACTTGCTCTGTATATTTTTCAAAATGTAAGTAAAATGCTTTCATTATACAAAACTTTATAGCACCCAAGTAACATATGTAGGACTCACACATTATGCCAAACTAGCAATTGCATAAAAAATATAAATGCTTACCAAGGGGGCAACTGCACTGGAAGCCATTTATGTTCTCTTCACAAGTTCCTCCATTCAAACAGTGTCTGTCTAGGCAATTATTCATGTGAACAGAACATGTTTCTCCTGAAATTTTTCATTAAAAAAAAAAAAAAGAAAATGTGCTCATGTATTCAACTCATAGACAGACATATTTGTAATGAAAAAGGACTATGGGATTGTGCCAAACTAAATGGTGACCCCAGTGGCCAAGGTGCACTTACTGAGTACACAGGAGTACTGACAGACATCCTGCATCCTGTTACAAGACAGTCCATTTTGACAGGCATTGTTGGAAGCATGACAATCAGGAAAATAGAAAGCTTTCCTACTGAGAGTATGTGTAATCCTGGAGCTTTTTTCCATTATACAAAATTACTATATTCAGGCAATTTTAGCTGAGTTGTGTCAATCATTTCCTTTCAGTTCACTCGCTTTCTCCTTTGAGAAAGAATGGCCAAGTACCACTGCACTTGAAAATCAGGTCAACACTAATTTGCAAACAGTAATGTGTAATAGCAGCATTCAGCCTAGGTTCTATAGGGATTTGTTGGGACCATGATACTGGATGTTTCTCTTCCTCTATGTAATAATAAGGAGGAGAATGATCAAATCACTGAAGAATATTTCATGAGGGAAAGTACACATGAAAGGGAATGAAAAAATTAAGAGCAGAGGTAGGAAGTATAGTGAAATGTAGATTTTTGATTTCTAACAGGAAAGACTATATCCATTATGCTGGAATGTGTTCAGCATATGTCAGCAGTGCACAAAGCAGGCTGGGCTTTCTGGGAACTTCACGGAAGAAGATTAAACCAAAATGAATGCTGAAACACCTCTGAATTCTTAGCACAAAAAATATTTGGCCTCTTTTCTGCAGCACACATATGTACCCTCTCATACAATCTTATGAATCAAAGAGAGTCTCAAAACCTGCATTTTATGAATCTACAACATATAAAGGACCTACATTGGAGAAGACTGTATTAGAACCAAGGTTCTTCCTCACACATAAACTGGTAGAGAGTGTATTAGGCTTTTTCCTGCCTCTAAACGTGGTTTGCCTTTTCCATAAGACTTCAAGATATCTGGATGAAAAGGAGACAAGTAAACTTAAACACTATCTGCTAAGAGCAGCTGCTGAGTATGGATTAGTATGGCCGTGGCACCAGTAAGGAATACAGTCAGGACTGCCCAAAATATAGTTTTTAAATTTCTTTTGATTTTTAGATTTTTCTTTAGCATAACAGCACTAAGTATAACCTTTCTGATTTAATTCTGATAGTTTGCTTTTTTATGTTTTCTATTTCTTATCCATTTCCAACGTTAAATCCCTGATTAAGGTAGGTGTCTCCTGAGGAAGATAAATGGAAATGCATTGGCTTTTGTTCTCTTCTCCTGCAGAGGCAAGTGCATAGTAGCACAAACGGAGCTTCCTCTAGAGGAAAATAATCTGGCCACGTGCCCTTGGTAAGCTTCAGTGTATGCAAGAAAACCCCGTTCAAAAAGACTGTTTCACCTCCCCTGAGTTGTTGTGTACCCCCAGTAGGTAAAAGTTTAAAATACAGCAAATGAAATTCTAAGTGATATAATGGAACGAGATCATCCTTGTTTACTCATGATATTCCAGATCTGTGAACTTCTTACTGCTTTTCTGTGAAGATGACTCTGTTTTCCTCTTGAATCTAAGGAGCTAAGGTATCTAACTGAACTCAGTAATACCATAATTTAAAAACATGGCTGTAACAGGTATAACTACAATTCCTTGTGAGCTTCTTTGATTTTCTTTTCCTTCTGGGATAGGAAACTGGGTGTGACATTCAGCAGGAAAATGAATCAACTACTGTAGGCTTCTGACTACAGATCTGTATTTTAAAACAGAGCATTTAGAGAGAAATTCAGTTCCCTAAATGTCAGTATCTAATGCAAAAGAAAACAGTCCTTAGGAGATGAAACAGACAAGAAGCAGAGACAGTTGCAACAATTTTCTAACAGTACCATAAATTGGCCATTCAGGGTGGAATGGCCTGATGCAATGGTAGGAAATAAGAGAATAGAACAATGACACAGAGGGCAGCTGTCAACTGAGGAGCATTTCCAAAAAGGAGTAAAAAGTAAAATGTACTGGGCAAGGTGAACCCTTTGAGGAATTCAAAACCAAAATGATACCTGTTAAAAAGGGTAATTCTGTGGTGACATTTTGACTGGACTACAAGAAATGATCTAAAACTTTGTGAGTCCTATGAGGATGACAAAATAATGAAGGCGAGAGGTATCTGGGACATGAGATGAACACTGGAGCTTCAGCTGTGTTGAGAAGTAGTCACAAAACCTGACTGTGTGTAGAAAAAGAAAGAAAGGAGTTGAAGCTAATCTCCCATTCTAAGCCTGACTGGTAGCATAATGATTCTGTCAGTGTGAGAAGGGATGCAGAAAAAGATAACTTATTTTGTAACTTTATTTGGAAAAAAATAAATATCTGTTCTAAAGTACAGCTAAGAAATTCTCACCAGTGGCATCAGGAATGGAATTTCATTTCTAATACTAGGCCACTAATCCCCATTATTTTAAAACTTCAATTAGTACAGTTTTTCTTAATGTATTAATCTATATTGCAACACTACATGAATTAAAATATTTAATTCCAATTTAGACAGCTAATCCCAAATGTCCAAACTAATGCTGTAAAGATATACATACTATACTTTTTTAACAGAGGACTGTCTGGTTTCAGATATTTTGCCTTGATTTACTTCTGGCCATACTAGATGTGTGAAAATTCTATTCTTCACTTAGGAGAATAAAGAAGTGGAAAAAAAAATTAAAACCCCTGCTTTCATAACAAAGGTGCTGATTTTATGCTGGAGGCTGTTATTACAGCTAAATTACTTCAGCTGCCACAGAAGCAATTACATGCCACTCAGCCTCATCTTTGTTATCAAACACTGAGAATACCTTTCTTATAACTGATGAAAATATTTGTGAAAACCACTGACTAATTTGCAAGTTGTACTAGCTAACAGTCCTTGCAGAATGATTTAGAAAGAAACCAAACTTTCTGAAATATTTCAGTTGAAAATGCTCTTAACGCCTTAAACATAGTTTTCTGTTTTTTCCCTGACAAACTTGCAGCATCCGTGACATACACAGCTAAGACTTCAGTTTCTATGCATTTCTGTTACCATTCCTTCAAAATCTCTTTTGGTTTCCTTCTAATTTTGCTATCTATCTACTGAGAAATGTACTATTTACAGATATGAAAAAATGATATTATTTTTCATCTAAAAGCTAATAGTGCAGTTTTGGTAATTCTATACATCTCAGAAAAGGTTAAGAGAATACAATTTGTTTCCCTTGAATCATGTTAAAGCTTGGAAAGGCTCAATGCTTTAATGCCATTTCTGCCAATCAAATGTGTATGTAGTGAAAATAAAGGTAATTGGTATTTATGTTCTGTACCCAATGTCCAGCTCTTCTGGCTATGTGCCATACCACAGCACACTATTAAACTGGTAGCTGCACCTAACAAAATATATGTCCCAAAACTTCTAAGAGGTGCTAGGGAAATTTATGAATTCTTGCCCTCAGAGTACAGAGGCAATATATGAACAGTATTTTTAAACTGTTTCAGAGAAAATCAAAGTATCTATGAAGCTACCGTGAGACCATATTTTCTGAATACTAGAGACATGATAAAAGCTGGACAGCAAAAAAGAAGCCTTTTTTTCCAGTATGCAGCTAATCTCAACTGTGGATGATGAGAACCTTCTTTGAACATCAGATAAAAATCACTAATTGGCTACAAATTACTTTCACCATCAAAGTTAATATAGATATTTACTGGGTTTACTCTTTCAAGGTTAACATTAATGCAGCACATCCAAACATAACCAGTAATAACATGTAATATTTAATTAGTTATTTAATAAATAAGAGCCTGAATTCCTAAACAAGCTACAGGGTTCATGTCATCAAATTCTGAAGAACAAAGAGAATGTTAAAAGTGACTGAGCCAATTTCACTTCTATTAATTCTATAGTATGTCTTAACCTGTAGAAAACTGTTGTTTTAAAATATATATAGTGAAAAATTATGCTCCTGAAGGAAGTCTATCACTCTTGTAAACTCCATGGGTTGGCGTTTGACATTTTCAACAGGCACATTGATAATATGCAGACACAGATTATTGTGCACAAAATTATTGATTACTGAGCACAAAAGTCTTGAGAAGAGCCTAAGGACCTGAGTAAGTACATGCTAAAAGTACAATTTATTTGAGAGATTTCTTTCTCACTGTAATATGCATTATGTGTATCTCTGATTAACTGCCACTACTATTAACACTTCTGTCTGATTTACAAAACAAGAGAAGATTCCAGGGAAATCTTAGGGCAGCCTTCTGGTATGTGAAGGGGCTAAAGGAAGCCTGGGGATGGATTTTTTATAAGGGTACATAATGATAGGATGAGGGGGAATAGTTTTAAGCTGAAAGAGAGTAGATTTATGCCAGTAGGAATTTTTTTTTTTTTTTTTTTTTTTTTTTTTTTTTTTTTTTTTTTTTTTTTTTTTTTTTTTTACAATGCAGGTGGTGAGGCACTGGAGAGATTTTAGATATCTCATGTCTTGAAGTGTTCAACCCCAGGTCAGATGCAGCCTTGAGCAACCTGCTCTAGTGGGAGGTGTCCCTGCCCATGCCAGGGTGTTGGAACTAGATAATCTTTGAGGTCCCTTCCAAACCACTCTATGATTCTCTGATTTTGTTTAGCATTAACTCCTAGGATATTACTGCAAGAAAGAAGTTGAAATGTTCTATTCCCAGATCAGATGAAAAGTAAATGTTTTAAAATTCTGCTTAATGTGACCTTAAATAAATACTACTAAAAAAATCCCAAGAGGGTCTTTGAAAGTTCAACTAGTATTCGAAACACGGACAAATTATTTGAAAGTATTGTTCACAATACTCTCACTCTCCACCATTCTGTAAAATGTATGTAAGTATAAAGCTTCCAAGCCATGTACCTGAGAACAAATGATTTAATTTTGTTGCTTTCTAAGCCACATGAATTACTCTGTTAGATAAGAGGTATCAGCCTCAGTTATATTTCTGCTTACTTTGAAGAAAATGCAGTTACAAAAAAGCAAGACAGATGCTCCAGGTGTGGTCTTAGTGAACTTAGCTGACATTTCCTCTTCTCTGCTATGTTGTTCTATGCATTTGGTCATTTTTTTCTTTTATTCAAGGTCTTCTCTGTGTAAGAAATTGCAATAGTTAAAAATAAATAAAATAAAAAAATAAGTTTTGTACTAGCTCTTCAACTGTAAACGTCCACAAGCCCAGCTTATCTCTCTTCATGACATTAAACTGTACGTCTGACAGGCAGGCATCACTGGCACAGGGTGCCAAGATTATCAGTCCCCTTAGCAGAAAAAGCCATCCAGAAGCCCCACAGAGGCTTGACTCCCAGAATACCTGAGTTACACCCAGCCCAGCTCTTCTTGGTGCTGGAGATACAGGAACAGACATAAGATGTGCTCACAGGATGGTTTTACCTTATTGAAATAGGAACTGCATGAACAGAAATGGAAGCGGGGATGTGAAAGGCAGGAAGGGTCTGTAAACAAACCAACTGAACCCACCTGTACTGCAGAATTAATAACTACATAATTGCAGGTGATCCTCCTAAGATTAACAGATATCAGGGCCCTGAGGACACTTAGAGATGCTGATTGCCCTGAACAGCCCCACCTGGGGCCTTCCAACACTCCCTGCCTATGGTCCAATGAGCTCTGCCTCAACTAAGCTGTACTCAGGCGTAGACACCCAGTGGCCTGACCTAGTCTGTAGGTGTGCCTGTTTCTCCTCCTTTCTCTGTCCCTGTCTCAAGTATGAACTTCAGCTCACGTTGTGAGTAATGTTGCTCTTTGGATGGATCCCAGCTTTTTCCCTGATCCTGTCTCTCACTGCTTGTAACTTGCTTCCCTAGGTAGACCCTGGACTTGGTCACTTGCTGGTGATGCATGGGGCTTATGAGGGACCCTGTTACCAGCTGCTTGTTTCTGCCCACCCTGTGTAAATGTTGCAGAACTGGGTCTAGACTAGTGATGGCACTGTCTGCACTTTGATTACTCTTGGATTCAGGTTCATGGTTTCCCTGGGCAATTTTGTGAAAAAATAGTTACTCAACTTTTAAAGATCCAAATTCGACATAGGCCAAATTCTCTTGTAGGCTCTGGGGAATACTCCAGACATCTCAAAAATATCTCCATATTAAAGTTTCCATCACAGGTATATTTTATAGATCAAAAGGAAAGACTCATACGTGATGTTACGAAGTATTTGTAACATTCAGATTATGATTTTCATGTTGACAAATCTCATCACGGTGCCTCAGGGATCCCTAGCTAATAGAACGAAAAGCATTTGAGAAATGCTGATAGACATCACATTGATCAATCATTGAGACAGAGGAGAAAAATATAAGTTGCCTATGTAAAATTTTGCTTTTGAAATACAAATAAAATATTCTAAAATTATATTAAAGAGTACCCAGGGATTCATTTATTTTCAGGAGAGAAACTAAATTGGTGAGTATTATCTCATGGTTTATCTGTAAATCTATGAGAGCTGGTACACTAAATGTGATCATTCCCCAAAGATTTACAGAGTCCTGAGCAACAATAACTTCTTTTTTACCCTTTAGTTTATTTATTATTGCCTTTGATATTTCTGAATATGCTGTTTATGAAGAAAAATGACGTATATCTGGATATATAAAGAAGTTGAATTACAGATAAATCATATATCCAACACACAAAAAAAGAAGTGAGATAAGAATAAATGTGGTTTTGTAGTATTACACTGAGATACTCTTAACTGTTTCATAACATGCAATAATGACCGAACTTCAAATCTGTTCTGTGCTGGAAAAGGATAATAAACCGTTAGGAGATTATATGAAAATTGAATTGCTAGGGTAGTGATAGCATTCTTGTAAGTTTAAACAGTCTTTTATTAATTGTTTGTTGTTTATACTCTCTGACAAATCAGATTTCGATGTATTCAGTACATGTGATAATGCATTAGACTGAGTAATACTGTGGAATTTCTTTTTTGTTTGCATCTGCTTCTGTGAGAAAGCTATTGAATAATACCTCATTTGGCGATAAAAATTATATATCTTCCAGGAATATATCATTATATCATTTATAAAAACAAGTCCTGGTGTTCACAGAGCTAGAGAATGTTTGAGATTGGAAGTGACCTCTGGGCGTCATCTTGTCTCATGTCCCTGCACATGTAGGAACACCGAGAGTCAGTTTTCTAAGGTAATGTCCCGAATGCTTTTTAATATCTCTACAGAAAAAACCTTTGCAACCTCCATAATCAACCTTGGTCAGTGTTCAGTCACCCTCACAGTGAAAAAGTTTAGTTGTGCTGTCTTACCAGAATGTAGGCCACTTCAGGGACAATTTTCTGTTTTGTTACACATTTATTAATTAATGAGCATTAAAAGTAAATACCATATTTTATTAAATGTGTATTGAAATGACCAAGAAATTATATACTAACCTGAAACTGAGAACAAATCTGTGAATGTATGCCACATACATAATGTGTATTTATATGTAAATGAACATAAGTATATTTGAAAATAAAAATGTTAGCTCTGAAACGTTAAAAGTCAGTATAGCTGTCCAGAATTTATCATGAAATCTTACAACTGAAGTTACTATTACTAAATAGATCAGCACTCTGGTAGTGACCCAGAAAGATCCAAAGACATGTATTAGCTCAGCAGTTGAAATGGGACTTATGGAACTAGTAATACGCATGCTCCCTGAACTGGAGAAAGAGTTTCCAGCAGGTTGGAAGAATAAAACATAAATTAATGATTATTTAGTACAGATTAGTGCTTTCTATACCATTTATTTATGCCATTTATTTATTTATGTACCACAATTTGTCAATAAAGATAGAGAAGAATTCAGAGCATTAGGGCATGTGCCTGGTGTTACAAACTAAAGGCTGGGAATGCCACACTTCAGTATTCATAGAATATGCTGAGATGGAAGGGATTAATCAGGATCACTGAATCCAACTCACTGAATCCTGTATAGGGCACCCCAAGAATCACACCATTTGCCTAAGAGCATCACCCAAACACTTCTTGAACTCAGGCAGGCTTTGTGCCGTGACCACTGAACTGCTGAATCCAAAATGATTTTCTGCCTCCCACTCATTGCTGAGTACCAGAGTATTCAGATAAAACAGAAATTTAGGGCAAAAATAAATTGTTTTATCAACTTGTATGGGATTCCTCTAACCCAATGCAGAAACCTACAGCCCATCTCATCCTAGAACAGATTTCTAAGGTGGGTAGATGCCCTATCTCTAATGAGTAGAAAGTAGGACTATATAACTCGTATAGATGTAGCTGCTTATATTCCAAATATGCTAAGACATGATATTGCTGATCTCATTCCTCTTTACACTTAGATTTCCTGTTCTGTACCAAAACATTTATCAGCCGGTGTATGTCCAAGTCCATGACACCTCAGACTGGATAACAAAGAAATTAAAATAATATGAGTAAAATTGCGTTTTGTAACTTGATCAATTTTCTTGCCCAAAGCATCAAAGCTCATGCTCATAATTGTACATTTAGTGGAGAAATAATCAGCTGGGGAACAATTAGGAGACAC